>NJDC01001683.1:27435-42295 GCA_002245475.1 Calephelis virginiensis | reverse complement strand
CGCACACACGCACACAAGCACGCACACGCACACGCAAACGCGCACACACACACACACACACACACACACACACAGTTAATGGCAGTACAACTGCAAAAACCGAATCCAACTATTTCGTTGGGTACCACATCGCAAATTGATCATTATTTTTTGGGAAGAAAGCAAACGGTTCCGATCCATCCTATTAGTACTTTTTGGTTTACATTTAATAATGCATAAAAATTTCACTAATCTATCAGTAGTATAGTGTAGTGTTGTACTATAGTGAAAATGTATACACTATTAATTATAATTCAAAACCGCTAGTCGGATCACGACAAAACTAAAATGGGACCACCTCCAAAATGTAAACTATCTTTATAAAAAAGAACCATCAAAATTGGTTTGCTATGGACCGAGCAATCGAATAACAAACGTACAAAAAAGACTAGGCGTTATTATATATGTATGATTTATTTATCAGCGTTTATTAGAAGAGTATTTAAATTAACTTACCTTGAATAACAGGAGAGCTAAAAACCAAAATCGCTTTGTTTCCGGCATTAGGCGCATAATCCGTGTATCCGCTGAAGACAATTTTCTTGTGATCAAATACTTCAGTTTCCGTTACATAAAATTTACCACTTTCATTCTTGAATTGGAACATAACACAGTCTCCTTTGTCTTCGAAGTCATTTGGATATCTTGCTAATTGGTACCACTCACCAGACGCAAACTGCAAATATTGACGATGATAAAGTACTCTAATAGTAGTAGAGGAGACCGTGGAAGATTGACCTTCGACGATCTGATGACCAGGTGAGACATATTTTTTATCGAATATAATTTATAAACAAATATGCTTATAATTATTTTTTTCATCACTTTCATTATTTTGATAACCAAATGAATTTTATTTCACTTTTAGTTTTTAACACACAGAATGTGCCTCAGTAGGCTTGCCTACTCATTTTTTGTATAGCTACCTGGCAAACAGATGTGAACAGGTAAGTCAATATAGGTGACTCCATCGTTCTGCTAACTTATCGGAAGTTATATCAAATTTTAGATTATTTTATAACAACATCAGTCATATAGACCTTGCCTGCAAAATATCATACTTAAAGCATACATAATTTAATTAGAAATAGCCATGAGCACTTTCAGATAGGCAAGTAATTGTAGGCAAATAATTATAGGCATATTTATTTATAAATTATATTTGATAAAAAATATGTCTCATCTGGTTATCAGATCGGTGAAGGTCGATCTCCCACCGGCTCTTAGACTATAGATAGATACCAAGGCGGATATCACACTTTTTACGTATTCTGCTCCAGTGCGCGAAGCAACGAATTCCGCACGTTTCTGCGTAGGCACGGAGGAACGTTCGGAGCTGCAGTGCTTGACATGCTCCATACTAGACGGCTTTCATCTAAGTTGAGATGAGATGTGCATACGATGTTTTTTTCAACAGTCCAGACTGTTTTTTTAATGATATTGGAAGGCAAACAAGCAGACGGATTTCCTGATGGTAAGAAATTCCCGCCGCCTAGAGACATCACAGGTGGTAATGGTGCGTTGCCAACCTGAAGTAGGATGTTAGGACTCGAGCAAAAGTAAGGTTACCGGCTACCTTACCCTCCGAACCGGAACACGTCATGACGTTATGGCGGCATGAGTAGCTGTGAAACTCTACCACCTAGTCAGATGTCACGGTGCTAGTGACGGTAAGCCTATGATCGCCTTTTACGAGCTGCCTGGCACAGGAAGGCAGATGGTCTATTCTGCAAAGGAGCCCGGAACAACACAAAGAAAAAAATTTGTATTTCCTTCTTCATCCTTCGGAACTCATATTGCCAGAAGCAGAAACGGTTAGAACGCGTGCAGTTTTTCGCCGCACTGAGTTCAGGTGGCCGTTTGCTATGCCGTGCGTTTTTTTTTATACAAATCAAGATTTTTCAGTACAAAGTTAAAATCCGCATCCTCGCAAACTAGAGTGGTGTGCGCGGCAGCGTGATATACACCTAAAAGTGGTAATGGTGTATTACCAACCTGAAACTAGGTTGTTAAACCTCTCCCTCATATTTGGACTTGGAGATTGGTTTTGAGAGAAATACATTGTTCTGTGTTATTAGCGGACTCCGCATTTTTGAACACAACATATTTTTATATCTGTAACGTACTTTAGATTTAATTGACATGTAATTTACTATATTTTCATACGATACTAATTTCCCACTTTAGTAGGGAAAAAATCAACCACTGGCAACTCCATGATCGAATGAATCAAAGTTTATTTGTATCTACCCCATATACGTTTAATTTTGGTTTACAAATAAAAATGCTGTTTAGTAACTAGGTAGTTTATGTTTTACTCCTAAGGATGATGTGAAAAGAAACCCGATAAGATATATATAGAGTATTAAATTACAAGTGTTACGTTAAACTGTACAAGTGTTTTTTTCATTTAAATATAAACATTGCAATAAGAACGTTTTCCCTCAATAACGGTCGCATAGCTATAGATTTGTATTTGGTCGCGACGTTTTAGCTGTCACAATATACGTTCATGAGGATGACCTCTGACTTCCTTCAAATATATTCGCGTCATCAGCCGTGTCCTTTGTAGGCAATTTTTCCTGTAACATCAATCATTATAAGACATCGAAATCGTTTGTTCTACTAAAATAATTTGTATAATAACTAATGATACAACGAAATTTGATTTATCGGATTTTAAATAAACGTAGATTAAAAACACTGAATGTTGTCAGTTTTAAATTTAATAGTATCAGTCTTTTTCCTTAGTTTTGAGTAAATCTCTTCTTTAGTAAATCTCTTGATGCCTGACGTCTATAAACACCATAGATATTAGTGCGTTGCTATCTGATGACAGGGTCCTTAGATTATGTGTTTAAAGCCATCGATTATCTTACCTTCGAGTATAGAAAACAATAATGACAAGCGTTGACGTTGCTACGGTAGGAACAGGTAAGGCGGTGGTATCTACCAATTCAGATGAGCAGCACTTACCAAATTCTTATGAAAGACTACATTGGTGGAATAATCCAGTCCTAAATACTAAGTACTAGATTGTTTTCGGCAGATTACACCAGTTTAAAGGTATGTTTATATGTGTGCTATTGTTGAATATAATAAAAACTTGAAAATTTGTAATAGTTAAGCCTTTGTTTTGCTTATTTTGCAGAACATCTTATATTGTTGTAGCAGGAAATATTCAAGGAATCACTAAAAGTAACAAATACAAAAGTTCCCACAGCCAACCACCGCGACTGTAGGATAGATTTTAGACCTCAATGCTACTCAATTTTGTTTTTACTTTGTTATAGATGGAATTTAAAAATATCGGCTGTTTGGCTACAGCTATTACGCACATCACTAGAATATTGCACGAGTGCATTGGAATTGTCATAGAATTTGGCGCGATTTTTTTACTTATTCACGTCATAGTTTGTTTTAGTTTAAAGTGATTTCTCATTAACAACGTTGTTATCTATCTACATAATATATAAAAACTGGCCAAGTGCAAGTCGGACTCGCGCAAGAAGGGTACCGTACATCAAGTAGTAAAATTGCAAACTTATAGGTAGGTTTTCGATACACGTCCGGGCAGTATGACGCTTGCGCCAATACACGCGGCTATGGTTCGCTCCGTGATGTTACCTCCCCCGCAAACCGGGTGACCTTTGCCTTGCAACCGCCTCGCGCTCACGGTACCACTACACTGCGGCGCGGCGCTCGGACCGCGTTTAGATACACGGATTATTTTCATTTTGTGAGTTTTTATGTATTACATTAGGTATTTATTTTTATAGCTAATATATTTCTACATATTTACTTACAAATATCCAGTTTCTACCTGTTAATTAAGATTGAGTAAAAATTGCTTAAAAATAACGTTTGTTGTATGGGATTTAATATTTACTTTATTGTTTTTTAATTTTTATTTTTTACCCTTTTTAACATAAACTTCACTGTTATTTAATAATTTATTTTTAAAGGTAATATACAAGTACATATTCTGTGAAAATTTGAAGCGTCTATCTGTTACCGTTTTTAATATTGAGCAAAAAATACGAAAAAAACACGTTTATTGTATTGTACCCACCTTAATATATTTTTTGATTTTTAGTATTTGTTGTTATTGCGGCAACGGAAATACATCATTTGTGAAAATTTCAGCTTTCTAGCTTTCACGGTTTATCAGATACAGCCTGGAGATAGACAGACAGACAGCGGAGGCTTAGTGATAGGGTTCCGTTCCTAAAAATGAATCCCCATTTCGCGCGGTCAAAGCATCACGCCTGGATGGACGGATGGACCGATTTTGGTAATTCTGTTTTTGTTGTATTATCTATTATTAGGAGAAGGTTCATATTGAAGAGCAAAACTAGGAAAATTGTAAGGAAAAGATATATTAATTTATTTGTTCCATACAAACTGTTGGCAGTTGTAAATGTCAAGCGATACGAAGTTCGCCGGGTCGGCAAGTTCGTATAAAGTGACATATTCTATAAAATTATATACGCACCCCCGCTAGTTCGAAATCCTCCACAGGTTTCAATTCGGGACAGGGCGCTTCCACATATACTGCGCTGAAAACAAACGGAAGTAATGAGACCGATATGAAAACACGCAACATTATTTCGAACTTTGCTAATGGCTTAGTTACAATTTTCGCAACAAAAAGGCAAAATTACTAAACTACTTTGTATCTTTCCATACTTATTTATATGGTATTGTTAATGTTAAACTCATGAATACATTCATAAGTTTTTTGTTTCATATTAACTACTTCCATATTTACTATATTTTGAAGATACTTTTTTATTAACTACTTCCATATGAAGTTATGAATAATTTACCTGTGTGATAATGAAGACAAGATCTCTTTTTGAGATTATTAAGTAATTTAAAGTTGATTAAAAATCCACATTAATATAATTTTTAGTACTTATCCATTCTAAAACATTTTTAGTATGTGAAATATTCTTAATCTATGTAAAAGGAACTCGTGTTATACTTAAAACGTAGACTAAGAACACTGAATGTTGTCAGTTTTAAATTTAATAGTATCAGTCTTTTTCTTTAGTTAGAAGACAACGAAAAACCTTAAATCTCTTGATGCCAACTGACGTTTATAATCACCATAGATATTAGTGATTATAATTATTTATAATTTATAATATTTATAACTCAAGAACGGCTGAACTGGTTTGGATGAAAATTTATGGGAAGGAAGCTTAGAACCAGAAGACGGCGAGCGAACTAGGATAAACATTTCAAATTTTCCAATACAAACTGGACGGGTGGAAAGAAGTTTGTCGAAAGAGAAAGTGTTATGCGTAGGTCACACTATAAGTTTTACGTTACTTAAAAGAACAACATGTTATGACCAAAATATTATATTTATTGCTTTTCAATATAATATCCTTTACATTTTAAATATTTTTTGCCCGTATATGTTGCCCGCGATTTCCCATAGAAACATTGTTTCGGGATAAAAACTATCCCACGTGTTAATCCAAGTTAACTTCTATGTATGTGCCAAATTTCATGAAAACCAGTTCAGTTTAGATCGAAATCGATTCGGTCTATTTTGCAAAGAAGCCCGGACGAACACGTACGTAAGCCAAAAGCTGAACGACCATGATAAAAGCTATGCAGTTTATCGCTAATCAGCTCATGAACTAGCTTAGCCAGTATAATCTAAATACCAGGAAGACCATGATCTCTGCTTATGTGTGAGGTCATCAAAGAAGTACACGGTTTTCCTGATGGTAAGAGACAACCGTGACCTATAGACACTATAGATAACTGGTGCATCGTTATTGTGCGGGATAACTGAAAACGTGTAAATTGTGTTAATTGTTTAACAGTGTATAAAATGTAAAATTAACTATGTAAAATAAGTATTCTATTTGTCTTAGTTTCATGTGTATCGTATAATTTAACTAAACCCGTACAGTAGAGATCTTTATCATAGTATTGTATAAACAGGAAAAGGGCCTGCTACCGAATTAATAATTCGGATTCAGAGCCGCCCACTCGTGTACCCATCAAGTGCACCGCCTAACGGAGCACATCCAGTCTGGCTTGAATTCTACCTGTGGCCTTAAAGAAAACACAGGCGCCATATTCCTGGACGTCGCCAAGGCATTCGACAAAGTCTGGCACAACGGCTTGGTATACAAGTTATACCAAATAGGTGTGCCGGATAGGCTAATGCACACCATATAAGCCTACTTGTCCAACCCGTTAAATGCAGGTGTCCCTCAAGGATCAGTGCTCTCTCCTATTCTGTTCTCACTATACTCTAGTGACGTCCCGCGCGTTCCTAACGTTGAGTTAGCCCTATTCGCGGATGATACCGCTTTATTCTCTACACACGTGTCCAACCTCGTTATTTCTAAGAGACTGCAGACAGCAGCCGACTCTCTAGCTACCTGGTTCAAAAAGTGGCGTGTAGAAGTCAATCCGGAAAAAAGTAAGGCAGTACTTTTCTGTAGAAAACCGATTCCCACAGCAACCAGAGGTTTCAAACAACTCTATAAAATATCTTTATTCGGAAAAGTTATCCCGTGGGAAAGCAAGGCTAAGTACCTCGGAGTAACACTGGATAAAGATATGAAATTCAAAGATCACATTAAATATGTGAAAAATAAGGCTAAACATGTCACGTACCACCTAAATAACATTCTGAACAAAAACAGTAAATTGTCACCTAGAAATAAGTTGACACTTTATAAAACTTGCATACGACCCATACTGTCATATGCAAGTGTAGCATTCGCCCATCTCCCATATGAGAACACTGTACCCACTGCAAGTTGTTCAGAATAAGTTATTACGACTAGCTACCGGCGTACCGTGGTACGTGCGCAACGTAGATTTACATAGAGACTTGGAATTGCCTAGCATAGCGAAGCACTTCCAAGAACTCTCCCTAACATATTTTTCTAAACTAGAAAATCACCCGAACCCTCTGATGGCAGCAGCCATTGATTATGTCCCCGAGACGGACCGCCGCTTCGCCGGAGGCCCCGTCACGTGACTTTAGACCCAGAGGATCCAATCACCGAGGCAAATGCTTCATACAACACTACACATTCACATACAAACTCGCGACACCGCCGCCGCCGGGGCCGCAAAGACCCTTGTTCCGCCCTGGGCGGAACACAGCCACAATATCCTCTTCCGAAACGAACCAAGATCCCACCCTAAGCCGCGGTACGGTCTCACAGGAGACACCCTTAGGGAGGGGGGTCCAAGGCCCCACCCATAATTCAATCTCTGGCTGAGCACTCTACTCGCCCTTTAGCCCGATGACGTTGTAAAAGTCGTTAGACGTACACAACAGTAGTCATTTCGAAAAAAAAAATTACATTCGAAAAGCAAGCTAAGAAAAATGTACTCCTCTGCTCTGAAATAAAGAAGCTTTAAGTAAATGCTGTTTCTCTTCACCAATCCAGCTATAGTACACAGTTGTCCTGTGGTGCCCATAACATGACAGAATCATTCTGGTAGCAGGAATAGGTAAGGCGGTGGATCCCTATCCGGGCAAGTGCTGCAAAACAATCTGCCACCAGTTTTGTGTGTAGCTGATTTATTATGGCGGCAGGAACAGGTAAGGTGATGATCCGATTCCTATGCAACCTAAGATCACCTCTATCTGATGACTGACAGGGAGGAAGATGAACAGATTTTTTCATATTGCACTGAAATATTTGTCATAGACAAATCATTTTTAATTTTATCTTGTTTTAATCTCAGGCTTTTTAAAGGAATAAAGGCCAAATTTTTTTAAGGAAAACGTTGTTTCGTTTGAAACAAAAACCGTTACCATGATGAGTGATAGATATAAGAAAATAAGCAACGACTTGCCAGGATTGTCAATAATGTCTCACCTGTTCATGGAAATAAAGTGTCAGTGCCTGTCACTGACGTTATGAGAGTATGGTGGACGTTACTATTATACGTAAGAGGTATTATTTTTGAAGTGAAAACTTCTTTGGTGGCGATGCGCACTTTTTTGGAATGGGTAAAAACTTCTAAACCCGCGTCAGGACACGTGACCTGATTCGCAAGACAAAAATTCGTAAGACGGCGCAGGGCGCTTGCGCGAATATTTGAGTACGATAACGCAAAAAATTAATATTGTATTCTACCACATAAATTATAGTACTTTCATACTGATAATTAAAGCAATTCGTGCAAAATTATTCCCTAACCATTCCAAAATAACAAAAATGCACAACGTTAATATTCCAAGTTTTCACTTCTGCCGGCACTCCCGAATTGCAACCCGTCGTTTTTTACACATTAGACTCAGATTTGCAACGCATTATTATGCCCGTAGGGATCTACAGGTGATGCCTATTGTTTTTATCGCCAATAAAAAACAATTATTTTAGTGTTAAAATAAAACATTTAAAATTAATACAGTTTTTATAGCAAGAAATATACATATTTATTATACATCGCAAGTTAGTTCGTAGTACTGGATTGAGAGGCAGCAAAAAAATAACGAACATATAACTAGCTGAACCGGCGAATTTTGTTCCCATGGCACACGATAGATACTCTCTACCTTACCTGGAAAGGTACTTGGCGTGAAGATATGAATGTATATTTTAGATGACCTTTCCCTTGAAATGTTTCTCTATATTCTTGATTTCAAGTTTTTTGGTCACTTGATACCTACTAAGTTTTACAAAATCTTTAGCTTGGAAAAAATAATAGGACAATTTGTAAAGTTTGTACCTACTACAAAACGAAAAAAATATTAAGAAAATCGGATTACGCGTTAACGAATATATTAATATGAATTGGACTATAGCCCAATTTTATTTTTTCCTTTGCCCTTCTTCCACGGATACCCTTTTAGTGATCGGGGTAAAAAGTTTCCTGTAACCTTTCTCGGGACTTAAAGTATCTTCAGGCCAAATTTCGCCATGACTAGCGTGAATCGGAATCAGGGTTCATACCGACAAACAGATGCATCTGTTTATATAACAAACGTTTAAGACAAACGTAGACAAAAATTTAGACAAAAAAAAGTATCTTCACGCCCATATCCCCGAATAGGTAGGCAGTGGTACAACCAGGGCACTCACGACTAGCCGAATCACAAAGTCCCACAATGTGATAGGTGGCAAGCCTATCGCCAACCGGGCACATATCCAATCCCGAGGAACTTTTTTTTTAAATTAGAAAATTGGAAAAAAACAATTTTCTTTTTGTTGCCCGACCCGGGAATCGAACCCAGGACCTCATACAGGCAAGTTCAACAGCTGAACCGCTAGACCACAGAGGCAACTATATAATTTAGACAAAATTTCTAAAAATGCTCAAAAAGTATGTTTTGCTGGCCTTTTTTAGTTGCCTGCATCTATTTCCTTAATATTTTCAATGTACAGAGTTCACTCGTATACTGTTTTATTATATGTATACAGAATATAAATATTCGCTTGTTTTATTATTTTAAAACGTTATTACTTCGAGCAATAAAAACGTTTCCCTGAGCTTTATTATGATATTTAACTGTTAAGATAACACTGGATGGAAAGGGGTTATATTCCTAAGAAAGAACAGTAGTGTTACTCTTGAAAGTCAATCTAAAGCAAATTGGAAATCGGAATTGGACATGTCATTTTAGGTACTCTTGAACAGAGTACTATCGGATAAACGAATAATTCTGACAAATATTTTATTTTTTATTAGTAACTAAATGTTAATAATTCCCCAGTATTGTATTCAAGAGTATCTAAAATGACATATCCAATAACAATTTTAAATATTGCATGAATCGAGATTCAAAAGTAACCCACTGATGGCATTTCCAAATATTGCTGACTCTCTCTAATGTATCGGCCTCTCTTTCAGAGTCTTGTGGCATAAATTAACAAAGTCAAAATGAAGTCTTTGCAACTCTATCGCCTAACAGACGAGGACTTAACAGAGAGCAATAAAGCAAAATGTCAAATAATTTTATTAAGAATTGGCTGTAGGTGACCTTTATTAGCGACTGTCTGCAGTGAAGTCTAACGGCCAATATTAATAATCAATCCTAATCCAAAACTCGCTGTCCAAGATTGATATTTGAATCTATTTTTATGTTATCGCTTGCCAATAATATATCTGTGCACAGGATAAATATGGGAATGAGGTATAGGATAGGCCGGCGGATACGTAGCTATCTAGATTGCTTGAAATCCATTAGATTGAGATACATTATTAACATTGGCCGTAAGCCGATTCGAGTTTGTCACATACATATGGATAACGGTTAATTCCGAATCTATGTGGTAGCTCCATAGATATGTGTGGATTTGTTGCATATGAACTTTTTTGGAAACGGAATTTCGTAGCAAAAATCCGAATGTATATAGCGGGCCTAAATTTGTAAATCCTGAACCAGCAAAAAGTGAAATTCACGTCACTCAAATATTTCTTTATCTAGATTTTAATTTCTTTGGTCACTTTATATTGAGTGTAAAAAGAAAGAAGAAAGAAAGAAAATTATTTATTTGCGGAATATGTGTGTAAATGATATGTTACAAAAATATTTCAGTGTTCTACTCTGGTGTCATTCAACATATTCTGGTGTAAATATTTTAATATTTATAAAAAAATATTAATTAAGTAGCAGTATTATTTAAGTAGTTTCTAAACCATCAATCTTAGGGATTAGGAAAAAATATGGGACAATAAAGCACACAATACATAATTAATAATTATGAGAAGTAACATTGCAAAAACCGGCTCCTACTATTGTATGTGATACGACGTCACGATTCGATAATTATTTTTCCAAAAGATAGCAAATGTTTCCGAAATAGTTCCACATAAATTTTATCAACATTCTACTTGAAGTTTTTGAGTTACACTTAGGCTGGATTACACAGTCGAATTTAAACGCCATCTTCGTAAAAACATGTTTAGTCAATTGTCAAGAAAAAAGAAATCATGTCAATTTTACTGTCAAAGAAATTTTATTTCATTTTATTGTTAAACTATTTCGCATGATATTGCTTTGATAATACTAATAAAGAACCACCTCGGAATATTGCTTATCTTTCTCGTTCCAAAAGAGAACTATCAAAATCGGTCGTCTATTTACCGAGTAATCGCTTAAAAAACATACAGTTGAATTGAGAACCTCCCTCTTTTTTAAAATCTGTTATAAACAAAAATAGGATTACGCGGTAATTAATTATATCTTAATTTATATATAAACTTTTACTCCTCTCCCACGATAAACCCCTTTTAGTAAATGGGATAAAGAGTAGCTTTTACCATTTGAATATGCGTCAATGTCAGGAAACTATATCACAGGATTATTATCTTTAAGCGAACAAGCACAATGTTAAAATGAAAAACACAACAGATGTTAAAAGACAGACTTGGCCTATAGATATCACATATGTTATAGGCGCTTTGCTGTCCTATGATGAGGCTTTTAGACCAAATGTGCAAGTCTAACGGTTAGCCTACCCTCTGGACTGGAACACGACAGTAACCGCAGAAATAAGTGAGGCGGCCTTACATGAACAAGTGGTTTTATAATTCAACCACCAATGACCTTGTAAGTCATGACCTATTTAACCTAAGTTCACCTATTACAATCAGCTAGATAGGGAGGTAGGTGGTAGTGATATAATGGAGGTAATTTAATCAGAACCGGAGCTGGAAGTGGCGTTATTAAATTTGATTTATCGGAGTCGGAATCGAATTCGGAGTTGGAGGTGGTAGGTATCAGAAATGCTGGAAAAGAGATACCTACTTACGCTTTATTTGAGGACAAAAATAATGCAAAAACTTGACTCCAATCCCATTATGAAGTCGCCTTTTGATAGGTACCTAATTTTTTTTTGAAGGGTTGATAATTCCGAGGTGGTCTAATTTAAACTTTATCAAGATCAGACAGATGATTTTTCAGTTAGAAAGTTTTTTAGAAAGATAGATATTAAAGATGTATTTTCCACACCATTCCAAACATTTTTATAAATCTTTCCGAAATCATCCCACATAAATTTTATCAACGTCCTACTAGTAGTTTTTGAGTTCCACTTACTAGTGCATAAATTTTTCACTTAGCTTAACTCAAAAACCACTAGTCGGACCATATTAAAACTAATATAGGATAACCTCGAAATCATGACCTATCTTCCTAAAAAACAGCCGTTATAATCGGTAGGCTATTGACCGAGTAATCGCGTCGCTAACATACAAAAATACAACATACAGTCGAATCGAAAATCTCCTCTTTTTTGGAGTCGGTTAAAAATAATCGGAACTGGAGTCAAACCTTCGTAACATTAGGCGGCATATTATACACATAGGACCAGAGCCAACACGAGCATAACAATAATGTTTATAGTAATGTTTCAAATGTTTTATTTCGTCTCAAAAATCTAGAAAATATTTTAACACCTAATGATCCTGTGTGCAATATATGCATTTAAAAATAAAAAAATATACGTGCAATATAAAAAATATATAACAAAAAAAAAGTATCTTCACGCCCATATCCCCGAAGAGGTAGGCAGAGGTACAAGCAAGGCACCCACGACTAGCCGAAGACACTAAGTCCCACAATGTGATAGGCAGATACAAGCCTATTGCCAACCGGGCACATTTCCAACCCCGACCAACATTTTTTTAATTAGAAAATTGAAAAAATCCAATTTTCTTTATGTTGGCCGACCCGGGATTCGAACCCAGGACCTCATGCAGTCAAGTCCAACACCCGGACCGCTAGACCACAGAGGCGACCAATCTTATATTAATATTACAAAAATCTTAAATACATATTTATGATGTTTGTTATTAATCATTTAACCTCGATTACGAACAAGACGTGGCCTCTAAATATTCATAAGTCCATTCTTCTAAAAAATATCATAAAATTAAAACAATGTTTTTTTTTTGTGGCATGCTTCTCCAAATGACAAAGAACAATCTTGGCCTACAGACACCGAGGCTAATATGGGTGTCGCTGTCCTATGGCCGGGGAGTTACGCGTATTGTAAAAGTCTATAGGCTACCCTACCCTTCGGACCTTACTGACTTGGACTAAGATTATGGCGGCAATAACAAGAAGGATACCAAATAGGACAGGTTTATTTCTTTAGTTATTGGCATAGAGGTTTTTTTTTACTTTAGGTTTAAACATCTGCCACTAAGCCAAGTTATGTTTGTTCCAAGTTACCCGATTTGGCAAAATGGGGTTTATTGCAGTGAAAACTTCTTAACAATCAAAACCGAATTTGATTTTTATTTGTCATGCTTCCGAAATGGTCCCATATAATTTGAATCATGATCTGAGTTGTGGTTTTTGAGTAACACCTAATAAAGTTAATACATTTTTACTCCGTCATTACATGTACATCATGGTCGTCAAGATAAGTGAAAAATGCTCTATTAATTAGTATAACACAAAAACTACTAGTAGTATTGTATTTATATAGGATCATTTTGGAAACATTTGCTATATTTTGAAAAAATAATGACCAAATCGCAACGTAACCAATGAAATAACTAAAGTTCAGATGACAGATGAAAGATTGACAAAGCAGATATACAATGCGAATGTGGATGGATGTAGGTACCCGGGGAGACCAAGGCTGACATTTCACGATCAGATCAATCGGATATTATCCGAGGGTGGTGTCAAGAGTCTCCGAAACCGGCGTGTTTGTATGAAAAGGGTTATGAATGTGAAGGAAGCAAGACAGGTTTGTCAGGATCGTGAGGTCTGGCACTCGATACTCTCTGCCTACCCCGTAAGGGACTTAACGTGAAGATATGTATGACGGTTTTTGCAATTTTAATTTAAATTATTTGGCGTGGAGATAGTGAGAGTGAGGACAATTACTTAGACTACTTTCATTCGATATCTAAACGGATTCTCCCGTGAGATTTGTAATAGGTACGTGGGAATATCTGCGGGTAACATTTATTTATCCCGGGGAAATGTAAAAGAGGTAGTCTCAGATCATAGGTAATTGTGTTCAATCAACTAATAACGAAAATCAATAATCATGTATTCTAAAGCAATTTTTTTACTGCCCGAGGTTTGCTATTTTTCAACTCGATTGTGCTGGAATGTGTAAATTTCGCTAAACAAGTTTTGTATGCACAAATATACATTTAAAACACATTTGTATGGGTGTGTTTTTTATATGTGGGACTTCAGCGAGCAAAAACATGTCTCTCTTGATGGTAAGAGATAATCGCGGTCTATACCACAGATGTTTCAGGGGCGTCGTTGTCCTGTGGCCAAGATGCTAGGCCTATTATGGAAGTCTTTCCGATACCCCCCACTTCGGACTGAAATATGACGATGACTCGTCCGGATTGGTATCACTGCCATATTCCTGCAGATATTTGCAATGCTTGTCATTGTCGTGTTTCGGTTTTGAACGGTATATTAGCTGGTTTCGCGGAGTTAGCAAAATGAAGGTTACTTTTAAATTTGCTAATTGAGAACCTAGGTACTTGACCTAGCACTAAGTACTAGGAAGTAGGATGCTGTGCAGCACCTCGTCCAGATTTGTATCGTCGTCTTACCTATTCCTGTCTCCATAATGCCAGTGCTCGCTATTGCTGTGTTCCAAGGCTGATCTGTCGGGTTAGTCTTATCTCAATACAAAATTAGAAACTGAATGGAATTGATTTAAATAAAATTCAATTAATCCGCTAAAATAATTTATTGTTTAAGTTAATATTTTAATGTAAACAACAAATTATTTTAGTGTCCCGGCGAACTTTGTTCCACCCGTTCAATTTGTATAGGAAAAATTTAAATGTTGATTTTCGTAGTTTCGTAGTAGTTAGTTAGAAAAATATCCTA
>NJDC01001683.1:0-27017 GCA_002245475.1 Calephelis virginiensis | reverse complement strand
AAAGTTTGCCTACAAAGGGACATTGGGACATAGGGACATTGGAAGCGACTTTGTTTTATACTATGTAGTGAAATGGTAATATTTCGCTGACACTTTGTTCAGTAGCTAAGATGGCGTACCCCATTCCAATTTTCATGAAATCGAGATTCATATGGCCTTACGGCCAATATTAATAATCAATCCTAATCCAAAACGTGCTGTCCAAGATTGATATTTTGATCCATTTTTATGTTATCGCTTGCCAATAACATATCCGTGGACAGGATAAATATGGCAATTAGGTATGGGATAGGCCGCCGGATACGCAGCTATCTAGATTGCTTGAAATCCATTAGATTGAGATACATTATTAACATTGGCCGTTAGTACAGCAGTCTATAGATATCGCCACTGGTGAATGGCTTAGATCTGTCCATCATAAATCTTGTGGCGTACATAGGCCTTCTACAGGGCTACGTTAACGGTTATCTATTTTCTTCAAGATTTTTACGTTGTTAGATAGCGTAATATCATAACGTAAAAAAAATAAAAAACTAAAACAACATTACATAAATTAAATGTAAGGTCACCAGAGAGTTGAAAGCATGTTCGGCTAGTTCGTGTTTAACCCTGCACTTGCCCAATTTGTTAATTGCCTTCCTTCCAATGTCATATTACTTAAATTTGATGACAATATACAGGCACGCCCTTGATAACTTGTAAAAATTAACCACTATTAGCATTCGTTTAAATAAGTCATTTCGTTTGTTCGCATAATCTAGTTATATACAGGGTGAATAGGAGGAGAAAACTTAGTTCAGTGTATACGAGTTCAATTATCCGATCCGGTCCGGTGGTGTTTTTAGAATTATATAGACGCGTCACAAGAATCCTATTAAAAATTATTATAAATGCGAAAGTTTGTAAGTATGGATGTATGGATGTTTGTTACTCTTTCACGCTCGAATGGCTGAAAGGATTTGTCTGAAATTTGGAAGACAGATAGATTGTGACCTGGATTAACATATAGGCTATTTTTAATCCCGATCGCACACCGGGTTTCTGTGAAAACGCGGGCGAAGCCGCAGGTAGCAGCTAGTCTTTGTATAGATTTACGTGAATAAACACATTTTGAATATTTTTTTTTGAATTTTTGAATTATCGGTTTGATCCCGTTTATAAACGTGCAAGTACCCTTTTAAAATTGAGAAAATTCTTATCCTCGTCCCATTAGAATCTAAATAACACATAAAATAGTTTATTAATAAAATATTCATAATAAACAACATTTCTTTGACAGTAATATGGTTGTGATTGACACTCTTGACAATTGATTAAAAGCATTTTTACGTTTATCGCGTTAAAATTTTAAGGGTAAAACCAACCTCAGATTAAGAATAAGAAGGGTTGTCACAATACGTGGTATTACAATATAATCTGAGGTTGTATTGTATATGTGGTCGACCGGCGCACTCCTGGATCCTTTTAGGTATGATGACAGCTGATATTACGAGTAGACTGTATTTTAAACAGATTTTTTTTCTGCTTGATTGCCATTAAACAATATGTATTAGAAACAATATATCGTGAAAAAAACAAAGCCGTAAGCACAAAGTTATGTGGAGTAGCGATTATTATTCTAGCTACGTTTTGTATTTTGATTAAGATTCCCACAAAAAGTCTCTAAATTGAAACTCCAAAAACTTCATTAGATTTAAATGTTATTTTTTTTTCCGAAAGTCAGACGTTAGGTGAACAGCAGTAATTTCTAGTGTATTAAAGCATAGGTTAGACTTCGTGCATGAACTTTGTATATTATGAATCATGTTATCACACTCGTATGTTTTAAATCTATACTAATATTATGAATATGATTTTTTTATGTGGAGAAAATATTAGGGTATACGTAAACAGATTAGCTTCAAAACGCAAGCGTAGTCGCGAGTAAGGTCAAACAATTTATAGACAACATTTCATTTTGTACATTATGTTACCAGTCACCCTGTATAATTCATTGTGAAACTTTATTTTATTAATTTCAGATCCCGTGGGAGAGGCGTAATGGTTTTGTTTTGAAACAAGCCCTAATAACACTTTTCTACTGACAGTCACAAATATTAGTTCTATTGTGACAATCATGAAGCGACATTCCTTATCACAAAGTTTAAAAGAACCTGAGCTGGATGTGGAAAAAATCAACAGAAACATTGCAAATGAAAAGCCTAAAAAAGGGAAAAGCAACATAATAAAACGATATTTGATCGATTATACAGCCAATTCTAACCTCCACGGGTTGAAGTATATCGGAGAAAAGGAAAGAACTCCAGTCGAAAAAATATTTTGGTTGTTCATGTTTACATGCAGTGTCATTATTTGTGCTGGTCTTATCAGAAAAGTATGGATTAAATGGCACGAAAGTCCCGTGATCGTAAGCTTTGCAGAAAATTCTACTCCAGTGTGGCAGATCCCGTATCCAGCTGTTACAGTGTGCTTCGAGACAAAAGCAAGACAAACAGTGTTCAATTTTACTCAATATTATCATCTGTATAAAAACAATGAGACATATGGAAACCTCACTGAGGAAGAGAAATATTTGTTTGAAGATGTTTCTCTTGTTTGTGATGATCATCTTGCTCCACTGAATGGCCGAAAATTCTCTAATGGAAGTGAAATTGTAAACAATCTTAGAGAGTTGTCGCCGAATATTAGTGAAGTGTTTTTCGGGTGCAAATGGAAAGATATCCCTAAAGATAGTTGCACTGATTTGTTTCAACCTATTGTCACTGAAGAAGGAATTTGCTATACCTTTAATACACTTGGAGCTGATGAACTGTTTCGAGTGGAGAACTTGAACACTGACTACAATTACTTAGAATTTGCTAACGAAAGCCAAAGCTGGAGTCTTGAAACTGGATATCCTCCTGATACTCCGCTTGAAACATATCCACACCGAGGGTCAGGTTATGGAGTCAAAGCAGGTTTAATATTTCTGCTGAAAGCGAAGGAGGAAGACTTAGATTATTTGTGCAAAGGTCCAGTCCAGGGGTTCAAGATATTGCTCCACAATCCAGCTGAACTGCCACGATTATCTCAGCAGTATTTCAGATCTCCTCTCTCACAAGAAGTAGTTGTGGCCGTGAAACCAAAAATGATGACTACTTCCGAGGGTCTGAAGCCCTACGACCCAACTCGTAGGCAGTGTTATTTCCCCAGTGAAAGATACCTTCAATACTTTAAAGTTTATACGCAAGCCAACTGTGAAATGGAATGCTTAACTAATTTCACAAATGCAAGATGTGGATGCGTTCATTTTGGTATGCCACATGGTCCAGAAATGAAAGTCTGCAGTGCTGGTAGTGTGCAGTGTATTAAAAATGCACAAATGGAACTTGTAACAGCTGCAATCAAAAGTGGTTTATTGAAGGAGACGGTGGATAATGGAACTCTCAGTGAAGCCAGAAAAGTAGCAGCGGAATGTAAATGTTTACCAGCGTGTACCTCTATAGAATATGAAGCTGAAACATCTCAAGCTGATTACGATTGGAAGGCTATTTTTAGAGCACACAACGTACCGATAGACGAAGAGTCTGAAGACTTACTGTATGCACGCGTAATGATTTTCTTTAAAGAAGCTCAATTCATTACGTCTCGTCGTTCTGAGCTCTACGGTCAAACTGATTTCCTTGCCAACTGTGGAGGTCTTTTGGGACTTTTCATGGGATTCTCAATATTAAGCGTTGCGGAAATTCTTTATTTCCTTACACTCAGATTGTGTTGTGTTCTATGGCGACACAAAAGAGCCCAGAAAAAGATAGATGATATGCCGAGCCCAAAGGTGTCAAATGTAAAACTTCTTTAGAATAGTTTGATTTTAAAAACATAAAATATTTGTCTTTGATTAGCTTGTTTCACGATATTTGCACTCTTGAATGATGAAACTTTTAAGCGTCAAACGCAAGTTGTGAGTCGAAATTGTTTATATTACAAGATCCATATATATTATAATATCAAAACGTTTAAAAATATGGTTAAACGTCACTTTCTTTGTTCAATCTGACTCGGTTAAAGTTAATCTGTTTATTCTTTTTTTCCTTTATCTTAAAATAATTATATTATAATTGATGTTTCATGTGTTATATATATTTTATATTAAGAGCACCATTGTGCAAAATTTATTTTATTGACATAATTATTTTATAACATAAGGTTGCCTGGAAGAGATTCCGATAAGGCCGCCTTTGTGTATCACTTCGTTTTTTTTGTATATTTATTTTTTATGTATTTTGGTGCACAATGAAGATTTATTCTATTCTATGCTAAGTATATATCTACATGTACCTATTCATAAACATATTATTAAAATTAAGTTTTTAACACTTCTAGCAATTGAAACATTTTGTAATTCCTACACCGCTGTATGCAATGCGGTTTATTTGTGATAATTGCACAGTATATTAATCATCTATAAGTTACATCAAAATGCTGTCAGTGGTTTCACCCGCTTGTTAAAGTTATTTATCTTTCGCGGGAACTCGTTGATGTATTGGAATAAAAAGTATACCTTCAAGATGTAGACAGAGGCTTTTTCAAGACTTAACAAGCATGTACTTTCGTATTTATATCCTAGTCTAGGATCCAGCTATTTTTTGTAAATTTGGTTTAGTTCTAATAATTTTTAAGTGCTTATTTTTCATGATGTGGTGGAAAATAAAAATATCTCTTTCTTATCTTTATATTAGTCGTAAGTTAAGATAGACTTTTTTTACTACGGTATTTTTTACTACGGTATGTAATTTATTTAACAAGGACATAATACAAATAAAAAGATTGCCTCTATTGTCTAGCGGTTCAGGTGTTGGACTCGGGACCTCATGCAGTCAAGCATGAGGTCCCGGGTTCGAATCCCGGATCGTGCAACAAAAAGAAAATTTGGGTTTCCCAAATTTTCTAATAAAAAAAAAATGTTGCCCGGATTTGATATGTGCTCGGTTGGCGATAGGCTTGCCACCTATCACATTGTGGGACTTATTGTCTTCGGCTAGTCGTGGATGACCTGGTTGTAATGGGCGTGAAGATACTAGCCACCTGCCAGTTCAATCATCAGGTTCTTATCATCAATTCTTCGTGATTAGAAAATATGAGCAGGCCTAGTTAATGTAAATCGAATGAGTCCTAACTCGATGAGCTTACCAGCAGCTGCATTTTAGGGTTACGTCCCCTGTCTTCGAGCTCCATCATCAGACCAGTTCCGTTATTGTTAACTCGTTCGTTTTAACTCAATTAGGTCTCACATATGCTTAAAAATGAAATAAATATCAATAGTACGTCTAGTCTAATGTCCATTCCGATATTGACGAAACAGCTGCAAATGAGCTGATGGCCTTGAACATATCCCCATAAACTATAGCTAAGAAACATCTCTATCAGGTCAGCTTTCCAACAAAAGCATCAAAATCTGTCCAACCGCTAAAGACCTACGATGCCACAGACACAGGCACACACACAAAGACACACACACACACACACACACACACACAAACAGACACGTCAAACTAATACCACCCCTCGTTTTGCGTCGAAGGCTAATTAGCATAATTGGCCCATCCAGTCAGGCATAATTCGATTACCACGTGAAATGGGCATTCATTTTTATTAAAGTACAAAAAGTAAAGTAAAGTAAATAATCTTCATGCCCATATCCCTGAAGAAGTAGGCAACCAGGGCACCCTCGACTAGCCGAAGACAGGCGATAGAAGACGCCGATAGGCGTACCACCTATCACATTGTACGACTTAGTAACTCGTACAATGTGATAGGTGGCACGCCTATCGCTAACCGGCTAACATATCCAGTCCCGGGCAACGTTATTTTTATTAGAAAATCAAAAGTACACATATCCTATTTTTTGTTGCCCGACCCGGGGATCAAACCCGAGACCTCTAGAAGACAAGTTCTACGCAGTACCGCTAGACCACACAGGCGGTTCATCATAGTATTAATACATGAAGCAAAAACTTTGACCTCGTTTTACGAAAATTCCGCGCACGGAGGAGTATGGAATTTGGCACTCTTATACATAGTTTAAGTGTAGGAGAAGTGCAGAATGCTTATATGTTTTTAATAATAATGCTTACAAAGTGTATAAAATCAATAAATAAAACATTACACATACCACCATGCATTTGACACACATAAACAAAAATATTGATAATATTAAAAGATCACAAATGGCGCGCAAACTATCATTCTAATATTTGGAATCAAAGTAGTTGGTCTTGATAAATGAAGATGGCGTTCTTGATTGTTCTTGATGGCGACAATAGAACCGTAGTAGTCTTTTAACATTATATTTTAATAGTTAATATAATTAACATTTATTAAATTATAAAATTATAAAATCGGCCAACAAAAAGAAAATTGGATTTTTCCAATTTTTTAATAAAAAAAAAATGTTGGTCGGGATTGGAAATGTGCCCGGTTGGCGATAGGCTTTCTACCTATCACATTGTGGGACTAAGTGTCTTCGGCTAGTCGTGGGTGCCTTGGTTGTACCTCTGCCTACCTCTTCGGGTATATGGGCGTGAAGATACTTTTTTTTTATTATGGTCGAATTTCAACTACTGGACGACGAAACCAATAAATTCCTAAATTGAAATAAGTGAAACATGTTTATTTATTTTGGTATAACTAAAGAAATCTTATTATAAAGACAGTACTCTTAGTTTATGTTCTAAAACTTGCAGTGTTCTTTGTCAGGATCATTCCAAACCAACAAATCGGGATTAATAAGACTTGTTCCCTTTAAGAATTTGTCGACTTTAGCCTTAGCTTCACCAGTTAGTTGAGGCGATCTGGACACCAACCAAGCGTAATCTGCAAAAGTATGAGGTTGTGATTTGAGCACAGTAAGGGCCGCCACACACATTTGGAATATCGTTGCGGAATTCCGTTTCGAAAAAAATCGAACGCAACTGTATGGATGAAATCGACCTGTGTAATACGTTCGGAATTATTCCATACTGAATTGGAGTGAATGTGTATGGGTGCCCATTCTAATTCGAAATTGCAAAGGATTCCGTAACGGAATTTCGAATGAATGTGGCGGTCCTAAAACTGCATAAAATAACTACGATGATTGAAACGGACTTCAAAACTAAAAAGTAAAAAATAATAAAGATATAATATCAATTATATGACATATAAACATCAGGTAGTATCCTAATAACTTTATTAACTTTTAAGTTTTAATTAGGTAACGTAGTTATTTTTATTTAATACTTTTATTTTTTTTTATTATAGGATTAAATTTAAGACAGACATCGGGATAGGTGAAAATTGAAAAAAAATGCTCATAAAATCAAAAGTAATCCGCCTACCTGAATCAAATTTATATGAGATCAATTCGAAACTATTCCGCATCTAACAAAAAAAGAATTACGTAAATCGGTTCAGAAACCACGAAGAAATCGGTGTATTGAGAACCTCCTCGTTTTTTTAAATTCGGTTTAAAAAGTCTATTTCAACTAAAACTTCAATTATTACATTACCATGTCGCGATTTAAAAAAAAACATTTTCAATTAAATACTATAATGTCATCATAGATACGTATTAAGTATAACTCAAACATGGTCTTTATGTGGGGGATTTTCTTAGAATTACTAGCTATCTTTAGAAAAAAGAATTATCAAATCGCATCATGGTAATGAAATAATTGAAAAAGGTTTTTCCAGTTTTACTGCGTTTAAATTGTTTAAAATTTTCCGGTTATGTCATTTTACAACTAATTTATAAAAAAAACTTACCATTTCGTCTTTTTTTCGCTTCATCGTAGTTACATTCAAATATCACAGTGTATTGATCGTAGTCTGCATCCAGCACGTACACCGGGAGTTTAATAGCTGTTAATAAATATGCAAATATTTCAAAAACATTACATGAGTTAAAATGTAAGCAAGAAATATGCGTATTGACAGAGACTAGTGGTCGACCGTTGGTCTAAATTCGGCCATAATAATTTTTAATATATTGTTGATAAGAACGCCATCTTCAATTCTCAAGACCAATTACTAAACTTTGTCGTGTGGATAATGTTTTATTTATTGATTTAATGTACTCTATAAGCATTATTATTGAAAAATATTAGCGTTCCGCACTTCTCTTACACATAAACTGTAAGATAACTTTTATTAAATATAAAAATAAAACTACGACCAAACCGAACGCGCGAAAGAAAGCAGCATTTTTATATTTAGGTTGAAAATGGTAACCCCAAATGGCGTTACTAACATTTTTATACTTAGATTGAAAACGGTAACCCCAAATGGCGTTATGGGCCGCCATTTTGTGACGCTTAAACAGTCATTTTATTGAATCAGGCGTTACTTTGCGGAAATCCATTATAAAAGATGTAAAATAAGCCTTTATTTTGCTAATTCCGCGTAAGCAGTGTAACCGTTGTGGCAAATAATCCTCCAAACGACACAAAATGTGACAAGCCTAACTGACGTTCCCACCACCCACCTCCGCGACCAGAACACGACTATAGGAAGAGCTCGGGAAACAATATAAATTGTCACGTTCTTTACATGTGACAACCCTACCTAAAGTTCCCACCTCCCACCTCCGCGACCAGATCACAAATAGAGTCCGAACACGGGAAACAAAACCACTTGTCACGTCCTTCGCCAACTTTGTCGAAGCACTCACCACAGAGAACACCAAATCGCACTCGACGTACGTTTCGCCTCTACACCGAGGCATCCTCAGGAATTCGACCGTACCGTACAAACTTGACTCGTGTGTCGTCGTTTTTCGTATAAAAAAACAGACAAAAGAAAAATTTTATTAGAACGATACGACATAATTTTAAAACGGATAAGTTTTTTGAGAGAAGCAAAAAAAAATATAACTGGGATAATGTGGTGTTCATTGACGAGACATGGCTAAACGCCAATCACACGGATTCCCGTTCTTGAACGGATAATACACAAGCGTTGACGTCAAAAGTACCAATGGGTAAGGGGGCCCGTCTGATAATATGCCACGCAAGTTCTGCAAAATACGGCTTTGTGAAGAACGCGTTACTGGCAAAACCAATAACTACCACGAGGAAATGAATGCCACTACATTTAAAGAGTGGTTCCAGAACGTGCTCTTGCCCAGCCTACCAGAGCCTTCTGTAATATTCATGGATAATCACTCAGTTCAAATACAGAAACCACCTACCCAAACTATTAAAAAGAAGAAATGGTGGCTTGGTTACAAGCAAAAGGCATTGACGCAAATATGCAGATGCTAAAAGCAGAGCTAATTAAATTAGTTAAAGAAAATAAAGCGAGAAATGTGCGATACGAAATCGAAGAACTGGCTCTGGAGTACGGTCATCGCGTTCTAAGAATTTCACCTCATCATTGCCAATATAACGTGATTGAGCTAATCTGGGCTCAAATAAAAGGTTACGCCGCCCGCCATTATACTTCCGCGCCATTCAGCACGAAAAAGATGATGACCCTATTAAAAGAAGCCTGCGGGAAAGTCACAAGAGATGATTGGGCAAAGGTTGTTGAGAAGACTAAACATCTGATTGTGGAACATTTTGACTGAGATATCAGGATTGATTCTGTTATTGATAATAATATAATTATACATGTAGACGAAGATGATGATGAAGACACCTAATCCTCAAACGAATTGGAGTCTGATTCAACATTCAATTCAATGTACTTTATTGCATATAAATACAGATTGTAACAGAATTGTACAGAATAAGTAAAACAATTTTATTATATTAATATTATCTATTTTTGGTTTCCACTTAAATAACTTAAATATAAATTTTAAATGATTCCGCCAATTTAAAACGAAAATAATCTTAAAAATAACGCGGCGGTTCAATTTGGAGGAACGGTAACGAACTCAGTGTTATGTTGTGCCCATCAGTAGTCGTGACTAACTAATAGGTGTCAGGAATGCATTCTCTGAACGGTCGAACTTTAAAGATAAATAGGATGCATAGAAAATACTTTACTTTAAAAATAAAAGTATAAAGTGTAAAAAGAGTAAAAAGTGAATAGCCGAAGCGCATAATTTAAATAGTAGTACTGTACCTTACTTTAAATTACACATTAAATGCAATAAAGGAAAATACTCAGGATAATATCTTAATATTACATTACATTTTTATTGTAATTTTAATTAGAATATATTACATCCGCTCAACGGCTCGCAACCAATACATGGTCTCGGCCTCAACCGATACGACCATCTGTAGGTCTTGTCTGCCGCGCTTCATTCTTCATTCAAGTTTGTTCAAGTAAATTTCGTATATCCAAATAAATTTTTTAGTCTGTAGCAGAATAAACAACCCGTCGTATTAAAAAGTTTGAAGTGTGTCAACATTGTAGATTTTTTTTTCGGAACGAGTTGAGTTGGCATGACCTCGTCACCCACCGCGCTTCTTTTGAGTATGTCAGTTAGTAAATTTGTGAATAATGCGAACAAAATGTGATGTGAAATCTACTGAACAGATCATAATGAAATTTAGCTGTGAGGTACTTTATATAACGATGAAGTTTATAAAATAGGGTAGGTAGATTACAGAGTTAGGATACATTTTTAACACTTTGAGAATTTTTGTCTGTCTGTCATACTTTGATTCACGCCAAATCTGCTAAACCGATCTATACGAAATTTTGTTTGGTAAATACTATATATTCCAAAAAAGTTTATAGGATACTTTTTATGCGGCTCAGTAAAGCCTGCCTGTGGGAAAGAGGTAAAAGTGAAAATATAATTTGGGCTATAATTCAATAAAGCGTGAACCGATTTCGCTAGTTTTTTTTGCTAATTATAAGTAACTAATTTAAAATTCAAAGACAAACCAACACCCAGTTCAAATCGAGCAAATAACTTGAAATCGAAAATTCTAAGGAACGTTTGAGCGTACGGTTCACATATTATCTTCACTACAAGTACAGGGGTACTGGTAGACAGTATCGAGTGCCAAGTGAACAAAGTAAATAGTATGTTTTCTTTAAACATCCTCTATACATTATGCCGCTTTACCTATTCCTGCCGCCGTAACGTCATGACGTGTTCTGGTTCGGAGAGTCAGAATCAGAATCATAAAAATCATTATTCACTTGAATCATACAAGTGGTATTTGTGCGCGTCGACATTTTTTTTAAACTACCACCGGATCGGAATCGCAGCCACACACTGAGAAGATCCGGCGAAAGAAACTCAGCGGGCTTGTCTTTTTTCAATAATAATAATTACAATATAAACTAGATTAAAAATATAAATTACAATCTTACTTTAACTTAAATAAAAGGTACAACAAATCACATTACAAATTGTAGTGGGAGATTAAAACCTCTATCCCCAAGCATGTTCATCTTCGAAATACTCTGAGACCGTATAATAGCTTTTTGACATAATTTTGCTTTTATACATTTGTTACGAGCTATGGGTAATAAAATGCCGTTTGTAACGTAGAAGACGTTTATTGAAAGCTTCCACAAAAATCCTCTTAACAGAATCCGAATCGCTAAGTAAAATCACTGGTCCAATGTCCTCGCTGTATTCGCCGAAATAATTCTTCCTTGTCGCTTAGTAGAGATCGCTTCGATTTCGCTTCCGAAATTGAACTGGCGGGTCGCGGCTCGATGCCTCCTTATATACTGCTATGCCCATGGTTCGAGAAACTTCTCATACAATCTAACACAATAGACGCTTCCCGAATCTTCGGGTGATTACGTCAAGGACATGATTTATTACCTGCGGCGCTATACGTAAACAATGCGCGCTGTGTATAGGTACTACTCGCCGCGGACCGCGAATGTTCCAGAAAACGTTGTTCTCTTATCAACGACTTTTCGAGAACTTTCTTCACTGTTCGACAGTAGACCTAATACCTACTTATGCGTTTTTGGGGTTTTGCTGTACGACGCTTCGTTTTCGAGATATAGGTACTCAAAGTCGTAACACATTATTTAAACTTATTTAAAGGATCTCTAATACCAATGGGCAACTTATTGTAGAAACATACACATTGACCCAAAAAGGATTTACTAATTTTATGGAGACGAGTTTTGTATACGGCTAGATTATTTTTATTCTTCGTATTGACGTCGTGAACATCACACTTTTTTGTAAACATACATAGATTTTTTTTAACATGCATTAAATTTTCATAAATGTATTGAGAACTGAAGGTTAAAATATTTATTTCTTTGATTTTTTCTCGGAGGGAATCCCTTACTTTAAGATTATAAATAGCTGTAATAGCTCTTTTCTGCAATACAAATATGGTATTTATATGTGCAGAATTACCCCAAAGAAGTATCCTATAAGACATTAGACTATGAAAATAGCTAAAATATACTATTCGGGCCGTTTCAACATCTGTTAATGTTCTTATTTTTTTTACTGCAAATGCTGCTGAACTAAGCCTATTTGCCAGTTTCTCAATATGAGGGCCCCATTGTAATTTATTATCAATTGTGATGCCTAAAAAGACAGTGGATTCAACCAGATCCAGTTTAGATCCATTTAGTTGTACATTGGAATCTAGTAGCCTTTCTTAATATCAGAAAATCCGTCTGCTTGTTTGCCTTCCAATATCATAAAAAAATGCCTCGTACCATTTTCGCTTGTTTTTATCTTATAACATAAAAATCACTCCTGGAACCGAAACTCTATAATTTGATTATATATTGTGGCGGCAGATCAAGCTAATTTGCTGCACAGGATTCTGACACCCTTTAATATTTTCCGATCGAATGTTTTAAATTAGAAATATCAAAATTTAATGTGTCAAAGCATCATCCAGACGGTTGTAATTACGCCTCAATCACGCCTTCCACAAGGTGACTTTGGTGGAAACTTTGATACAAAATTTAAATTAAATCGACGTTCTAAACGGATGCAAACTATGTTTTAATCTGTGTGGAACCCCTATTACAGGTAGGTTAACGTCGTTGCTTAAGAAAACAAGGCAATATATATTGCTAGATTTAAGTTTTTTAGCATCGGGATGCAATAACCTCATTGCTATCTGATTGTGATTGGATTATTCCACTAGTCCATTCATAAATAAATGTTAATATATTGTGGACCAACATCAGCTACCACTAATGCTTTAGGAGGAACAGTTGAGTGGCTCAATACTGGACGAGTTCCGGCACAGCACTAACACCTAGCTAACCTTTTTAAGCAAAAACTCACCCTGTGTAGTAGAAGAGATAATATGCAACGCCCCTTTGCCCCCAGCATCTGGCGCATAATCAGTGTATCCTGTGAATATAACCCTCTTATCCTCAACCTCTTCAGTTTCAGTTAGATAAGGTTTGCCATTTTCATTGCTGTAACTAAATTTTAGACATTCGCCTTTCCTTACGAAATCATTGGGATATCTTGCTACCTGGTACCAATCTCCTGTTGCATACTGTAGAGAAATAATTGATAGAAGAAGGCGTACTTTGCGGAAATCCATACTTAAATCCAAATAAAATTATTTGATTTGCAAAAACCCGCCAACAAAATGTATACGTATTATGGCGTGATAACACAGGCAAAACATTGAGCTATGAATGAATTGGATTTACCGGCAGATGCCAGTATCTGCTCGACCTTCGTGGAGTACAGTAGAATTTTCCTGTTGATGATTCGGTTACAAAGCGAAACGTACGTTGAGTTTTTAGTAGTGTGTGTATTGTTGGTGCTAACAAAACAGTTTAGTGGTGTGTGTTATGTGGAGCTGGATATATTTGGGAGTTTTAGCTTCCGGTAAGTTCAATTCATTCAAAGCGCACTATTTTGCCTGTTTTGTCACGCCATAATACGAATACATTTTTTTAAAGGGAAATTGCAAATTAAATATTTTTATTTGGATTTTGTTAAGAAATTGTCAGATTTACCAATTCTTTCTGTTGTTGCGGCGTGTTTGTTTTGTTTCCACGAGATTTTATGTACAGATTTCGTTTAATTATCGTATACTAGCTGTTGCCCGCGTGGATAACTGTCCCACAGGATTATTTTTTCGTTATAAAAACTATCCTATGTGTTAATCCAAGCTACCCTTTATGTGTGTGCCAAATTTCATGGAAATTGGTTCAGCAGTTTTGGACGTGAAGAAGTGAAAAACGAAAAACAAACTTTCGCATTTATAATTTTAGTAGGATATAATATAAAATGAATTCATTTTCCCGTGGTCATTGCATCATGCCTCGACGAATGAATTGTTTCATTATTATTTTCTTGGATAACGCCCGGATGAATATCATCGTCTTAAATATTCTTGTCACCATAGCGTCAGTCTTTAGGCTAAGAGTAGCCAGTAGACTTACACACATAGCCTTAAAACCCTGCTATAAGTCATCAACACCTCAGTAACATGCATGGTTAAATACCATACCATACCAAATAGGCGACGGTTGTCGAATGTTATCAGAGGAGTCAGCTGCTTGTGACATAAAAAAAACTCACTGGAATCCTCAAGTTTCCTAAAATATTTCAGTATTTTTAATTTAAAAATTATAAGAATAAGTCGAATCTTAAGAAATTGTATGTTACTTACTGCTGACAAATTGAAATTCTCAACTGGTTCTATGTTTGGGCATGGTGCATCAAAATAAACTGCTCCAAACACAAATGGAAGAAGCGTGATTCCACACAAAACGTACATTATAATATCACCCACACTTAAAGTCGGTTAGATTATCCAGAACACGAAAAACTAATAAGCTCGGTTATTTTTTGCAAAACTTTATATGTTATTATTTGCAGTAAGTATATGATTTGAAGGAAACCCAAAGATACTCATGAATTATTGATTTGAATTAAAAAACGAGGCTAAGATAATATTATATTGTATTAAGATGTTGCGTCCTTGTAGACTTCCTTATACACAGTTGGCACAATTTTGAGCACTTATTTGTAACAATTTCTTACGACTTAGGCATTGAGTATACAGACTTGGGCCCTGTAGTACTGGGCGACGGATAGGGAACCGGTATCGAATGCCTGTCGTAAGAGGTGACAAAAAGGGATCACAGCCCCGTGGGTCTACTGAACAGATGAGATTGTGGGCAAGTGTGAGAGTGACAGCGGTGCGTTCTTCGGAGATCCCGCAGTCACATGATACTGACAGAAGATGCTCACCGAGTGGTTTGAACCTGTAGGAGTCTGGCTCTATCCACCACTTCACTCTAAAGCGGCAGGTATCCATGAGGATTTCCACTCGTTTAAAATATAAGAGTATGTTAGACTCTTCCTACGACACGCCTAGCTTCCTTTACACTCATTACATTTTTCATACAAAACCCGCCGGTACTACTCTCGTATAAGACCCAATTGAATTGATCCTGGTATGTCAAACTAAGTCTCTTCCAGTACCTACATCCATTCATACTCGCATTGTGCACCTGATGTATAAAATTTTCATCAGTCATTCTTCCCACATGACCGAACCAATGGAGAATGCTCTTACTCATTTTAACATCAACTTTCTTTTAACTCCAATCATTCTCTGATCTCACTCTTGTCAATGCAGTCAGCGACTATAACACCCCAGATTTCAGCATTTTCACGTCAACCACATGTGTTCTGTTTCATGGTTTTTCTGACACACTCAGCACGGAAGGAAGGGATCCATGAAATAATGTTGGGATAAGTAAATAATTATGCAAATCGAGTATGCACCCTGACTCAACATCTCGCTCTTAAAATAACTTATCAAGCGCTCAATTTCAAACAATTTCAACCGCACTTAGCCTACGTTCATGCTTTTTTTTTCAACTCTCGCTTCCAGAAAATGGCATTGGGATAAGTAGCTGTAGATAAGCGCTCTGACTAAAAATCTCTCTTTGAAGTACCTTACTCAGGGCTCCACTTTCACTATTCCGTGACATACTCTCTTTTATGGATCCGCGGGGTACCCTCCTTGTTAAAAACGCTATCAAGTGATACAATACAGACCCTAAAAGTACAGCATCATCTGCGTAAAGCATTAGAATCGTATATGTCATTTTAGGTACTTTAGAACACAGTAGTAGCGGATTATTAACATTCAGTTACAAAGAAATTCGATAAAATAATTTATTGTTAATAATTCGACAATATTGTGGTCAAGAATACCTGAAATGACGTATTCGATTCCAATTTCGAATATTGCATGAATCGAGGTTCAAGAGCTATCGTACTATCCATCGTGGTTTAATTGTTTTAAATGATTTTATTTGGAATTCAGTGTTGCAATAAATATGAATGAAGTGTTTGAGTATTCAAATATTTACATGTAATTATATAATTATTTTTAAACAATATTAAAATATTTGCAAACCATAACGATGTAGAATATGTTGTAATATCTTTTTAACACACACGCTCATTAAATTTTCATTTCATAGAAAAAATCTATTTAGATTACAATTTAATCGTGTTAACACTACAAAATGCTAACTCTTCTAAAAATTTATCTTTTAGCGAATTAGTCATTTTAAGAATTAGTCTTTTTACGAATTAGCCATTTTAAGAATTAGTCTTTTTGCGAATAAGTCATTTTAAGAATTAGCCCTTTTACGAATTAGTCATTTTTCGAATTAGGCATTTTCAGAAGGCTTGGCATTTTAAGAATTAGGCATTTATCAACAAGCAACTATAAGTCAGACTTTAAGTTCCGCCTTTGCGTTAAAGGTGAACAGACAAACCGATAAAAATTGTAATACTACTCATTTTGAGTTGTGTATTTTATATAATCGCCTCTGTGCTCTAGTTCCCCAGGTGATGGATTTGACTTCATGAGGTCCCGGGTTCGATTCCGGGGTGGGGCAATAAGAAGAAAATGTTGTTTCTCCAATTTTCTAATAAAAAATGTTGTTCGGGATTGGATATGTACCCGGTTGGCGATAGGCTTGCCACCTATCACATTGTCGAACTTAGTGTCTTTTGCTAGTCGTGGGTGCCCTGGTCGTGTCTCTGCCTATCCCTTTTATGGTTTATGGAATATGGGCGTACTTACTTTTTCTGTATAGAATACGTAATAATCATTATTAAAAAAAATAATTCATGTACATATTTACTTTTATTATTGTTATATTAAATGTACCTTTAAATAAAATCCAATGCCAACTACATTGCTAATAAATTTTGGTTAACTTTATACAAATCATACACGATAGTTATCTGCACTTAACATCACTTAAACGAGTCAACAAAACCGTCCAAAGAGTTTTTTTTTAACTACCTGGATTTGGGCAATATCGTACAATGGTGGTCATTTTGGTTGCGCACTCATTAAACTAATTTAAGTTATTGCTATCTTATTTCGACGAAAGTAATAAAAAGAGAAAAAACACTTTAAGTGCTGTCAGATAAGTACGTAGACGACATTTCTACAGACGTTTAATCTATCACTCGAAAAACGTTGATTGAAAACATCGCACTTTGAAATGTCATTGACTTGACTAATCTTACATAATATCTAAAATGTTCCATCTCTTTTGTTTTATTTAAAAAAAGCATGCAACTAAAATAAGTTTAATTTGTGAACAGCAGAATCACCGCTAATTATTTTGATTACTTTAAGCTTAATTTGTTCGCTGCAACGATCGACCTACCCCAACTTCTGGAGCGGAATGTGTCAGTATCAGTTTATAATAAATAAATGTTATATTTGTTCTGGTATCTTTAAAAGTATTTCTACGTATGTGTTAGAGTCGTCGACCTTTAAGCCCGGTGAAGTTGTACCGCGAGGTTGGCAACACATTAGTCATTCCAAAAAACGACGGCTTGCACTCCGGGAGTGCCGGCAGAAGTGAAAACTTGAATATTAATGTTGTGCATTTTTGATATTTTGGGATGGTTATGGAATCATTTTGGTCCGAATTTCTTTAACTATCAGTATGAAAGAACAATAATTTATGTGGTAGAATACAATATTTGTTTATTGCGCTATCGTACACAAACATGACAACACGAACATTCGCGCAAGCACCCTGCGCCGTTTTACGAATTTTCGATCAGGTTACCTGTCCTGACGCGAGTTTAGAAGTTTTTACCCATTCAAAAAAAAGTACGCAACGCTGAATAAGTTTTCACTTCAATAAACTAATCTTTCTTATTACCACCGTTGTACTAGAAATAGTTACACTTAGAATAAATCATGAATAGCTAAGGTATATTTTGTGCCGGTAGGAGGGGGGGATTACCTTTATTAACGCCGTGACATCTGACTAGGTGGTAAAGTTTCGCAGCGACTCGCCCGGACTGGTACCACCGCCTTATCTATTCCTGCCGCCATAACATCAGCACTTGCCATCGACGTTTCCGGTTCGGACGATAAGGTAGCCGGTAAATTTACTTTTGCTCGAGGCCTTACATTCCGGCTTCAGGCTAGCAACGCTCCATTACCACCCTTGATGTCTTTGGTCGGCGTGAATTTCTTACCACCAGAAATTCGTCTGCTTGTTTGCCTTCCAATATCATCAAAATAAAAATAAAAAAAATAAAAGTGCAATGAAATTCCAGTGATCACGTTAGTGTTGACCAATTTAACCTATGCTTTCCTTATAAGAGCGAGAGAGATGGTCTTCGAAGATTTTCCCGTTCCCAATTTTCCCCGAAAATTTCCGTCTCTTTCTGTCTTTTCTGGATTATTATTTTTTAACTCCCGATGAAAAAAGTTATTAGTTAACGTTTGTGTGTGTATGTGTGTCTGTCAGTGGCATCACAAGTTCTGAACGGGTCTGCCGATTTCGATAAAGATTTTTTGTTTCAATACTTACATGATCGAGATGGCTCTTGGCACCATTACATAAAGGTTTCGTCCCAACGAAATTTGTACAATTTTTCCTCCCAGTCATAACCTGAACACCCCCGTATTCGGGTTATGACTCGGGGGAAAACTGGATACAGTTTTGAAACTGCATACAGTTCTTTTCTATTTTGAGACCCCTTCCCCCATCAACACATTTGCAGCTCATTTGTATGGTACATCGGAAAGGATATAAGACGCACTGTGGCTATTTATTTCACTTTTGAACATATGTGAGATTTAACAGTTTGAACACTATCATTCGATAGCTGATGCAACTAAGCTGGTCTGATAATAGAGCTCGAAGATAGGAGACGTAACCCTGAAATACCTGCTGGTAAGCCCATCATGTTTGGACTCATTCCATTCGCGTCAACTAGATCTGTTGATATTTCCCGATGACATGAACTTAATGGTGACCTGCAGATTGAACTGGAAGGTGGCTTATGGATCAAAGTTTTAAAAGTTACAGTATTCTATTTTGTAATTTTCATAGTTCATCAAACTTGGAAACTGACGTGATTGAGACAGTCCTTATCTATCATTTGTGGAGATCTGTTCAGCTGTGGAAGGTCATCCGCTCATTTGTAAGTATTGTAATGGATATTAGTCGCATTACGGGTATTTATTTCACTTTTAAACATAATATATCATGTAAGGCTTTACAGCAAAAATCTAGACGAAAGCTGGCACAACTGAGTTGGTCTGATGATGGAACTCGATGTCAGGAAACTTTACCCTAGAACGCCTACTGGTAAAACGTTCTAGTTTGGACTCATTTAATTCGCTTTAACTAGATTTGTCCATGTTTTCTGATGACAAGGACCTGATGAATGAATTGGGGCGTAACTTGTGGATAATTTTTGACAAGTCAAGGTACTGTATTTCGTAATATTTGCAGTTTCCCAAAATGAGGGATTTTTCAACCCTCGACGGAAAACAAGGGCTGTTATAAGTTTGACGTGTCTGTCTGTCTGTGTTTGTCGTTGGCATCACAACTTTTGAATGGATGGGTCGATTTAGATGCGATGATTTTTGTTTCAAAACTGGCGTGATCGAAACGATTTTTAGCTACATTACATACAGGTTTTGGTGAGGGTTCATTAAAAATTTTTAATTTTAAGATTACATGACTATTACATTGAATTTTATTATTTACTACATCCATCTCTTTTTTTCAATAGTGCTCATTTTTATCAGTACCATCGTAATAGCTTAAGGAAATCTCATTTTAACTTCTGACCGAATAAGAGGGGTGTTATAAATTTCACTTGTCACACACACATACACATACACACACACACACACACACACACACACACACACACACACACACACACACACATACGCCCACACACATACACGCACATTCACTAACCAATGACAACCACTAACACTAATAACTAATTAACACTCATGAAAAAGTAGTATTTCAATGGAATGTAGAAATTTTAACAATTAGACTTAGTTTCCATGCTGTTCCATATTTGTAATGGTTTTATCCTATGCTAGATGGTACGTTTGCACCGTGGCCTGAAGGATAGCGCCCATTTGGACGGGCCGGGACGGGGCGCATCGCAGCGCATTAATCCGCCTAGATCACTTTTATACATTTTGTACGGAACAACGCAGCTACTGTGCCGGGGCGCATCGGGGCGGAATTTTCCGCGGCGGATTTCCGCGCATACCCCGATGCGGCCTACTGTGACCACAAATCACGATATCACTATTAAGAATAGAGAGCTACTGACATTTTAACGCTAAAGTTTCGTATGATAACCACTAGAGGCACCACGTTTCGTACTTGACGATTCATATGACAACTACTAGAGGTGCCACATTCCATACTTTTTTATTTTAACGTCAAGTCCCCTCTTTATTTGTTTGCTCTACTGTTTGGCGCTGAGTAACAGAAATATACCGATGCGACATCTCATTAAGAATCCATAGATTATTTTCCATGGAGATAACTTCATATTTATTTTATGATTCGCAAAATCCCGTTTAACCTTCGACATTTGTACGAAGCAGCAAACAAACGGTCTTAATATAACATTACAAATAACTATTTATTTGTTTGGATTGAAAAAAATAACTCGTACTAAAGTAAACATCAATCTGTCGTAGCGCTGCGGGGTTTCGGGGTAAACAATAAAATATTTTCTATACCGTGGAATGGTTATGGATGACACACATTGGTGGTGATTCCGCTGAGCACCAACAAATTTATTTTAGGTGTATGCTATCTTTTTCCAAAGAAACAGCAAAAAAAGAGATGGAACATTTTAGACGCGTCGGATTGATGATTTAAATTAACATTTTCCGAGGAAATGATTAATAGTGGCCCTCCACGGTATGTACGTACATCTACCATGTGGACCGTAGATTTAAATCAAATTTGATAATGATCCACAACAGAAACAAAGTTTCATTCAAGGCTACTTCTGTCAAAAGTCATGTTTACAATTACAACCGTCTAGAACGTCTTTAAGGTTTAAAAGTTATAAACTAAAATGACATCATTAAACATGGTTTGTCTCTTTCTATTACTATCGTCAAAAGGAGATAGTGATAACTTGAAACTAGTTTACTGGTGCGCTATAAAATTACCAGCAAGGGCAAAGCTTAGACTGCTGTGTGCCTTCGATTTCGAATATGCTACAATTTTACTTCCGTTCATAAATAGCTACTGCTATACCCATTTTAATAAAAACATTTAGAAAAAGATTTAGCCCTATTCTTTTTAGCCGGGTCCTCTGTATAGAATAGATCACCTGCCGTCCTAACTGCAGCTCCTAAGATGCGAGCATAGGATATACTCGTATGTGTCACTACCAACCAGTGGCGTAGCGTGGACTAATGTAATATATTATACGTGGGCAAAGACTCATTGGCGAGGCCCCTTTTCCGTTCGTTCCCAGAAGCTACCCAAATACTTTTATATTTCACTTTTTTATTCATGCTTATATTATTACACCATTATCTTACCAAACATGATTTGACATCATACCTACTTGATAAATAGTGAAAAAATGATATATGCGCTACGAGAGATGGATAGGAGAGTATTTAAAACAAATACATTTAAAAAAAATTTAGTCTTACTCTCTAGACCAGTAAGTACCTAGACTTTTTTTAAAAGTCTATTCATTTACATTGTTACAAAAATAATGTTCTTCGGTTTTTTGCTTCCCAAAAATCCTCTAATAAGGATTTGTAATTGATTTTTGCAGCTACTTCTGGTTCGTTTAAAAGTGTTGATAAAGCAGATGAGTCGTTCCTGCTTAATGCTGTTTCTTAGGTAGTTTTTAATAATTTTATTTAAGAAAAATTTATTTCTTAAGCTGTACTTTCAAGCACAGTCAACATAATTTGTTTGTATTTTTAGATACAGTAGAGTGAGGCCAATATTTTTTTGGATTTTATTTAATTTATAAATAAACAAAGATTTTAAATCAGGTAGTGCAAGGCCCCTTTAGGTGTGAGGCCGTGGGCAATGGCCCACTTTGCCCACGTCTAGCTACGCCACTGCTACTAACAAGACCGCTGGTGATAGAGTGATGTGCAGCAACTTCCCTGGTTAGGGATCCACCGGGCTACTTATTCCTGCCGCCAAAACTACATTGTCATGTTCCGGTCCGTAGAGTGGGAAAGTCGGTAGACTCGCACATTAGGTCTAACACCCCTATCGTAGGACATCAAAGTTCCTATAACATTAAGGTTTCAATAAGCCTAGTTTTTGAAGTTATACTTCTTTTGGCGCAATAGGAAAAAATGATGAGGGTAAATTTTTACGATGCGCGTCCACACCGTCACGAAAAACCGACGTGATGAAGTTAGCTATGATGTTAGCTATAGGTAACATTTATTTTTAAAAAGAGTTTTATCTTATTACGCCGAAGAAGTATAACCTCTAACGCGTGTACATAAGTACACACACACACACACTTTTTTTATGTTATTGGAAGGCAACAAGAAGATGGATTTCCTACCTAGAGACACCAAAGGAGGTAATAGTGCGTAGCTAACCTGAAGCCGGAATGTTCGGCCTCGAGCAAAAGTAAGCTTTCCGGCGAGCTTATCCTTATAAACGGAACACGTCAACGGCACGGTGATACCAAGCCGGGCGAGTCGCTGCGAAACTCATGCACCTAATCAGAGGTCACGGTGTTTGTGACCTTAAGACTATGCTCGCCCTTGACCAGCTGTTTGGTAGGAAGGCAGGTGGCTATTCTGCAAAAAAAATCCGCATCAACACGAGGAAAATCTTTAACCTACTGTCAATTGGGTTGAACGGCTTGCTAGTTCTCTAACTTGAAAAAAAACCTGCTAAGTGCGAGTCGGACACGAGAGACACAGAATTTCAAGGTATCATCGGAAATATAAGAGGGGAAGTTAGGGGTATCGCGCTCTCGCTCATACTCGGCCATGCTCGTGATTCATCTGTTTTGCTTGGGTACAGTTACATAAAACTTTTGTTTTGTATCAAAAATGTTGTTAACTAACTGCCTTATTTATAAAAAGTAGTTAAATAACCTCCTAAACATTGCTTAACTAATATCATTTGATTAAGACTTAAACATTGTTTAAAAATTTGTTATTCATAAAGTATATTTTGACAACGCTTAGTTAAATACTGTTTAACTTAGGTTAGGTTGGTAGGTTTTGGTAGAAATGTGGCTGTATGCGTATTTCTTTTTCTAAAAGTGATTTAAACAATTGTCAACATCGTTGTTTCTGAATACGGTGTCGGACATTTATAACCTCTTGCTAGTAAGTATTTATATTCCTTGTCTATGATTATCTACCTGCTAATGTGCTGGGCCTGGGCTATGTAACGTGTTGGAATTTTTTAAAAAAATGTGATGTCAAAGTTCAGTACTACTCGTATAGTACTATCTACAATAAAATTAAATTTATTAGAGTAAATAAAAGTTGATGCAACACAGTCACAAAACATTTCAACTGATATACTGCATTTCAAAAATAATGTTTTTAATGCATCTACATTATGTTACTAAGCTAAATATAAAATGATGTCATTTCTCAAATATTTTCCCCCGTGTTGGTTTGAGTTCCTTTGTAGAATAGACCTTCTCCCTTCCTGTTAAGTTAAGATGGTCTATTACGGACTACTGACTAGGAGGCTAAGTTTCGCAGCGACTCACCCGGATTGGTACCACTGCCTTACCTATTTCTGCCGCCTTAACGTCAGCGCTTGCTGTTGAATTGTTCGGTTCGGAGAATAAAGTAGCCGGTAAACTTACTTTTGCTCAGGGCTTAACATCTCAGCCTCAGGTTGGAAACTTATACCATTGCCACCTTTGGTGTCTCTAGGTGGCGTGAAATTCTCACCATCAGTATTTATTATATTTATAGTATTTATTATAGTATTTTTTGCTTCCAGTATCATAAAAAAATGATCTTCATATTCGCTTCTTCATAGGAGTCTTTGGCTATCTCCATAATAAAACATAAGTATTATTATAGTCCTATATTGTTTCAAAATCCATCATATCCCGTCCCAATTTGTCCAAACTTCAACAAAATCAAAATATTTCAATGCGTGTACTATAGAAAATTCATAAGAATACATAAGCCATATTAAACCGCTATTTGTTGCATTTTGTCATTGCACATAAAATCAGCTGTTTGAAACTTAGTCAGCCATTTTGTTGATTAAGGGTCCGAGGTTGTTTAAAGTGACAGCTGTTTAAGAGTATATTTAAACAAATGATTAACTCTAAATAGCGTTTGTGAATAAAAAAAAATAAACATTATTTAAATCGGTGATTAAAAATTAAACAACGTTTATGAATAAGCCTGTAATAGTTCAACCTGTACTGAGACCTCGCGAGGAGCAGAAGAGAAGATATTATGATTCCAACATTCCATTATTCATTTCTTTGATATCAGTATTTTCACATAATTTTACCGGAAAGCAATCGTATTTAATGGCTTTGGAGTAGTACCTATGTAAATATTGAATTGCGTTCTAATATGCAGTTGATTTTCCAGTCGTGACAGTTGACACTGACAACAAATTAGAATATGGGTAGGTATCTAATGAGTGGTCTTTTAAAACACAAAAACCCGAGTATATACATTTACAACTACCTACAACAAGAAATGAGATACTTAATATGACATTATTATCTGCCATTACTTATTATTAAGCGTTATATATAATATTACTTTATTCTTAAGCGTTTCTTAAAAAGACAAGGATATTAATTTATCGGTATGTTTGTTATTTCTCATGTTTATTACGCGTTAACTCCACCAATTAGGAATGGAATTTTAATTGGTTTTTGTAAGGTAGGTTATGTATTTGATGGTAATTCCATTTACATAAATTTAATCGAAACTGTATCACATTACATATAAATATAAATACTTAATAATAAATATTTTTGTGTATACCTAGATCACGTAGTAATAATAATTCTTCATCTTATTCTCGTTATCGTCACACATCGACAGGACAATGTCACCAATGATATCATCGTTACCGTCAACATCACCGTTAATACTATTAATTACCATTGTTTTTGTCAATGGTACTGTTGTTTTTAAGTAAATTCAATACAACAGATTTTTCGCATGTCACAGAAAAACTATATAGGTACAACAGAAAATTAAAACCGGATCGAAATGCAAGGGTTCGAAATTCGGTTTAATGAATGGCTTTTCATTTAACACCTAACACGAAATGATTGTCCACGATTTATTTTTCGACACCCCTGCTAAATTTACCCTAGCACTGTAGCCTCCCGATTTCACCCGTATTCGAACTGGAAATTTTTAAAAGACATACTTATCTATTATCTACAATGCCACAATCGGATAGCGACTTTTGGCGCCGGTTAATAAACTTAATTTTTAGTAAGTGTTTGCTGTGCCATAAATAAATAAATTTGGCAATAATTGCCAAATTTTATGTAGATCGTATGAAAATTGCTCAAGTTATCGTTGAACAAACATACCAACAACTGCAACCCCATCTTGACACAGATATTAGTCGCTTCGTTCGCTTGATAAAATATTAGTAGATATGACATGATTTTATTACATTCTTGCTCATGCATAATTGTTTGAATTTTGACTCAACTAGCGGCCCGCCCCTGCGTACGGGTACAAAATGTACATAAAACCTTCCTCTTTAACCACTTTATCTATTGAAAAAACCGCATCAAAATTCGTTGCGTAGTTTTGAAGATTTAAGCATACAAAGGGACAGAGGAAACGACTTTGTTTTGTACTATGTAGTGATATACACATACTAAAAATCAAGTTTTTAACTGGCGCCAAAAGTTCTATCCGATTGTTTAAATCGTTTGTATCCGCACCAGAACACATAATGAACTTCGCGCGAGTAGCACTGCGAAAACCACTTAGGGGTTTCATTAACTCTGTTTCTGTAAATGTGCCGTTTTTGAACGTTTTACCGAGTTTCTCTTCTGTTCATATTTTCATTGTGGCGTAGATTTATGAAAGATCCTGAAAATGCTTACTCTCACAAATGCGCCAGTACGTGACCTGCAGATATAAAGGAAGCTGTCTGAAGCAAAGTGAAAACAAATTAGTATATCCCTTATTGAAACGGTTGCGGAAATCTCCGACAACAGATGTATCGAACATATTGATCTACAGCCTTTTGTAAAAAGATAAATGTTTGTGTACTGGAATTACCCTGGACTGTTTTCGATATGAAAAGGTAAACACACATACACAAGAGGTAGGTAGAGGTCACATTCCATTAGCCGAATGTACTTCGAGTTTTTGGCGCCATCGAGAGAAAAGATGGTCGAAGTTTTTTCATAATTATTGAATTTCGTGTTAACATTGAGTGAAATTAGTCAATTTTGGTGGCATTTTGTACAATTTTGTTCAATAAAAGTGCACAAATGAAATAATCATAAAGAAATTAGCGTATCGTATATTTTCTCGTTGCCGCCAAATCTCGTTACATGAGCTTGTGTAAAAAGGCCACCGCTTTACCCAAGACCCTGACATGACTTATTGACGACTTACGACTAATAACTAATTAAAATTAATTGAAATTGATATAAAATTTGATGCAAATTTGTACTTGACTAATGGCTAAATACTAACGTGAAGGCCAAAACTTAAAAAAAGAAAAGAGAAAGAATGTAGGTACTTCGTTTCACAATATCAATATCATAAGCTTATCGCCAACAACGCTCTCATATAATCCTTGAT
>NJDC01001682.1:39542-51659 GCA_002245475.1 Calephelis virginiensis | reverse complement strand
CTGCCTACCCCGTAAGGGACTTGGCGTGAAGATATGTATGTATGTATGTGTGTATAACTATAGATAAAAAAAGATATCTTGACAAGTTATTAATATTGACTTGACCGTTTACACAAACGTAAAGATAAAAACGATCACAAAACTTACTTAGTGATTTGGCACTTTGTGTACCTACAGGCCACAGTACACTATATCATATTATCATATGTGAAGCGGAACTTATTTTAGTAGAGTCGAGGCCGTGTTAAATAAAAAATATAAATGTGTAGCTCGTAAAAGGCGAGCCTTAGCTCACCTTCACTAACACCCTGACATCTGACTAAGTGGTAGAGTTTAGCAGCGACTCGCCCGGATTGGTACCACCGCCTTACCTATTCCTGCCGCCATAACGTTATGCCTTGTTCCGGTTCGGAGGGTAGGGTAGCCGGTAAACTTACTTTTACTCGAGGCCTAACATCCCGGCCTCAGGTTGGCAACGCACCATTACCACCTTTGGTGTCTCTAGGCGGCGTGAATTTCTTACCATCAGGAAATCCGTCTGCTTGTTTGCCTTCCAATAAAATAAAAATAAAAAAAAGATAGAAAAAAATGATAGAACTCTACCAGCAAGTTTTCAAATATGTTAGTGACACCTGTGCTTGATTAGTAAAATTCTAAAACACCAAAATTCTTTTAATAGCCATTGCCTTAGATATATGGGACGCCATAACATCAGTGCTCGTTATTTTCAATTTTTGGCCTTGAGTGTAAGCCGTATCGTACGCGCAAGAGTTTTACCATCCGTCCTTGAACTTCGCAACTTTAATAAAACGCACTTTTAACATCTTTAGTATCATATAATATAGTGTTTTACGATTTGTTTTGAATATAATGGAATTTATGTAAAGTTCCAATAACATTACGCAAGCAATAACAGCAATGTAAGTAAAAAAAACGACGGGTTGCACTCCGGGAATACCGGCAGAAGTGAAAACTTAAATATTAACGCTGAGCATTTTTGATATTTTGGAATGGTTAGGGAATAATTTTGAATGAATTGCTTTAATTATCAGTATGAAAGTACTATCATTTATATTGTAGAATTCAATATTCATTTATTGCGCTATCGTGCACAAACATGACAACACGAACACTCACGCAAGCGCCCTGCGCCTTATTACGAATTTTCGATCAGGTCACGTGTCCTAATGCGAGTTTAGAAGTTTTTACCCATTCCAAAAAAGTGCTCAACGCCGCTAAAGAAGTTTTCACTTCAAAAAGTTTTTTGTGTTTTTCACTCACGCAAGCGCCCTGCGCCTTATTACGAATTTTCGATCAGGTCACGTGTCCTAATGCGAGTTTAGAAGTTTTTACCCATTCCAAAAAAGTGCTCAACGCCGCTAAAGAAGTTTTCACTTCAAAAAGTTTTTTCTCTCTGTTCTCGTTGTTTATTTTTGTTTTTGTCTGTTTGTTGAGTGTTGACATTACAGAGATATTTGTAATTCACAATAATATTGTTAAATGAGGAAAACTGTGTGTTTATTTGTTCAAACTCTTACGCCTAAGACACGACTAAATTTAGCAAATTCGACTAAAAATAAATTTAAGATATTTTTATTACAATAACTCAAACTATTCCCTTAATAAAAATAAAATACGTGCTGTGATTTAAATATTAAAATATTTGGTTTTTGTAAATATGAATTAAATATTAGCATACCATAAGATGGCTTAAAATATCTTTGTTACAACTTTTTAACACACATATTCAGCAAACAAATAAATTTTTCGTTACCACCTTTGGTGTCACTAGGCGACGTGAATTTCTTACCATCAGAAAATCCGTCTGCTTGTTTGCCTTCCAATATCATAAAAAAATCATTTCACGTGGAAAAAATAAATGTTTTCGAAACATGGACGATGCTGCTGGCTATAGCTTGTATAAATATACACAAAGTACCAAAAAGACAAAAAGGGGCTACTTAATGCTAAACTTGAAGTCAAAATTTAGAGATCTAAGATTAATTGCAGTAGCAAATATTTATGGTAGCTTCTACCGTTAACATGTTTAAAAGATAAACATATTAAACTTGCATTATTACATCATTATAGTGACTTAGTTTGGTAATATGTTTATCACAACATATTGCAGGAGGATTTTTATACACATTTCACTTTAAAACACTTTTGCACTTGTGGAAAAAACACTTTTGCGAGCGTACAATCTCACGCGTCGGCGTCTTCGCACTACGTATGTATATTTGTATGACACCGCTAAACGATAACATAGACAAAATATGATTTAAAATGATCAATAAATCCTTTACACTTATCAAAGAATTATATGCCGCAACACTTGGTGATAAAACGTATTTTAAATCAAAACACACTTGCATTTACGCTCTATGATTATCGTTAATTAAGATAAATACTGAAAACATAGTAAAAGTTTAATTTGCACTTTATTCCATTGAAATTAGGTTTCATTTTCAATAAGAGTGGGCTTCGTAGGAAAATCTACACGGAAATCAAACGGCGTGAAAGAAAGAGACAGAAGATAACCCGCAAGGTCAGCCATAAGCGAATAATTGCTTAAATAGTGAATTATATTATAAATAATGCTTATGAGTGGTCTTTCTTATGATAATTATAGGCTCTAATTATCATAAGAAAGACCAAACGTTATAAGTTATTTACACTTAGAGGGAAGATACAACTAAGAAACTCAGCATAAGTTAGGTACCTAATAGGTTAATATTACTTTTTGTTGTTATCAGAAGGTCAACAAACAGGTGGGTTCCCCGTCGTCAAGCATTAATCGATACTAACCAGACATGTATGGGTGCGTTGCAATCTTGAGGCTGGGGTTTAAGCATTAGGCCTCTTAGGTAAGCTATCCTACCTTAATATTAGAATATAATTTACACTTGAATAAAAGAACTAAGACAATTCACTTAAGTGGCATAAAAGTTTGAGCCCCTTTCCAGTTGGACCTCGGTCTATAAGTCTTAGTTAGCGTGAATGTATTTTGCTGCTACATTTTACAGTTGCTTAGGCTCGTCACAAGTTTTGCTTGTATTTTAGGTATATCATAGTATAAGTGAAGTAAATGTTTTCTATTTCAATACAATATGTACTAGCCAACCCGGTGAACTTAGTACCACCTGACATTAACAACTACTAAAAGTTTGTATAGGTATAGTTGTATAGTTATGCTTGTATAGTTTGTAAAATAAATAATAGTTTATCCTAAGAATGAATAAAACTGGGAAAGAAATGGAAAGGAATTTAATTTACCCCGTTTTCATCACAAAAACTTTTCTTGTGGTTAAACGAAAATGTTTGAAAATATTAGCTCAATTTACTGTGGTAGGTACAGCCGTTTACGAGTTTTGCGCTTAGCAATACATTTTCGATTCCTTTTTATTCAATTACAAGATACATACTCGTAATAAATCGACCTTCCTGTGTATAACCTTCAGAATTGGTAATAAAGTTGTCTTCTTAAGTAACTAGCTGTACCCACGACTTTGTTCGTGACTGTTCGTAGTAAACGCTAACCCGATTTGAATTTGTACATACATATCTTCACGCCAAGTCCCTTACGGAGTAGGCAGAGAGTATCGAGTGCCAGACCTCACGATCCTGAAAAACCTGTCTTGCTTCCTTCATATTCATTACCTTTTTCATACAAACACGCCGGTTTCGGAGACTCTTGACACCACCCTCGGATAATACCTGATAGATCTGATCGTGAAATGTCAGCCTTGGTCTCCCCGGGTATCTACATCCATCCACATTCGCATTGTATATCTGCTTTGTCAATCTTTCATCTGTCATTCTTTCCACATGACCGAACCAGCGGAGCATGCCCTTTCGCATTTTAACACCAACACTTTCTTTCAATCCCACTCTTTCTCAGATCTTACTGTTACGAATGCGGTCAGCGAGTGCTATACCACAGGTTTTCCGTAGTGCTCTCATTTCGACCGCATTTATCCTACTTTTATGCTCTTTCTGACATACCCAACTCTCGCTTCCATACAATAACGTTGGAATAAGCACAGAATTATGCAAAGCGAGTCTAGCTTTTTGACTCAAAACCTCACTTTGGAATAGCTTACCCAACGCTCCATTCACACTTTTCCCTGCACTCATTTTCCTCTCTACATCCGCGGCGTACCTTCCATCCCGGCTAAAAGCACAACCAAGATATACAATTTCATTCACTTGTTCCAGCACTACATCATCAACCAAAACTCTTACATCCGTTCTGGCTACGTCTCTTTCAAACAATATTATTTTAGTTTTCATCGCATTCAAATGTAAGCCCCTTTCTTTGCAATCTCCTTCCAGAACTGTGACCAGTGTTTGCAGCTCAGATGGTGAAGAGCCCAAAAGTACAGCATCATCTGCATAAAGCAGGCAGTTCACCTTTGAGTTGACAATTCAGATTCGAATTAGTAAATCAATATTACAGTGTAATAGACAGACAAATTTCAATAATATTAGTAGAGTTGGAATCAATTATAAAAGTCCGAACACCAATTAAAGATGACCTGTACATGCAAGTGTTCTCTACATTCCGGATTTCAAGTTATTTGGTCAATTTATACTAAGTGTTGTTATATCTGTAATAATTAATTATTTTTATAAGGCACGAACTACAAAACAAAACACGAATAACTATTATATAATAAATTAAAAAAACCCCGACACTAGAACTTCATTTCCCTTAAAAACTCCTCACTTTCACCCCCTACAACTTTTAAACGGCTCAAAGAATTTTCATCGAACTTGTCTAAGAACACTCGCACATAAGTTACGTTTAATACAAAAAAAAACTGAATTGAAATCACTTAGTGTGTATTGCAAATTTAATAATGGACAAAACATCGAATAAAGACTTTGTCCTAAATTTTGTAACGCCAATGGAATTTTTTATTTGGAGTCAATTAAAAGACGTACGATGAATCGACTTTATAAAAAATAACTCGTGCTTATGAAAGGTACAAAGCGTTTAAAAGAGGTCGAGATGTGATGGAAGATTTGCCTCGTAGACCATCAACGTCTACAACTGAAGTTATAATCGCAGAATGAAAAAAGCAGTAACTGAAAATTCTCATTCAACTTTAAGAAAGATAGACGCCGAACTTTCTGTATTTCTCAAGACCATCCGTATCATTTTAGCTAGTCATTTGGATAAGAAACATGTTGCCAATCGGCTAGTCCCAAAAGACCAGTATTTTCTCCAAAAACTCAAACGAGTAGAACGAGTCAATTCGGCCCAACGTTCATGAAATATATCGTCACTGGTGACGAGATGTGGGCATAAGAGTTTGACGTGCATGCTAGTCAACAAGCTTCGGAGTGGCACTTCCGACTGAACAGAAACCGAAGAATCCAACTCGTTCATAATAATTCAAAGTCATGTCGAGTGTTTTCTTTGACTATCCCGGTGTTGTGCACTAGGAATTGTTGGAGGAAGGTCAAACGATAAATATGAAACATTATTTGAGAGTTATGCGATGGTTAAGAGAGCTAATTCGACTAAAATTCGAGGTCTAACGATAAAAATGAAACATTATTTGAGAGTTATGCAATGTTTAAGAGAGCTAATTCGACGAAAATTCGAGGTCTAACGATAAATATGAAACATTATTTGAGAGTTATGAGATGTTTAAGAGAGCTAATTCGACGAAAATTCGAGGTCAAACGATAAATATGAAACATTATTTGAGAGTTATGCGATGCTTAGGAGAGCTAATTCGACGAAAATTCGAGGTCAAACGATAAATATGAAACATTATTTGAGAGTTATGCGATGTTTAAGAGAGCTAATTCGACGATAAAGGCCAATTTGTGGAAATAAATTTCTTGAGTTTTGCACCATGATTATTCACAATGATGCTCTTGTGTAAAAGCGCAATTTTTACACAAGAGCATCATTGTGAATAATGTTTTGACCGAACACTTAAAAACTACCATCGAACTAAAATATATATTGTCCAGGGATCAGGCGAGCTTGCCGTATATACTTAATATTAAGCTGTTTTGAAGCTGTTTACAAAAGGTATTTAATTCTCCAGCGTAAATTCATTGATATTTCAGGATAACAATTATATTTATTGGTGTACGACGAAATCGGTGCAGTCTTTATTTTTTTTTATCTCAGACAGGGTTTGAAAAGTTTGAAAAAAGCGGTAAAAGTTAAACTAAAGTGGTTTAGTAGATTTCGAGTTTATATTTATCTATCTATCTACTCAATCTACGAGTATGTCTTAACTACGAGAATCCTTTTTATTCGTAAGAATTTTTTTCCTACAATAACTGACACGATAAAAAGAGCTATAAAATAAGGCGTAATACGACGACCAAGGGAAATGAGGATTATTTTTTATTTAAAAATAAAACTAGTCCACCCGGTGTCCTTCTTTTCGCTTATCATTAATAGCTACTAACATTTGGTATGAATTATTTAACATAAAAACCTTCTCGTGACACTAACCAACATAGCAAAAAAAATAATTACCAAAACTTCTCTATCCGTTAAGACGTGATGGGATGACCACGAAATGGGATTTATTTTTATACATTTAAATTATTTTACGAGACACAAGTTTCGCAGCGACTCACTCAGATTGGTACCACCGCCTTACCTATTCCTGCCGCCATAACGTCATGACGTGTTCCAGTTCTTAGAGTAAGGTAGCCGGTAAACTTACTTTTGCTCGAGGCCTAACATCCCGGCCTTAGGTTGGCAACCCACCATTACCACCTTTGGTGTCTTAAGGTCATCAGGAATCCGACTGCTTGTTTGCCTTTCAATGTCATAAGAAAAATTCAAAATGTTTAAATGAAGATGAATTCAAAATATTTTTGAATTCATAATTTCCTCTTCTGAGGCAGTTTACTCGACATTGACCTGGACATAGATTTCCACTATAATTAACGAAATATTTTTTACCCTAAACATATTTCTTAAAAATACTTACAGCCTTGTAATCGTGAGCTGTTCTTTGTTATTGTTATTGTTGTTATTTTTTTTATTAATTCTTTAATTGTTAAAGTGTGTATTCAAGTATCAATGTTGTTATTCTCTTCACAAATTACATACAGATATTATAATGCTTTACTTCTACTAACAAGTCGCAGTAAGGTAATAAAGTGCTCCTTAATATGTTATGTGTATGTGATTTGGGTACTTAACTTATTGTTTTAAGTAGGTACATAATAAAGCGCTGTCTTTGTTTTATAAAATTATTAAGATTCGTTTACTTTACAAACAGTCTAGTTGCGCTTATACGGCACATTGAAAATCCTAAGTTATAAATATAATTGAAAACCCTAAATCCTAGAATGATATTATAATAGGTCATCAAAGAGGCTACAGTAACATGGTATTCGTACTGTACTGTACAAGATCCACGCCCAATACAATGTGCCTGTTTTCGTATAATAGGTGCCCGTATACTCCAAATTCAAATTTAAAGTACAAATAAAAATGTTATTATTTATTCTCAGCTGCAAAAAAAAATCGACATTATTTAATTTTGTAAAAAGTTTTATGAACTTTAACAAAAATATCAAAATCTGTTTTTTTAATTCAGTTGAAATATTAATGAAATTCCAATAAAATTATTAAAGGCTCTGTTGTTCGGTGTTCTAAATAGTGTTAAATAAATCGTAAATGAAAAACATTTGAATATAAAAAAATATGAATTATAAAGCTAGGTACTGACCTGTTCATCAAGTGCAACTGGAAACTGTGTCAGCGGCTTCACAGCGACGTCTTCTAACGCTGCTTTGCGCCTGAAATTTATTTGAATTAATACCAACGCACATTTCATTCAAAAGATTTGCTTTTTTAAATTAAAAGGTGTTTTTGCTTTTTGTATCGTTTGAATTTTATACATTTTTTGAATTCAAGATATACATCCCAGATAATATACACGAACTACCTTCAATTTGAAACTTCACTCAAAAAGTAATAATATTTTAATCTCCCGCGGAAATCTGTTCAGGCAGTGTGATAAAAGTTATACTATTTTTAAGCTCTGTTTAGAAGACAAGTTCATTGAAAAAAAATATCATAAAATGTTTTTTTTAAATACTACACTACGTTGCGCCTGTTGTTTCGTCCGTTTGTCAGTTTGCGTTTATTATTATTATCATTTATTTTCACTATCTCTTGCTTTCTACGTTTATACATGTAACTCAAAAAAATATATTAAAAATATAAACATAAAAAACAGCTTATTATTATTATTATTATTACTATTATTACTCTTATTACCATTTATTAATATTACATCTTATTTTTTAATGTTATACATTTAAAATAAAAAAAATAAAAATATAAACATAAAAAATAGTACCCCAAAGACGGTGGTCTTAAAACTAAACCATCAGTGGTCAGGGAAACAGACTGAGGAATCTCCGCACAATGCGGGCCGTACCCAAAATTGCTGCCTTCTGAATCCGGCTCTTGACCCAAGGTTGAAGAGCGAGTTAGTTATATTATTATTTATAAGTTATTATTATTATTATTATTATGGTTTAAGGTGTTTCCTTAAGCTTGACTCGAAGTCGGGTATCAGAACCAAATACGGGCTTACGTCAAGTAGGTATTCTGGTTCAGGTGAGTCAGTGTGGTGAGATGAGAGTGTGCGGAGGTTTTGTGTGTTTTGTGCTGTGTCTGTGTCTGCTGGCTTCTCTTGTGATGTGAGTCGTATGTGTGTGTGTGTGTGAGAGGATGTAAGCATGATTTTAGCATCTTGGTTACTTTGGAGTGTGAGCGTTGCTGAGTTTAGGAAGCGACGAACTAATACTATTAATTTTTGCAGCGGTATGTAGGTACGTTTTCTCGTGGAGATCTAATATTTTTAAATTATTAATATTATATCATTTACGAAATTGGGAGCACACTGAGAATCACTGCGACCTAAATAGATCTATCTGTATTCATTACTTATATTCGTTAAGCATAGACTTTTTTGCAAGGCTGACAGTCAGCCAGTAATGCACTAGGGATTAATCAGCTCATGGCCTTGCTGATTTATTACATACCCTCCTCGACGTATATTTTTCAATAAGCGCTGGACAAACGCAGATCAGCTGCTGTTGCTTCTTCACTTAGCTTTAACGATAATTATTAAAATGGAACTTATTATCGCTTAAACTTACTTGTTCAATAGATTACCCATTTACAAGCTCATCGTCTATAGACAACGTAGGTAATGGTTTCGGTATCTGAAGCCACTTGTCCATTTTACAGGCTGCCATAGCCTCTAGTCCAAACCACGACAGTGGCGAGTACTGAAGTTATGTGACACAAAAAGATAACGCGAAGATAACAATACGGGCGCATTTGCAAAACTCTTCCACCTACCTCGGTTTCGGTGTTAGTGAACGTAGTAAAGTTATCAAGCTATTATACACCCCGATTTCTGAGACGAGGGACGGAATCGAACCCTTTTTAAATTCACTCTTAAATGTATCAAATTTTAAAGCATCAAAAAATACAGTGATAAATCGAAGAGAAAATTTAAAACAAAATTTTCTAAAAAGTCTCTCAACGTATGGTCACCCTTGCAAGTAGACGAGACGGGTTAGCGCCCAGCGCCAACGCATAGTACGAAGGGGTAGGACGAAGAGTACCTAGTTCTTTTTGCAACTAATGGGAGAAGGTCAAGGTTTCACACCGCGGGTCAAACGTGTATGTATTTACCTATAATACCTAGATAGTGTTCCTGATAGATATGACCACAGTATTTTAGGGAACAATTAGGTCAAAATTTAAAGTCATATATTTAGATTCAGAACTGAATACTCCTACAACAGGTTTGTCGTCTGAAAAAAATACTCTGTATTTTGTCGAATTGATATGTTACCGTAATTCAGGAAAATGTGTGTAATCTTATTCTAGATATTATAAAATCATTGAAAGCTGTAAGGAACCGTTTCCCTTAACACGGTGGAGTTGTTGTAATGCGATAAAAAAGCAATAATTTGGGTGTCTTGAGACTCTCGCTTACAGTTTACAGAAAGACATTTAAATAATTGAAATAGACTAACTAAACGTATGTGATACACATATACACATATTACGTACGTACGTATCATGTACGTCACGTTACGTATAAACATATTTATTAATATACCGTCTCGTTGGTAAAGGCGTAAGCGTCTAACACCACCGATCAACCACAAGTGTCGGGTTTGATTTCAGAGGGAAACAAATATTTTTGTCTAACATTTAGATGTCTACATTTGTGGTCCTTGATTATATCTAATAGATTTTTTCTAGTATCTCGTTAAATATTTCTATGTATCAGTATCGTTGACTAACCTAAACGAACCATAACAAAAATATATGTATGTAGTATATTTAACCAGTAACTTTAGGATTAGATTTTATTTGACAAGTTTCTCTAGTTATTACAAACACATAAAATAACAGAAATCGAAATCGATTGAGAAAAAAATGTTTTCTGTGACATTGGGAGGCAAACAATCATACAGAATTGTGACAAGAAAATTTCACAATTTTTGTGAAAAGATAAATTTGGTGACAAGAAAAGGTAACGTTCACACTCTATAACAAGTGGTCCTGGTTGTAGTCAGCTCATAAGAGGAGAGCACAGGTTAAAAAGGTCATTAACCTATCCTTGCCTCTTACAAGCTCTCAGGTAGAGAGGTAAATGGTCCTTCCTACAGAGGACTGGAAAAAAAATCTTTAATCCATCACAACACATCCTCAAAAATGTTCATAATTTTTTTATTTGAATTTTTGAAATACCATATGCAGTATCTTATATATCTTAGTTACCGAACAGTCTGGCGTCTTTCCTGATAATAAGAAACAAAAAGAAACAGATGCACTACCTAACTCAAACATTGTGTGCTATGCCGATGACACAACAATAATTTTCACAGGTGAAGCTGGAAAAGTGCAATGTCTGTTGCGGAAAAAGGTATGTGTATCTTAAATAAATGATTACAGAGAAATCTTTTGACTTTAAAGACCAGCAAAACTAAATTTCTATGTTTCTATAAGACCGCTGCTAGCCGACCTCTGTCTCAAGGCTCTATTAAAGTTCATAGCTGCGACTCCACACATGACTCACAAAATCTTACTGGAAGCACATGCAACTGCCACAGTATTCAGAGAGTGTCAGAAATCAGATACCTAGGTCTAACTCTAGATGAAAACCTCAGATTCGAAAAGCATTTATACAATGTCTCCGCAAGGGTACGCAAAATTATAGGAGTAATGAAATCGTTGCGACACGCTGCAACAGTAGAAATCATGAAGCAGGTTTACTATGCCATCTTTCAATCTATCGTTACGTATGGTATAGAAATCTGGGGCTCTGCTTCCAAATCTGCTATGATCAATGTAGAAAGAGCTCAGCGTTCAGTCCTGAAGGTAATGCTAAAAAAGAATTTGAGGTATCCAACTGACACACTCTATACAGAAGTAAAGGTTCTGCGAGTACGGCAGCTGTATGTATTAAAACTCACTCTAGATACCCAAAAATATGCAATAAGTAGTCCTGTTTTCAAAAATATATTGGTTGAAAAAAGGAAACATTTACTACCATTGCCAAAAGTAAAAAGCAGCTTTGCAAAAAAGATAGGCACTTTTCCATCTGTCTGGGTTTATTACCGCGTGACTTCAAAGTGCAACATCAAAAATAGTAATCTTATTGAGGCAAAACAAAATTTACAAGCTTGGCTTCTGGAGCTTGATTATGAATATAAAGTGAAAAATAAAACCCTGCTTATAAAATAAATGTGTATCAAAAAAAATCGATAGCCCAAGATTCAGGCAACGCTAGTTTGGGAACCTCTGGTAAATCATGTCAATAGAAAAAGAAAGATAAACAATACTGATCTCCAAAAAATTATAATGTCATTTTTCTAGTTGATAGTTATATAATGTCATAAATTAATCAACAGCATGTATTTCATTATAATTTATTTTCGAGTATAATTTACTGTATCATTATAAATCGTGTGTTTTTAGCTAAATAAATTGAATTGAATTGAAAAATCGGTTACAAGCACTATAGATGTTATTGGTAAAAAGCCACAGCTAGCTAATACAGAGAACGACAACTAGGAGCACTAACG
>NJDC01001682.1:17630-35627 GCA_002245475.1 Calephelis virginiensis | reverse complement strand
AATCCAATTTTCTTTTTGTTGGTCGACCCGGGATTCGAACCCGGGACCTTATGCAGTCAAGTCCAACACCCGGACCGCTAGACCACAGAAGCGATCAAAATCTGTTGCATAGTTTTAAAGATTTAAGCATACATAGGGCCGAAGGGACAAAAGCGGCTCTGTTGTATACTATGTAGTGATTAAGTATAACTTTAAAACCACTGGTAGGGTTCATTGAAAAAAATAGCATCTTCACGCCCATATCCCCGAAGAGCACAGCCAGGGCACCCACGACTAGTCGAAGACACGACATGTCCCACAATGTGATAGATGGCAAACCTATTGCCAAACGGGCATATTTCCAATCCCGAGCAACATTTTTTTATTAGAAAATTGGAAAAACCCAATTTTCTTTTTGTTGCCCAACCCGGGATTGGAACCCGGGACTTCATGCAGTCAAGTCCAACAACAGAACCGCTAGACCACAGAGATAGACTTGAAAAAATAATCATCTAATCACCACGTGGTAAAGAAAGTAGACGGCTTTTTGCAGTTTTACTGCGTATAAATAAAAGACAAGCGAAACCACAAGTAGTCGTAAAATATAGCAAAACTATAGCGGCGAGCAAGCTTAAACTACCCAATATAATATAGTAAGTCGAGTAACGTTTCAATCTCAATGGATGTTAAACAAGAATAGTTTGTGGTAGTTTCCGGGCCAAGTTTGGACAGGATCAAATGATGACTTAAGTTATAAGAGGTAGCGTTTTGAAATAATACGTCGTGTGTAATATTTTTAGAAAAAGTATTTCGGCTTCTAATCGATTTAAATCCGAAGGAGGCCAAAAACACTTAATTTCTAGTTTCTTAAGTGCAAGACAATTTAAACAGCTATTGGGTTTGGTTCAGTTTAGACGTCCAAACAGCTGTTATAACGAGATAAATTGTAGATTAAAATTTGTTGGCGTTTTGGAAACCAGTGGTTAGTGCAATTATGTAAAAGATGACAAACCTATTGCCAACCGTACCGATATACCGGAAAACGGAAAAACATATTTTGAATTACCTGATTCGGGAATCGAACCCGAGACCTCGTGTAGTCAACGCCAACATCAGACTTCTAGACCACAGAGGCGATATCTTCTCCCTGCTAAGCATTATAACTTTCATCTGATAGTGGGGTCTACTTTCTTTATCATTTGATTTTCACATTGCACGATTGGACATGTCGTCTTCGTACATAACCATATTATTCTGATTACCTTTTTGTAACATTTGGAAATAAACTGGCGGAGGTATTTTTTATCAAATGGTAATAAATACATTGCATCAAAAGACATCGAGATAGCTAATGGGTTGTTACAAGCTTTAAGCTATGCGTTAATCCTATTGCTAAACAATATCTGTTATTATTTTTTAATTAGTTTTATGCACCGCATAAAATTATATACCTAGTATCTTTATTTTATTTATGCTACACATATACTATTTAAATTATGCGCCTCGGTTTATTTTGTGTTTACGAATTTAACCGATAAAGAATTTGTTTGTTTTAAGTAAATTTTCTATTCTTGCTATAGACGAAGTTTTTAAGGTATGTTTTCCTTATTATTCTCAGGTTACAAATTAAGTCGTTCTCAAACAAAAAAAATGGCGCGAATTATTGGAGTTTTCGGTTAAATGTAATAAATATTAAAAGTACAGAACATTACACATTTTTATTATAATTAAATTAAAATAAAAACAATATTACTTATAAAGTTCAATAGTTTATACACCAATTATTATGAACAGCATAAGAATTTATTTCTTCGCAAACAATTTATTACATAAAAAACATTTTATCTTTATCTTGTTATATTTTAAAAGTATGTCCTAAGATTTTGTAATTGCCTACTCCTGCTATCTTTTAGTTTATTAGTCTTATTTTATTTCCATGTTACGTAAAATTCAATTTTGAAAAATATTGTTTCTTGATAGAGTAATCTATTGAATAAATTATACTTTATTTGGACAGCTTAGTTTCAGAAGCTGGTATTATGTATTATAGAAAACCAAGGCTTGTTATGATAAACTTTAAGATTAAAGAAGGGGGTTTGCTATAAGTATTACAACGTTCATGTATATGTTCGGTGTGTTTGAATGAAAAAGGTAATGAAAGGGTGAAGCCAGGCAAGCCTGCAACGATCGTGATATTTGGCATAAGTACGATATTTTCTACCTACCCCGTAAGGGACTTGGCTGGAAGATACATTTATGTATTTATAATAAAAATATAAATATGTTTTGTGTTTATTTCCATTTTAACCTCCACGAAAGTTTAGTAGGTATCAAAAATTCAAAGTTTTGCTGACTTGTACAAGCTGAAAAGGCTAGTTTTTTCTCTTTCTCTAGAAATAACATAAAATTTATTATTTTAACCGCTTTATGCAACTCGCTTAAACCATACAATAATATGACTTGGCACAGTTCCATGCCAGTAACGTGCCAGCTCAACAGATCCGCGATAATGTATGCAAATGTACATAATTGTTCAATTGTATTAGCATGTTTGACTTCGTTCCGTGGATAATTGATGCTTTATTTGTTTTATTTTGCATAACACCGACCGCTAGTGGTACTACTGTTAGTGAATAATGAATTTGCTGTTTACTTACTATGAATTCTCAAGACACAGATTCTTAGAACATACACATAACATGTTTACATACAACTAGCCGACGCGGAGAACTTCGTTCCGCGTGACAAGTGTCATTTCGTGTTGGAAAAATAAGTGCTATGTTCTAAATCTCATTCTAAATAAATGATGAATAATAATTGATTTCTTCAAGTTCAAATGAATTTCCACTGTCAGCTACATAATATGGGAATTCTCTTTTAGGTAAGTATTAGTACGATTGAGATTTGAAATAAAGTCTTTCTTCTATCATTTTTAGGTTTTGGCCTTCACTTTAGTATTTTGCCATTAATCAAGTAGTCATGTCAGGGTTTTGGGTAAAGCGGTAGCCTCATTACTCAAGCTCATGTAATGAGATTTGGCGGCAACGAGGAAATAAACGATACGCTAATATCTCCATAATTATTTCATTTGTGCACTTTCACTAAACAAAATTGTACAAAATGCCAACAAAATTGACTAATTTCACTCATATCAACACGAAGTTCAATAATTATGAAAAAACTTCGACCATATTTTCTCTCGATGGCACCAAAACCCTGAAATAAAGTCAAAAAGCTATCTTAAGATGACCTAGACAGGTTTTTAGAAACCGTGACACTTAGCCGTCGGTCCTCTCTGCCCGACTTGCAATCGACTTGGCGTGAAGACAAGTGTGCTGTATGTAGTATAAGTAAGGTGACTTGCCTTAACGTTCAAATATTCCTGCTTATTCCGGATTTTAAGCTATGAAAGTAAGTTAGACCATATGTATGTTTATAATTTCTGAACTGCAAAACATACGAACTTGTAAGATTACCGCCTTACTTATTCCTGCCGCCATAACGTCATGACGTGTTCCGGTTTGGAGGATAAGGTAGCCGGTAAACTTACTTTTCCTCGAGGCCTAACATCTCGGCCTTAGGTTGGTAATACACCATTACCACCTTTGTTGTCTCTAGGCGGCGTAAATTTCTTACCACCAGAAATCCGTCTGCTTGTTTGCCTTCCAATATCATAAAAAAAAATTGAAAGAATTACGCAACCTGTACATCTTGTTGGATTGTACGCCATGAATGTTATATAAAACAAATTTAATCAGAACAGCTGTCTGTCGAATTATAGTCCAATTTACATTTTGACCTTTAACCCTCTCCGACGAAAACATATTTTGTGAGCGGAATAAAAGTAACCTATAACCTTCCTCAGAACATGGAGCACATATCTACCAAACATTTGTTACGATTAGTGCAGTAGATACGGCGTGAATCTCTGTGGGGTACGGACAGAAAAACAGACACAAATTCTCAATATGGTAGAAATAGCTTGTACTGTCCTTTGTTAGTCGCCTGCATCTACTTTTTTCTATATTTTCAAAGTAAAGAATTCACTCTACTAAAGTTACATTACCTTTTACACTTATTATACGAGTATACATATCGCAGCCAAACAAATACATATTTCTTCTATTAGAAATATTAGGAAGTAGTGTAGATGACAAACGAATAGCAGTGCCACCTACCGAGTCCAATTGTTTTTTTTAATCATAGAGAAATTATCTAAATTTGTCCATCTTTAAAGCCTTGCCTACTTTATGCCAAAACATTTTAAAATTACTTTGGTTTAGAATAAAAAGTAGCCTTTATATAACTATAATAGCCGTTACCCGCGGCTTCGCCCGCGATAAATTAAGATGTAAGCTATCCTATCTCTCAAGTTGGATCGAACTGCACATGGTGTGCGAATTTTATTATAATCGGTTAAGTGGTTAAGGAGTCCATTGAGGACAAACATTGTGACACGAGATTTATATATATTAGAATAGAAAATAAAATTCCTTAATTTAAACATTTTGATGTCAAAGAGGTATGGATAGAAACACTATTGCGTTAATATTATAGGTAGGGAAATAGGTACATAGTTATATTCATGATCCGACGAGACTTTTAAGTATTTACTAAATAATAGTCAAAGTATTTTCTTCAATTTAAATTTTAATATCGAAATTAAATACTAGAAAATAAGTTTGGTGCATGGAACGAAAACAAATGGCAACGAGTGGTATCATGGAAAGAATGGAAATAGCAACGATCGATAAGGTTATCACATCCTGACGCTAAAATAACAAAAAGAACAGTTAGTAGTAAGTGTAGCATAGTGCCACCGTGTACTGCCAGGATTTACTTTAGGACGTACTAAAACGACGTACTTTGCCGAGTCTACCTATTTTTGCGTAACTTTTAACATGTTAAATTTGGCAACATTATTTAAGTCCAAATCCACATAAAATATCAAATACCGAGGAGATACTTGTAGGTTTCACGAATGACAAGATTTTGCGAATAAATTATGCCTTCGGCCTTCGCTATTGAAATATCGCCTTTGAGACCACAAACTTCCGGCGGCACAAAAGCAGATCGGCTTTGGACTTAACTTCTTGAAGTCCCGGCTTCGTTCTCTAGGTCGGGCAAAAAAAACAAAAAAATAATTGTGTTTTCAGTTTCCTAACAATAAGTCAGGTTACCAAGATTCGATATGTTTCCTGTTGGCGATAGGGTTGCCAACGATCACATTGTAAAAGTTAGTGCCTTCAGATAGTGGTGGGTGCTCTGCTTATGATATTCTTACCTTTTCGGGGATATGACCGTAAAAATACTAAGTACTAGTATAATTGAAATGTACAACTTATGTCGTGCCTGCCTATACTTTGCCTGCGTTGGTCCGGGTTCCTTTGCAGAATAGAGCATCTGCCTTTATGCCGGGTAGCTCGTAAAAGGCGAACATAGTCTTACCGTCACTAACACCGTGATATCTGACTAGGTGGTAGAGTTGCGCATCGACTTGCCAGGAATTATATCACTGCCTTACCTATTCTTGATGCCATAACGTCAGTGCTTGTCGTTGACATGTTCCAGTTCGGAGGATAAGGTAGCCGGTAAAATTACTTTTGCTCAAGGCCCAACTTCCCTGTCTCAGGTTGGCAACGCATCATTACCATCTTTGGTGTCCCTAGGCGGCGTAAATTTCTTACCATCAGGAAATCCGTCAGCTTGTTTGCCTTCCAATATCATAAAAAAATACATATGAGATTGAAGGCGAAGTCATGAAGTATTAGCACAAGCGACATGAAGTCTGAAAATCCACTATTCCATACATATTTAAGCAAAACAATTCATCATACGCGCGCCATTATTATTGCTGTTGTGTATTTGGCAGGAGTCCAAATATTTGTATGCTTAATCATTACCTCGTACAATACAAAAAGTTTTATTTTCAAAACCAGTCTGCCTGACGTTTATATCACTAGGTATCCTTGAAACTTAGTGTCTAATGGAAGTCAGACAGTCGCTGATTTGATTATCTCCTGGCTCCTGCGCTCGTAATAAGGTTTGCTTCTTTTATTATTCGAAACATCGAACTTTAAGTCTAGAAAGGAATTATCTGAGAAACTTGAGCATCGGCAAGGAAAGACTGAAGAAATAAAATAAATAAACCCAAAACTTATACCCTTCCTGTTCTTTTAATACGAATCAAATGCGAAAACTTCGTATTCTTTTAACGACAATTATATGGATAGAGTGGAGAAACAAATTTAGTATACTTAAAGTTTCTATGTTAGAATACAAAAAGTAAATGTTTTCTTTGATGGCAAGTTAGAAAAATATGTATTAAAATTACTGATCTTCTCCGGGCACTAGTTCCGTTGTCGAGATAAAAAGTTGCCCATTTCTCTTTACAGTCTCGTAACAAGATATCTCCGTACAAACGAATCATATTTTATAGACAAACAAACAAACACACTTTTGCATTTATAATACTAGTATATGAAGTATGGATTAATAAAAAGGGCAATAAAGTAGACCGAATTTGTTGTAATAAGAAATATCTCTGCTCCTTGTATACACACAACAGATTTCACCCAAAATATTAGTAAATCATTAAGGTCATAATCTTCGAAATGACCTATTTTTGATTAAATTCAAACCGTCAACTTGGCATTATTTTGTTCTGAGAAATATAAATAATGCATTTGCATAAACGTTTTAGGTTAATAAATGTCTTGAAACAAGGTACTTGTAACTTCACTCGAGTAATAAAAGACGGGTTGCACTCCGGGAGTGCCGGCAGAAGTGAAAGTTGGATATTATCATTGTGCATTTTTGATATTTTGGAATGGTTAGGGAATAATTTTGCACGAATGGCTTTAATTATCAGTATGAAAGTACTATCATTTATGTGGTAGAATACAATATTCATTAATTGTGCTATCATACACAATCATGACAACACGAATTTTCGATCAGGTCACATGTCCTGACCCAAGTTTAAAAGTTTTTACCCATTTGCAACGCCGCTAAAGAAGTTTTCACTTCAAAAAACGAAATAATGAGGTTTTGATAGTGTTTCAGGTTTACAAAAAATACAGTAAAACAGGCGATGACGCTTTAACGAAAGTTCAATGGCAAGTTTTTTTTTCATGTTCTATATAACCACAATGTGTAGGTAACATTTTATAACAAAATCGCCTTGCGGTGGTAGACGTACCGCTCACCTATTGGCAGACAGCAATAGACGTACAGCTACTAGTCTACGTATATATTTTTACCCAATCACCACGGTAATGGAATAACATTATACATTTAATTAAAAAAAAGGATCGGGAATGGATTATTTGCTTATGGTTCCACATTCAAATTTTTGTTTTTGTTAGATTTGTACAAATGTTTTCCATTTTGGCGCGGAGTTTGAGTTGCATCTGTTATTTAGGTGTATGAAATACAATGCTGTTTTAGTTAGGTAAAACGTTTAATGTGTAGTGGGAATTACATAATAGACTGAGAATGGGATCGTGAAACACCAGGTAGGAACGAAAATCCTTCGGCTAATGTAGAATCGACACAATTCATGAGCATATACTAAGCATTGGCGGGGTGGAGTGAAAGAGAAAAAGAAAGGTATTACACATTACTCCCTTGCGTATACTACTGTCGCGCCTGCGCACGTCTCGTTTAATGGTTTTATTCCATCCACTTCTTCTTACTGTTTTTAATATCACATTTTTTTTCAGTTCGGTCGCGCAGCAACTGTCGCGTCTGCGCACGTCTCATTTAACGGTTTTATTCCACGGACATTTTCTTACGATTTTTACTATCACATTTTTTTCAGTTCGGTCGCGCAATAAAATCCCTATCTTCTCCAAGCCTGCCGTAAGGAACTTCGTTCCAAAAAATTTGGCATAAATTTTGCATCACCAATGGAATTTCGTATTCGTAGGCAATGAAAATCTTACTAGAAGGCTTACGGTAAATCTAATTTATCAAAAGCTCGTGCTCACGAGTTGCACGAGTCGCAAAGCGTTCAAAAGCGGTCTAGATGTGATGGAAAATTTGCCTAGCTCTGGTAGGCCATCAACGTCTGCAACTGCAAAGTTAACATCGCAAAAGCTAAGGAAACAGTGTCTGAAATCCTAATACAAGAGTAAAAGAGAACTGAACTTTCTGTATCTCAGGAGTCCATCGGTGTCATTTAAACTAATTATTTATTTGGGTATAAAACTAATTGTCGCTTGGCTTGTGCCAAATTTTATAAATAGCCTATCGGTTTCGCTTATAACAGCATCACCAAGGCTAAAACTTAACTACCAAACAATATTTTTGTGTTTCTTCATTTAAAAATTTATATATTAGAGCTTTAGAATTCTGTGTAATACTATTATCCATCGCCATTGCAGATAAAATTTTCATTTTCATTATATTATACATCTAGGTAATTGTGAAATGAAGAAATTAAGTCTTTAGTTCAAACAAACAGAATTAAAATCAAGCTGTAGCGCGTAACGTAAGCTTTAAAAGTTTTTACGTTATTTCGTGATTAGGTATTTCACAACTACCCACATAGTGAGCAGACGTGAAAATAGATTTTAATTGGAGTTATGGGAATAAAAAATACTCAGTTATATTAAGGAAATTGGTAGTTTTTCAATTTCCTTTCTAATCTACGGAATGTTATTTTAACTGGTTATCTTCTGGTTAAACCTTTTTCGACAATAACAATCCTGAAATACTTTGAACAAAAGCAAGTCAAAAGTTTATGGTTTCAAAGAATCAGTAAAGAACTACGAAACTCGAAAGATCCATTAAGGTGCGTCATCTCGTTGTTTTGAACCAAATTAATTCGGTTACGGCGTCCTTTGCATTCTGCCAAACCTCAAACTACCTTTTTATACGCTCAACCTACATCGCGTCAGTAAATTTATAAACCAAGCTTAAATTTTAAACATAGGAAAATGAAAAAGTGAGATGACACAAAGAGTCACATCAAACAATAGCCTATACAAACCCAAGAAACGTTTTCGGGTATTTTTTGAATTCATCTGGGTTTTATAATATCGATCGCTATCCGAATGATTGTTCGCCCGTTATCGATTATTTAACAGAACGTGAGTTAAACAAGCAGATAGGTTTTCTGATGGCAAGAAATCGATCAAAGTTGGTAAAAATACTTCTAAATGGAACTTAGGTACCGATCGGGTTATTTTCAACTTTTTAAGGATAGTGTTATCCCAAAATCGAAATACAAATGGCAAGGACCATTTTGGCGGCAGAAAAAGGTGATGATATAAAAATCTACCACCTAGTCATGTTAATTAGGGATAAATGTTCGTTTTATATTACTTACATGGAAAGGAGTTGGCCTATTTTCTACAATGGAGCCTGGGGCCGCATCGGGGAAAATCATAATATATTGAAGTATTTCTTCGTATTTGTATCGTTAACACTTGACGCTACACAAGAATAACATCATTTGCGTATTTTGAAGTTAGATAAATTCGTGTAACTTTTCCTGTGACCTGATATATTTATTTATTTAAAACTTTCAGGTAAACTTTAAAACCTTTAGCTAGTTATTTAATATTAATAAAATATAGGTGTATATTTTCCATATGCACACGAACAAAACTTTAAAAAATTCAATTAACAGAAAGGTCAACTTATTATTTAAAATTTGACTTTTAGCAAAACCTTTAAGAAATTATTCTTATTCCAAAAATTCGTAATTATACCGGTATCAGCAGTTTAGACCCTGGTATATCTTTCTGGCGCTCATTTCGAATGGTCACTCCTTGATTTCGTGTAATGCTCTGCAGCAAAGCTAACCTGATAAATACCAATCAATTACATTGTAAAATAATGCAGATCCAACGCAATCAGCGTTTGTATCAGGCGTATGACGTGCTATATTATTAAATACGTGCGTACGTGTACTAGATTATGAAATAATACGCATTGAAGTGGCTCTACGGGGGATCATATTCTAAAGCAGAACCACCTGAAACTTGTACGCGGAAACTGTAAAATATATTTATTTTTGGTGGAACTTTATGAGCGGATATCTCTTATAGTGTTCATGTTGAAAAATATTATTTTTATATGGTAGGTTTCAATATTTAGATTAATTTAAATGTTCAAAGAAACGCCTTGATAATTTGTGTTAGTAAAACGTCATGGTTTTTATTCTTTCTATGACTTTTGACCATCAGGTGATGATGACAGAGTAATGTTAATTTGGTTTAATCTATGTTTAAGCTTATATAGAAATAGGTTAGTTACACCACAATAACTTAAGAATCATCACCAGCATTAGGTACAATTATCATTACCCCATACCATCTGCCCCAATTAGCAGAATAAATATTTTAACTAAGTGGTAGTAGGTGTTTGCTGGGACAACAAGTACAGAAAATTTGTCATCAATCATTGACGTCATTTGGTAACAATTCGAAAAAACCTCGTCTTATTACAGCTAGTAAAATAACTAAAATCTCACCTCCAATATTTCATCCCCAACTTTAACAGGAGGGGAGGCATTAATAGCAGCGCCTTGTGGGTGCATGCCACATATGAACACAGCCATCCGACTTCTGTCCCGGTGTCCGGCCAAACTGAGGCCCAGACCAGCTTTCGCCGTCCTCTCAAGCTTGACAACCACAATGCTATCGCCGAGAGAAGCATACTTCTTGCGGATTTTATCTGTAGACAAATTTGATAAGGTTAGTTGTAATATTAATTAAAATGTAAGAAATATCATGTGAAAAAATTGCGACTAGCGATTGTGGCTCGATATCTTAAAGACGGTAGAGCTGTTCTTTGTTTCACTTGGTCAATGGATGGATTAAGCAATTATATTTTTTATTGCGTTAATTATTAATGTCAGAAGTTTATTATAAAAAAATGTAAATTACCCGTCTGATTGTGTGTCTACCATTTCCCACAAAAAATGCGAATTTTGGTTTCTTTAAACATTTTTTTAAAAAGTCCCCTTAATAAAACACAGAAACATTAAAATTAATGGGACGTTAGAGGCCCGTTTGCCAACATGTTTTTACAGTAAGAACATTTTAGTAACTTTGCTTCTCACTATAAAAAAATAAACATTCGTTAAACACATGTTTTACTAAACACTATCTAAAACCGGATTCGCAACTAATAACATACTGCCACTTGATTCGCGAGTAGCATGTTATTGGTTAGATGTCAATTTTAGACAGTATCTTCACGCCCATATCCCATATGGTGGCTGAGGCACAACCAGGGCACCCACGACTAGCCCAAGACACTAAGTCCCACAATGTGATAGGTGGCAAGGCTATTGCTAATCGGGCACATATCCAATCCCGGGCAACGTTATTTTTGTTACAATATTAAAAATATACATTTTCTAATATTTTTTGTTGCCCGACCCGGGGATCGAACCCGAGACCTCAAGAAGTCAGCTGCTGATGCTAGACCACAGAGACGATAGACAGTGTTTAGGTAAACAGGCGTCTAAACTCTTTTTTGTCGTAAGGCGGCTAATGTAACCTACATTCCTTAATCAGTTAAAACAAAAGCCTCAGTTTACCATGTTTGTCTGCCTCACCTTCGCTTTACCCAAAAAATGCTTAATAATAATCTGAGTATTTACTTATTTTTTTCTGCACTAAGAATGTAATACAGCGTGGCTTAAAGAAAAGTTGTTTTTTAAGTGACTGCCGTTAAAATCTAAAGCGTTAGTGTCTAATTTTCACAAAGAAAGGTTTTAAAAAAGCTTTAATTATGAGTACTAATATTGTACCTAGTAATGTCAGTCTGTTGTAATTAACTATGAAGGTAGAGCTATCTCCTTCGCCCAGCGACTGCCTCAACATTTCATCTACGAGATGTGATTGGACGAAAATTGACCCATTAGACCCCTTGCCACGGTAACTACATTACCTGCAAGGCGAGATTGATTTATTTTATTAAATACTAATTAATAGAATATACTAGAATATTTTTATTCACATTCACCTTACAAGAGGCACTTGTGACGAGTCTATATAAAACTTAAACTACCACTGGATCGGAACGCGGCCACACACTGAGAAGATCCGGCAAGAAACTTAGCGGGCTGTCTTTTTTCTTCTTACTCTATACAAATTTGTTAGTATTACATCACATATCATTAGTAAGAGATTGGTATGAGGAGCAATTAATCCCAAGTACTCTTATGCGACAGACATTCAGCAATTGCACTTTGACACATTTTTTAAATGTATTTAATAGCAGGTATTTCATAAAATCGGGAAGTTTATTGTAAAAGCGTATACATTGGCCCATGAAAGAATGACTTACTTCTACATTACTAACTAAATTGTTAACCGGGGCTTTGCTCGCGTTTTAGAGTTTATTTTCTCTCGATAGCTACTTCAAAATGAAGATTTGAAGGGGCCTTTATGTCAATGACTATCTGTGAGTTAAAGTTGCTTCTAGCCGTTTCGGAGATTACGTCAATCAAACAAAAAAAAACCGAAATCACCGTTTTATTATAAATAGTATATTACGCAGTTTTAACAAAACAAAAAGAAGCTTTAGTTTTATAAAGCGAAAACAAATATATTAATTTAAAGTAAAGTATCTTCACGCCCATATCCCCAAAGCAGTAGGCAGAGGCACTAGCAGAGCACCCAAGACTAGCCGAAGACAATGTCCCACAATGTGATAGGTGGCAAGCCTATCGCCAACCGGGCACATATCCAATCTCAACCATCATTTTTTTATTAGAAAATTAGAAAACTATTTTCTTTTTGTTGCCCGACCCGCGAATAGAACAGCCATGAAGTCAAGTTTAACACCTGGACCGCTAGACCACGGAGGCGATTTTGTTTGTTGAAATAAAAATATGTGAACATTTACGTAAGGTCAACTGAGGTAATTGCGTCTTTTTTTTTCTTTTTTTGTTTATGATATTGAAAGGCAAACAAGCAGACGGATTTCCTGATGTTAAGAAATTCACGCCGCCTAGAGACACCAAAGGATTTAATGGTGCGTTGCCAACCTGAGGCCGGGATGTTAGGCCTCGAGCAGAAGTAAGTTTACCGGCTACCTTACCCTCCGAACCGGAACACGTCATGACGTTATGACGCCAGAAATAGGTAAGGCGGTGGTACCAATCCGGGCCAGTCGCTGCTAAACTCTACCACCTAATCAGATGTCACGGTGTTAGTGACGGTGAGCCTATGCTCGCCTTTTACGAGCTGCCTGGCAAGGAAGGCAGATAGTCTATTCTACAAAGGAGCCCAGACCAACACGGGGAGGTAATTGCGTCTATTTGGTATTTCTTCTCCAATCTTATTTAAAATAATAAAAATACTTTCGCCATCTATCCTACTTTATTTGAACTAAAATCATTACTTGAAATTGTAATAGGGGGCGTTTAGCATCACGATTTTGAATTCTCAGCCATATTTAAAATCACACATTTCCTGCCAATTTCGTCGAGTAAGATGAGTGTTTCAAATCTTTTAGAATCTCTTAGTTTCCTTAGTGTACCGTTTTGATTTTATTACATGACGCTTGCAATTTAATGTAAAGAATCGATACAGATAATAATTTAAATTGAAATCTTTTTATTTTTAAAGAAATCATTACTTAAAATTTTTGGGTATGATTTGAATTTAAGGGGTAAATGCATCTGCAGTCATTGGGTAATTGCGTATCTGTCCTAAATCCAGGGATTGACAACCGTTTTTGAAATATAAATTTTATTTCAATTTAAAATTTAGATTATACCTACCGCCATGGTGATACTAAGATATATCGTAAGTTTTTTTTTACGGTATTGGAAGGCAAACAAGCAGACGGATTTCCTGAATTCAAGCCGCTTAGAGGCCGGGATGTTAGGCATCGAGCAAAAGTAAGTTAACCGATTAACTCACCCTCCAAACCGGAACACGTCATGACGTTATGGTGGCAGGAATAGGTAAGGCAGTGATACCAATCCGGGTGAGTCGCTGCGAAACTCTACCACCTAGTCAGATGTCACGGTTTTAGTGACTGTAAGCCTATGCTCGCCTTTTACGAGCTGCCTGACAGGAATGCAGAGGGTCTATTCTGGAAAGGATCCCGGACATTGATCAAAAGCTTACGTCTCCATGGCCTAAGACCCATTTTATACGGTCAAAAAATACTTTGGATGTGGATAGTTTCTCAATGCTATACCGATAGGCCCTTATTCATTTATCAATAATATTAATATTGAACATGCAAAAGCGATAATAATAAGTTTATGATTTTGATGTAGTTTTTTTTCACGTTTTCACCATTTATGACCACTTACATTGAAGAAGAGTGTGAATACTGCCATAAAAACAATGCAATTTATAATATTATCCAAAGGTGGGATTTGAACGTAGGTGTAAAAGGGAGAGTTAATACAAATTAACCATCGGCCTTGCGTTATTACAAAATATGTGTGTGTACACCTGAAATGTTGAGAACATCTGGATTGCGTATGGGGTAAATACGACGATGAAAAGTTAGACGCATTTTCCCCATCTCTACTAAAATATTCCTACGATCCATAAAACAAGCTATTTTTTAGATCCATTAAGATATTTCTTTTCAATGCTTAAATAAGGTCGTTATATAAAAACTCCGATTATGGAAGTTAGCCACTTTAAATTTTTATCAACTAAAGACTCAAAACGAGAAAATGCGTCTAAAATTGTCATTTTTTTAAAAATCCTTGAGAACTTATTATATTATTACACAGGCAAAAAAACAAACGAATTTATATTGTTTTGGTATTGTTTTAAAGTTCATTTGTAATTAAGGATTTTGTATAACTATTATATATATTTGTAAAAAGAATTCAAACTTCGCCGAACTCAAAATGGTACGCAATTACCTCAGGTGACCTTATATAATATGTAAAATATATAATCTATATTTTTTTCTGAAATATCGGACACTACAATATCTTAGCCGTCATATTAATCAACAAATACTTCATACATACATACATATCTTCACGCCAAGCCCCTTACGAGGCAGAGAGTATCGAGTGTCAGACCTCACGATCCTGACAAACCTGTCTGGCTTCCTTCACATTAATTACCCTTTTCTTACAAACGCGCCGGTTTTGGAGACTCTTGACACCACCCTCGGATAATATCCGAGTGATCTGATCGCGGAATATCAACCTTGGTGTCCCCGGGTACCTACATCCATCCATATTCGCATTGTATATCTGCTTTGTCAATCTTTCATCTGTCATTCTTTCCACATGACCGAACCCGCGGAGCACGGCCCTTTTGCATTTTAACACTAACACTTTCTTTCAATCCCACTCTTTTTCGGATTTCACCGTAAACATAAAGTAAAGTAATCTAAGGTTTAAGTTGACATTATGGCCGTTGTAACACCACCATAAATGCAACTTAAACCTTGGAGCACTTACTTTTAAGGTCAGCCACTTCACAAGTATTTTAGCTATTTTGAATATAAGTCGAAACATAGAGACAGACATAAAAAAAGAATAATGGTTAAACCATCTGAAGGTATAAAACAGAATTATTCAGATTAAAAAAAATTAGGGCTTTCCATTATACAAAGCGTACCTACTGTTACCTGTTACCTTCGATTTTGCTAAGTATTAGTTATTTAGCTCTTTTATAAATAAAATTGGCCTGTAAACACATTAAAATTATATGAAACTGGTTCAGCCCTTTTTAACCGGCAAGTGGAACATACATAAAACATACATAGCTTTACCATTCGAATATAGATGTAAAGTAAAAGATGAGCTTATTTTCTACAGCTTCCAGCAAATATAATATATAACCAGCAATATATAGCGAGCATAGACTTATCGTCACTAACACCGTGACATCCTACTAGGTGGTAGAGTTTACCACCGCCTTACCCATTTCTGCTGCCATAACGTCATCACATGTTCCGGTTTGCAGGGTAAGGACGGTAAACTTACTTTTGCTCGAGGCCTAACATCCCAGCCTCAGGTTGGCAACGCACCATTACCACCTTTGGTGTCTCTAGGCGGCGTGAATTTCTTACCATCAGAAAATCCGTCCGCTTGTTTGCCTTCCATTATCATAAAAAAAATTCAAACACTGGCAACCTTCAACATTGCTGACGTGGAACATGTGTCAATTTAGTTATACAGCAGGAGATAAGTCATAAATTACAACGACATTACATTATTTTTAATAAATACATATTACTAGCTGTTACCCACGGCTCTACTCGCGATAGATTGAGGTGTAAACTACTTTTTTTTTGGTCCGGGCTCCTTTGTAGAATAGACCATCTGCTTTTCTGCCAGGCAGCTCGTAAAAGGCGAGCATAGGCTTACCGTCACTAACACCGTGACATCTGACTAGGTGTTAGAGTTTCGCAGCGACTCGCCCGGATTAGTACCACCACCTTACCTATTCCTGCTGTCATAACGTTATGACGTGTTCAGGTTTGGAGGGTAAGGTAGCCGGTAAACTTACTTTTGCTCGATACCTAACATCCCGGCCTCAGGTTGCAAACGCACCATTACCACCTTTGTTGTCTCTAGGCGGCGATAATTTCTTACCATCAGGAAATCCGTCTGCTTGTTTGCCTTCCAATATCATAAGAAAAAAAGTTGGATCAAACTGCTCACGGTGGCCAATTTAACTAAAATCGGTTAAGTCGTTAAAGAGTCCATCGTAGAAAAACAATTTGACACGTAATTAATATGTAACGCTTGGGATTAATTGCTCCTCATACCAATCTCTACAAATTAATTGTAAATGTAATAAACTTTCGTAAATTAGATCTATAAGAAAAAAGACAAGCCCGCTGAGTTTCTTTCACCGGATCTTCTCAGTGAGTGGCCGCGTTCCGATCCGGTGGTAGTTTTTAGAATTATATAGACGCGTTACAAGAATATTACATTGTGACTACTTGTAATAATGTTACTGTTTACTTTAGCTAAATCATTTTGTTATTATCTTAAACTAAATAAGTTAAGTTACAATATTTTTTACAATAAACTCCCTACTCACTACAACAATTTTTATTATATACATGTAAAGGTTTTAAGTACAAAATGTAATTATTATAGCTTACAATCATTCCTTCTATCACACTCATATATTGTATTTTATCCATCATTATATGCTGAAGATTACAATTCTAAGTTAGTTACCTCTTTACAATACACAAATTATATTTTCCCAAATTACAATCCACTCACTAAACACGACATACATTTACTAAACATAAAACACTTACACAAACAATCACAACTGGGCGATAATACTAAGTACGAAAACCACTCTGACCTCTTCTGTACCTTCAATACATTATGCTACAATTATACTGTTCAGCCTGCAATACAACCACCAGACTTAAAATTTTACTTTTTTAAAAATATCAAGTCATGTCGCAGCCATGACTTGCTAAGAATGTCCTTAATAGCTAGTTATATAGTAAATGCACGAAATTGAACAAATTAATTTAGGTCTGGATTCTGTACAAGTAGCTGAACAGATAACTTGCAATATTGACGAAATAAAACAGTACATCGATAATAATAAAACACTCAATATCATCACACAAAATATTCGTAGTATTAATTGTAATCTAGATAATTTCATAACCCTACTTCATCGCTCTAAGACTTCTTGGGATGTAATAGTTTTGTCAGAATGCTGGCTCCCCACAGCTAAGTATATACCTATGCTATATATATGCTAGACGGGTACGACTTTATATCTACAACAATCAACAAAACGCAGAATGAGGGAGTAATAGTTTATTATAAAAAAAGTATGAAAATTGCGTGGGAAGAACCAACTATTAGTGACTCGAATTGTCTTTTACTAAAAACAAACAATAATACTTGTATAATCGCTTTGTACCGCCCTCCCAGCTATTCCAACACCAGCAATTTCCTTAGTTTTTTAGACCTACTTCTATCAAAATTAAATTCCTTTAAAAATATATTTCTTTGTGGCGACATCAATATAGACATCTCACCTAACACATCTGACAGGCGCTCTAATGAATATT
>NJDC01001681.1:179749-194204 GCA_002245475.1 Calephelis virginiensis | reverse complement strand
GATTCATTCAGCCGATTCTATCAAAACACGATGCAATTTCAACTTTATTGCTTCCCTTGTAAGCTACATTTGTATCAGATGCTTGAAAAACTGGCACAAAACTTTTGTACTTGTTGATTTCAAGTCTTTTTTGTTAAACAACCAGTTACTCAAGTCTCAGATTATTTTTCTTCAGGCCTCTCTTTAATCGAAACTGCAGCTATTAAGTATATTGTCTTCACATCAGATTTCAGTTAATATTTTATAGGCGAATTAACTGTCTTATTAAGAAATAAAAAAAAATCAAAAATATTTATTTCAGTACTAATTTACAATAAAATGTGGGTAGTTGATGGAGTCACCTTTTAAGTACGAGGTACTTGTGTTAGGCGAAAAGTCACGTAATATTCCAAGTAGTTATCTGAGCTTTCTCTTGTACTTGTTATTCCCTGAATAATGAATTATTAACTTTACAATTAAAAAGTTATTAATACACCTGATATAAACTTCCTTATTATTTGATAATTTTCAAACTTTAAATTAAATTTCTCAATCAGGCATTGCCAAATAATAAAAACGATTTTAGAAATCACAACAAAATCCTGTTTTTAGAAATATGTAATAAGTGCCATAATAATCTACTTTTACTCTGTCACGAAACTACATAGCGGCAAAGACTTTATTTCAAAAAAACAGTAAATTTAAAGTAGTTTACTTCATCTGTTCTATGTTTATTAGTATTGAATTTGTGAAATATCAATTTCTACATTGGAGTAAAGTAAATCTCATTTTAATATATGCTTATTGATGCGGTTAGAGGTTAATCTTTGTCTACTTAAATTAATCGTCTATTAAATTCACCATAAAATGAAAGTGAAATGAAAGTCACTGTGGCGGCAGAAAATGTTTAAGTGGTGTTTCCGATAGATTTGCACAATAGGCCTAACATCCCGGTCACACACACCACATTTCTGTCATACCTTTTCTATCTCACTACAAAATAAAAATTAAACGCTCGTTGAAGACACGTTTTACTAAACAGAGACCAAAAAAGTGGACTCTCAACCAATAATATGCTGACACATCATCCACTTGTATCTGATTGGTTAAACAGGCGTATTTTTTGAAGGGGCTGCAACCGCCTTACCACAAAAAGTGTCTACTGGTGACGCGTATTTCCTACTATGAAGAATGCTGACTGCCTGTTTCACAAGTCCAATAAAACTCCAAAACTGTTAAACTACGGAGCTGTATGACCTTCCTTTCCCTACACAAAAATAGCAGATAACAACTAGTGTTTAGTAACACATAAAACTCGCCAAGCAACATTGATAAAAGTGTGCTAAGTGTTCTCTTACTTTTCGTTTATAGAATACTTAAAACTTATACTAAATCTCCCAAATTATTACTAGCAAAATATTGGCATTATTACATTTTTATAGTTTATTGCCTATAAAAATAGGTTCCTATATAATAAAAGATGATTAGTTATATTAGGGCAATGAGGGCCAATAAAAGAAAGCGATAGAGAAAGATGTTTTATTCAGACAAATATAATATTGTGACTACATTTTTTTAACCGACAACCGATTCCCAAATAGAGGGGTGTTCTTAATTCTAATATGTGCTTTTCATGTGTCACCGAAATCGGCGCGTTTATATGAAAACAATAATAAATGTGAGGAAATCTAGGCAGATCTGTAAAAACAGTGATACTTGGTACTCCATCCGGATTTGTACCACCGCCTTACCTATTCCTGCTGCCATAACGTCATTACGTGTTGTGGTTTGGAGGGTAAGGTAGCCGGTAAACTTACTTTTGCTCGGGGCCTAATATCCCAGCCTTAGGTTGGCGACGCACCATTAATACCTTTAGTGTATTTAGACTATTTCTTACCATCAGGAAATCCATCTGCTTATTTGCCTTCCACTATCATAAAAAAAGATGTTGTGAAAAGCTTCAAAATTCAAGGAAAGTTGCAGTCTGTATTTAGTTACGTAACAAATAACAAACCACGATATAATTATGAGTGAAGTCTCTGAAAGGCTAATAAGAAAATATCAAATATGTCTCATTGAGACGGAAGAACTCAACGAGAAAGCTAAATTGAGGTATAATGAAATTATTTTGCTTGCTTCCTTTTACATCACGAGGCTGGAGACGAACATCATGATATTAAATTCCATATCACACATTTTTATTCTAACATATGGATTCTGACGAAAACTGGATATCCAAGGTATTTTCGCCGCAATTATAAATCGTTTCTAAAAAATTCTAAGCTATGAAATCATTTTGTCTACTCAAAAAGTTTTTTTTACGCTCCTATACCGTAAATCAGTCAGCGTTTCACCTGGTGGAAAGTGATCTCCCCCTCCGACAATAAATCACCAGGGGTTGCCGTCCTTTTAAATATTAGTAAGCTCTTTTTTTATTGAATCAGGCGCTACTTTACGTAAATCCATTATAACAGATGTAAAATAATCCTGTATTTTGCTAATTCCGCGTACACTGTGTTACTGTTGTGGCAAATAATCCTCTAAATGACACAGAATGTGACAAGCCTAACTAACGTTCCCACCGCCCACCTCCGCGAATGAGGACACGAATTTGTTGGGTACGGTCGATTTCCTGAGGATGCCTCGACGTCGAGGCGAAACGTACGTCGTTTTGCGATTTGGTGTTCTCTGTGGTGAGTTCTTCGACAAAGTTGGCGAAAGACGTGACAAGTGGTTTTGTTTCCCGAGTTCGGACTCTATTCGTGATCTGGTCGCGGAGGTCGGAGGTGGGAACTTTGCGCAACCCTACGCACATGCAAAGGACGTGACAATTTATATTGTTTGCCGAGTTCTTCCTTTATTCGAGTTCTGGTCGCGATGGTGGGCGGTGGGAACGTTAGTTAGCCTTGTCACATTCTGTGTCGTTTAGAGGATTATTTGCCACAGCAGTAACACAGTTTACGCGGAATTAGCAAAATATAGGCTTATTTTACATCTGTTATAAGTAAGCTCATTTTTTTAAGGTCTCCAAGTAAAAATATTTCGGAAATACAGCCGCCGTAATTGAATCAGTGATATATTGCGAGGCAAAAAATATGTTCTATTATACAGAAACTCAGAGTAGATGAACGCTATGTTTCAAGATGGTAGGGGAGAAATTTGAAATTTTGACGCAATGTCCGCATGTGGAATTTAGCAGCAGGTAGGTACTCCTTAATCACTTCCATGATCAATGCGATAGAAAACGCTGAGGAAGCCAATTTCTCTGCTCAAAGCCGAAGGGTCAAGCGAATTGTAAATACTTTGGTCGCCGATAATTGTAGCTTAACATTAGTATTTGCTTGCGACTTCGCTTATTGTTATTGAGTTGCATATCAACCTTTTAACAGATTTTTAAAATCACTTAGCGGGTATCCTTAAATATAATTATAGTCTCCATGCAAAATTACACCAATTTCTGTGGATTCAGCGATGTGTTGATAGATAAGTTATAACATGTTTTTTTTAATAATGGTCACTAGATAATACGTTAGTAAACAGTTAATGTTTTACATTAAACGGAAAATCAAAATCTCTGTGGTCTAGTGGATCGGTATTAGCATCGATTGTATCGTATCGGACAACTCGAGAAAGTGTTTTTTCAATTTTCTTTTAAAACAATGTTACCGTACAACAGTACGTTTGCCCCCTTTTGTACCGTGGGACTAAAGTACCTTCGGATAACCGTGGGTGGTAATAACACATTTTTGAGCTATGTCTTAGGGTGAGTATCTTAATATTTCATGGCAAAAAGTAAATAACTTTTATTTGTTGTGAAAAAAGACGAGTAGAAAAAAATGTACAAATGATTCTTATCGAGCTAAAAATCATTACCTCATTGCCTTAACAACAATTAAGAGCCTGTCCAGAAAGGGCGATTTAGGCGCGTAAACTGTCTACGCGCGTCAGTACGTGCAAGAAGAAAAAATAATAATATAATCACTACGTTATAGTTAACGTAGTGATTATATTTTTCTCTTCTCTTATTCTAGATAATTTAACTACTTAAACTCCAGAGCCCTTACCATGAGTTTTCGACTTTTCAAGTTTACATTGCTCGCTACAGACTCCGTAAATTATTTGTATGAAAACTTTGAATAACGCCTCTATTCGTAATAAAGGAAAACATTGTTAGACCAATAGTATCATAGATTTCGACACGTAACTTACCGAACGTAATCTATACCAAATCATGATAGGGGCTCAGATGTAGCGTTGCGTTTCTTGATTCGCGCGTAAAACACTCGCTCTGCTGTGTTTAGGACCATATATGAGAATATATTATGCAATTATTCAATTTCAAAATGGATGTTTTTAGTAATGAAATTTCAGTGACTAGCCATAAAAAAACTTGGCCGCATCTTTGGTCGACGTGCTAGCGTATACGCCTAGCTCCACCGATTAATCGCGTGGTTCGGGTCCGACTTCCGACGGCGGCAGGCATTTGTGTGACGAACATTAAGAAGTCTGCATTTCGGGTCTGGGTGTTTATTAAATTTATTGTGGTATATATTTAAGTCATTCTATGTATTAAAATCGTCAACTTATAATCGTAGCACAAGCATATAATTTGCTTACTTCGGGGTTAGATTCATTCGTGCAATTTGTCTAGGGATTATGAATTCTATATAAAATAGCCTGTGTAAAATATTTTTTATTGTTTTCTTAAGCGTCTTTACATTTATGAAATATACCGTATAGGATATGGAATTTGATGCACGCTAAATCGGCGACTTTCCTTTTTAGCTCTGACTTTTCCATCGACAGCATATAAGCTACAACACAACCGCTGTATTCGAATAAATAGGCAGAGAATTCAAGTCCATCTGTGTAGCTAAGCGCGTAAAACTCAGTATATGAATGCAATATAAATTGCTACGCGCAATTGGCTACGTGCGCATATCGCTCTTTGTAGACAGACTATTTATGTACGAGCATATTAACTAAGATTTGAGTATTGTAATTGGATTTACAATTGTTGTTTTAAAATTAAGGGAAGTTGATGAGGAAATTGGAAAAAATATATTTTTCAATTTTGAATGTAACACAGCCCTCTTCTCAGTTCCGTATTCCTCCGTATTCGCTGGGTGCGTAAGGCATAGTGGGGGACACAAAAGTGATATCAGCGCCCGCTGCGGACAATACAGAACTACGGGTGGCTCTTTATTATCTATGACTATAACATTAACACGTGTGTCAGTTTAATTAAGTAAATAAAATAAAAGGATTCATCAAAGTTAGGTAGTCGATTGCAAAAATACTAGTAGGAATAGTAATTGTAAATTTAATAAGTTTCTCATAGGTATTACTCCAGGAGGATTTATTTGCTTGGAATCAAAAGTAGCTTGTGGTCGTAAATCTGACTCTCGAATGACACTTGAATCAGGTTTATTAGACCTTCTAGAAGATGGTGACATTGTTTTGGCTGATAAAGGTTTTCCGGAAATTAAAACAGTTATCGATGCAAGTGGAAAAAAAATGGCTATGCCACCTTTTTTAGAGTTAATAATACCAGAGACTCAAGAAACTTACAATATAGCAAAAGTGAAAATTCATGTTGAACGGATAATGCAACGATGAAGACTATATCAAATATCAAATAAATTTCCTGAAAATCTATTTCATTGTGTAGATGACATCATACATAAATGCTGTATTTTGGTACATTTACAACCACCTACAATTTCCAACAAAAAAAAATGAACAATATAATTTATTGTACAAAGTAATTGATCTTTTTTAATGAATTGATTAATTTATTCATTTTTTTGTTCCATGTACTAACATTGTAATTGAATAAAATATTAAACAAATATTCTTAAACGTACAACAAACATTAATGAATAATTTTAAACGTAAGGTAACATATAATAAAGCTTTGCTTTTTATATCATTTTAATATTTATACATATATAATGAATAATATTAAATATAACATCTTATTAATTAAAATATAATAATTTCGATGGATTGATAATGTTTTTTCCTGTAAAAACCTGTACTTGTTTTAGTTGTTGTATTTATTTTACTTACTACTTTATACACGGTTTTTTTTAATTTAATATTCAGTCTGTGTAAAATATCACATTTCACATTGGAAAAAAAATCAAGTTGATTTAATTTTTTCAATAACTATTTGACATCCAATACATATTTATTTTCTCAAAAAAAAACCACCGTAAGTTGTATCATTAGATGGCGCTGGGGTCACGCACCCAGCGAATACGTATTTTGAACTGGAAGTGGCACATTATATCTATAATATATTGTGGCCGAATACTTATTACGATAATTCAAAAAAACTTTATAGATTTACCATTCTCAATGTTTTTCGAGGTTTTGTAAAAGATTCTTAGGAAATGAAAACACCAGAGAATCGGAAAAAAAAATTGGAAGAATCCAAAAAAAATAACGACTATTTTAACTAAATAATACCTTTAACGTCGCGACTCCGTCATAATCTATCGATCACAAAACTATTTATTAAGGTTAGAAGCTATATATTTAAGTTTTCTAATAATACGCAAACGAAGCTGTAGGCAACAACTCATAGCCGTTTATTCAGGAATTATTTACATAATTCGATGTGTTACTGAACTTTATGTATTGAAAAATACAAGTGATCTACTTTCCATAGTAATTATCCACATACCTACTCTTTGGTGATCTAAAAGTAACCTTTTGACAAAATGTTTTTATTCGTACGTAATATTATGTCAAGATTTATCAAACTTAAAATTGATCCAAAGAATTGATCGAAAAAGCTCAATTTACTTTTGAGTTTAAGATGGATATTCAGCATAATTCTTCTTTTTCTAATGATATTATGACTATAAGTAGTTCAAACAACACAAACACGTCAACAGATTTACTGAGTTCTGATCATTTTGATGATTGTTGTTGTGGTGAACCTATTGTTCCTCAACATATAACATTAGATTTTACTCCCAGTGAAGAGTTTGATAATGACTATAATCAAAAGAAATGTGTTGCATTCTGGGAATTTATTAAGCAGCAACCTCAATTGGAAAAAATTAAGGCAGTTCCAGTAAGTTTTGTCAATTTCGCAATCATTTTGCTAGGTAGTAAAGTGCTATGTCCGGAATGGTACAACAGACTTATCTATTCATGGTGCTGTAGTGTCAATGCTCAATACTCTCATGTTTTTGGAACGAAGTTCCTTATTGCGCGTTGTGAAAGGAGGCTAGACGGAAAAAATTCTTACGAAAAGTTGTCACGACACTTTTTGCTATAGTAAGCTATTGTAAGCTTTGCGGATTGCGCATGTTTGTTTTTGATCTTATGCATAGTTGTACATCTTGAATTGGGGTTTACAAACGTAAGAATGAGCAGTTGTATACAATTTCTAGTCAATATATAAAGTAATAATGTTTGTAGGTATCTACAATAAAGCCTGTGTTGCTTCTGTGGTCCAGCAGTTCAAGTGTTGCACTAGAGTTCATCAGCTCCCGGATTCGAATCCTGGGTCGGGCAACAAAAAGAAAATGTGGTATTTCCAATTTTCTAATAAAAAATTGTTTTCCGGTGGTAATAGGCTTGCCACCTATCACACTGTGGGACTTAGTGTCTTCGGCTAGTCGTGGGTACCCTACGTCTCTAACGTACGGGATATGGGAGTGAAGATACTTTTTAATTAAATAAAGTTATTCAAATATTAATTGTGATTTTTGAGTCATTTAGAAAATATACCAACATTAAGAAGTGTTCAGTCTGTCTGTACCCCGGTTACGATTCACGCCACGGCGTTGACAGCTGAAGTATTCTCTCCTTTTCTAGGAAGTTTCGCATCAGATAAATTTTCCGCTTGTCAACGTCACCGATTTTACCCTTTTGTTTTTTTAGTTTTGGAATTTATTTTTTAATATTTTTTTTATTTTATTTTTTTTATTTTATTTTTAACTCTGTCTGTCTCTCTCTATAAGAAAGATAGAGATTACTAGAGATTGATAGAGATTGAGAGAGAGGGGGGGGGGGGGAGAGAACTTCGTTCCATCCGGGTGTCCCCTGACACCTCTCAAGTTTTTTTATGTTTGAAATTAGGCTAGTGAACCAAGTTGCACAAGTGACCTAAGACCTAGGATAGTTGCGTATATTTGAGAGTCGCCATCACAACACGTCGCCCGTCGTGTGGTCTTAGGGAAATTAAAATTTTCTATTCTATTATTTACAATGTCTATTTGCAACGGTTGTCTCTTATAACGAGAGGCGTCTGCTACTTTTTATATAAAAACAGCGTAAAATCAACTGTTAAATTTGATTTAAATTGAAATGCATTATCGTCTTAACACTTTTTTTATGATATTGGAAGGCAAACAAGCAGACGGATTTCCTGGTGGGAAGAAATTCACGCCGCCTAGAGACACCAAAGGTGAAAATGGTGCGTTGCCAACTTTAGGCAAGGATGTTAGGCCTCGAGCAACAGTAAGTATACCGGCTACCTTACCCTCCGCACCGGAATACGTCAACGGCAAGCGCTGACAATAAGGCGATAGGAATGGGTAAGGCGGTGGTACCAATCCGGGCAAGTCGCTGCGAGACTCTACCACATATTCAGATGTCACGGTGTTAGTGACGGTAAGCCTATGCTCGCCTTTTACGAGCTGCCTGGCACAGGAAGGCAGATGGTCTATTCTGCAAAGGAGCCCGGGCCAACACGAGGTTATAATATAATTTCCATTCTGTCATAGGATTTTTGAGATTAAATACGAGTATAGTTAATTATACAGTTATTAGAACCATTTACAATGTATGAGTGTAATGAAGGTACATATGTTCTGAATCAAATATTTTCCAATTTTTCTGTTACGTTCCTTTGTATTCTAGATCTTTTTATTACATTACATTCCATTCCAATACACACTGTACTACTTTTAAAGGATTCGCGAACTGAACTCGAGAAGTCAGAGTTGAATGAAGAGCAAATGCTACAAAGTAAATCCGCGTACAGTGATAACACTCTAGAAAAAGAGATGACCGCTGTATCCGTTTTAGAATTTGTGGAGAAAAAGGGTAATCTTGTTTAACTACATACCTACAATTTAATTTGCCTAACTTCTGGGTCGGATAATCTATTTTGTTATTATATTTTAATTATTTTTTAAAACCTGTGGTCCTAGTGATTAGTTGTTATCTATACTCACAAACTTTCATAAAAAGAAGTCTTAAACTTAAATGAGACTTGAACCTTTATTTTTCGTATTTCACTGTGATATTCAAAAGTGATGTTTTTTCTTTCTTAAAAATGTGTAATAATTTATTCGAAAAATGGTAAAAGTGCTACAATTGACATTTTTATCATCTTCATAAAATTAATAGTTTCATCAGCATTCATGGAAATATTACATAGTTTAAGCTTGACTTTTACTTAGACATTTTGTCTTTGTCGGTGTGTCGTACTAGGATAGCGCATCAATCATATTTATGTTGTCCCAGGAAGTAGGACTGTTATCAAATGAAAGAAGTTGTCATGTATCTTGGCAAATCCCTTTATCAGTGAAAAATGATAGATTCAACTGATTAATAAATACTTTATAAGTAAGTAGATCATCATTTCGCATGTTCATCGCAAAAACCTAATATAATTTTGCTAATTCTTTGTGTTGTGTTGGTTACTGTCTCTAGAAAGTTTTTATGAATAAAAAATTGCAAGAAAAACGGGAAATACAATACTTTTTCCTACAAACTGTAGCTGTTGGTGTCAAGCGATACAAATTTCCCCCGCGCTAAGGCAGTGTGAGTCGCTGGTACTCAATAAATACTGGATAAAAAACACATATTAATCTAAGTGAATGGTAATGTTGTATCAATAATAAAATACGTCAATCAATTTCATAAACACCCAGACTTAAAAAAACATGATGTCTTAGATGTCTGTATTTCTGGGTCTGGGTGTTTATTAAATTTGTTCTGGTATCTATTAAGTATTTCTATGTACTAGAATCGTTGACTAACACCCATAATACAAGCATATAAGTTGCTTTCTTTGGGGTTAGATTCAATTTGTGTAACTTATCCAGGTATATTTATTTATTAAATACTTAAATAGATACTGAAATTAATTTAAAAGCCACCCACCCTCGAAAACACCCACACTCGAAAATACAGCCATTTAAATGTTCGCCACACAAATCTCTGCCCCCTTCTAGGATCGAGCCCGTGTCTCGCGGTAGGCGAGTACGCTTTGTGAAATGTGTTTGACAACAGAATATTTTGAATTTATTTTAAACAAATATTTTTATTTTAAGGTCTAATTAACAGAGCCTTCGAAGCTAAACTACCACAGTCCGAATGTTCTTTGAATCAACATTACACGGAAGATGAAACAATATCGCTAACTAAAATTCAACAAGGTAGTAGTTTTTCAAAGTTTTCAAATTTTCACAATTTTCATAACACTAGCATATAATTTGCTTACTTCGGGGTAAGATTCAATTCGTGCAACTTGTCTAAGGATTATTACTTCTACATAGAATATCCTATGTTAAATTATTTTGTTATTATTTTCTTACGTGTCTTTACATTTCTAAAATGTATCGTATGAGTTATGTAATTTGATGCACATCGTCGACTTTTCTATTCAGTTATGACTTTTCCATCAACCGTATATAATCGCCTCTGTGGTATAGCGGTTTAGGTGTTGGACTTGACTGCATGAGGTTCCGGGTTCGGGTCCCGGATTGGGCAACAAAAAAGAAAATTGGCTTTTCCATAGGCTTGCCACTTATCACATTGTGGGACTTAGTGTTTCCGGCTAGTCGAGGGTGCCCTGGTTTTGCCTCTGCCTATCTCATCGGGGATATGGGCGTGAAGATACTTTAAATGTTATACAAGTTGTATTAATATTATAACATTGTATTAGGGTAATCAATATTTATTCTAAAATTATAGCAATCTCTATACGAAGATAAGCAGCACAAATCATAGCTGATAATTATTATAATAATTGGGTAAATTGAAGAAATTCAATCGTATGTTTTGAAGTATCGAATTAGTTCACGAAAAGATTGGAATCAAATTTATCGATTTTAACTTTTGAGAATTAAATAATTCAGCTCCTTTTTAACAAATACATTTATTACGAGTTTGTTATTGTGATATATTTGAACACAGGTGAAGAGTCAGATATGATTATTTAAGTGAATTCTTAACACTTATTGAAGTCAAACTGCTGTAAAATCGTTGGTATAAATGAAAATATCGGAAAGTCGGCGAGAGAATGGGATGTATCTCGTGTTAGTTTGGGCTCCTTTGCAGAATAAACCATCTGTCTTCCTGACAGGCAGCTCGCAAAAAGGTGAGCATAGGCTTACCTTCACAAACACTGTGACATATGACTAGGTGCTAGGTACTAGCTACTAGTTGGTAGAGTTCGAAGCGACTCGTCCGGATTGGTACCACCGCCTTACCTATAGCTGGTATAACGTTAGTGCTTGCCGTTGACATGTTGCGGAGGATATGGTAGACGGAAAAACCTACTTTTACTCGAGACACAACATCTTAGCTTCACATAGGCAATGCACCATTGTTACCTTTGGTATCTCAAGGCGACGTGATTTTATAACCTTCAGGAAATCCATCTGCTTGTTTGCCTTGCAAAATTATAAAAAAATGAGATGGAAGTACACATACAGAAGGTATTTTAAATGTTGTATTACTTTTTTCCAAATAGGTGGCAAATGGGTAAGTGAGTAACCTCATGACCACCGCTGGCCACGGACATACGCAACACTGATACTATCGCAGATACAATGCCGACCTTTCAGAAATATAAACGCTCTTTTCTTGATGGTCCATAAATTCTTACTTATTTGGAAACACCGCCGTAGGTAACCAGTTTTACTAGGTTAGGAGTTCAGCAGCAACTCGCCCGGATTAGTACCACCGCCTTATCTATTCTTGCCGCCATAACGTCATGACGTGTTCCGGTTCGGAGGGTAAGGTAGCCGGTAAACTTGGTTTCGCTCGAGGCCTAACATCTCGGCCTCAGGTTGGCAACGCACCATTACCACCTTTGGTGTCTCTAGGCGGCGTGAATTTCTTAACATCAGGAAATCCGTCTGCTTGTTTGCCTTCCAATATCATAAAAAAAAGCACCGTATATTATCTATGTGTCTATCTATATGTACTAATTGAAAGTGACATTTTGAAGGATCACACTTGAATAAAAATTTCAAAACAAAAGATGAAAAAGAGAAACGTCGTTTTTTACCAAACATACAGGACATGTGTCAAGATATGAGCGACTGGGATTTGCATCCATGCATCCAAAGTGAGTAAAATTTATTTAAGTAAGTTAGAAAAAGGTAGAAGCAGCCCACACTCTAAAAACAAGTGCAATAACAGCCTAGACATTGCAGTCTTCCCTTCTTCTTAAGCAGATATATTTTTAGTAGCAAAAGTAGACCTCTAAGAAGTTAAAATTTTATTTAAAAACATTCACATGGGCATGGCTGCGGAAAATTTTAAAATATCTTTATTTTCTTTAATTCTTCAAAGTTTAAAATTTATAGTATTAAGACTGACAAGCATGCAGCATAAATGATTCCCGATGACAATCCCGATGTCAATGGAATGTATTTGACGTTGCAGATCGAAGACTAGGTTTACTTTACTTTAAGAAGTAAGTTTAACTGGAAATGATCAATATTACCCTCAAACTGTAAAATGGTCAGCACTATCTCATAACTTTAGTGTTGACAATAAAGTAGGAATAAAGGATAACAATCCAGGGCAATCGTTTCAAGTTTTTCTACCTAGTAATTATATCTAGTTAACTAGATATAATTACTAGGTAGGTAAACCTGGACAAGGTTTTTTTAAGTTCTAAAAAATACTTTTACAGGTTGATGGAGCCTCCAGGACACCCTCCAGATCTTTCTCATTGCACCTTAGAGAGAAACGGCGCGATTTGACACATCCTATCCATAGTTTTAGAAATTTCTAACGTTTATTTTGTAACGGTATCTGTCACACGAATAAAGTTGATATTTTGATCCACTTACCAATATCTGATTAAACTAAATTTTTCCTCACGAGTTTGGTTTTCAGTCCTATTAAAAGTAACTAACAAACTGCCATAGTTGTTTTACACAATATTGCGAATACTAGAATAGTTTTGTTATTTTTACTGTAACTCTTATAGTAATATGCAAATGAAAGCGTTTTGTGATCGAAATACGAATACCAGTTTCTGTGAATTATTGAAAGCTTGTTTGAAAATTATGTCAACCGGATATTCTGCAAAAAAAACAACTTTTTGTTTATTTTGAAATCAACCACAAATGAAACGTTTTTAGGTTTAATCTTAAAACACCGTTATGTTATTTCAAGATCAAAACACCTACGTCGATCGAAAGTCAAAGTGAAAATGTTTTCGTTTTTAATGTATTTGATTAATCCATTCAATTATTCAAACAAACAAAAATTCTGAGTACATAACAGTATCGGTTTGCAAAAGCAAATTATTATATAAACCAAAGATGTTTCGTCGCTATCTTTTGACCAGTTACCGTTACGTGTGCAAGTCTACCGGTTGCTACCTTATCTTCCAGCACTAGCACGATGGCGAGCACTTATGTTATGAGGGGAAGAATAGATATGGGGTCAGGACCAATATTGACTTACCCTACTACGAAGGTACGACTGTCTGCACTGACGAAATAACCTAATGACATTCATTGCTACCAGTGGGCGATAGGGTTGTGAAGTCCCAACCTTTTTCCGTTTAGTCAGCTTTAGGCTGAAAAACCATTAGAAAGCTCGATAGTGCCGTTAAAAATGTAATTCCTGTGACACTAGTGTTACAAACATTAATTATCTGTGGCTATGTAAACCGACAACACAAGTCAACACCGCTATTACTCCGAGTTGATTACCTATAAATATAAGTGATCCATATCGGAGGCGGCCATTACGTGTCGGTTCGTGGAGCAGGAAAGGCCTAATATTTTTGTAATGTGTAAGACAGTGTCTAATTAAGTGTGCTAAGGTAAGCCTAAAATGTTGAGTTGTGACTTGTGATGATAATGTGAGTTAAATATATGTTTTAGATCATAAACATGTTTCATTTTCTGAGTCTTTAACAGTTCAGAAAGTGGGACATAGCTAGGGCTAAAAATCTACCTCGGTTTAAGGATCTTACGTCCACGAAAAGGTTGTTTTTAGTATTTTTTTTTACTAAAGATATTCTAATCATGATACGTTATGTCAAATATAAAAGACTAAGTTTTATTTAAAATGTATTACAATTATTTTAGTCTAGTGAATGTAATAAGTACATTAAGTTTTTTGTTCATTGAGATAATGGTGTTTTAAAAAAACTAGACAAGTAAAAGTTACAATTATTGGAATTTGAACAATTAACGAATTTTAAATTTATACATTTGCTTACGATTTAGTTGAAAGTTAACGGCGATTA
>NJDC01001681.1:151867-177936 GCA_002245475.1 Calephelis virginiensis | reverse complement strand
ATTCAAAACATTTAACGTTGAAACCCCTGGTAAAGATATCAGGGAAATAAATATCGCCTGTCCAATCTTTTAATGAAGTATTGTAGTTGAATATTTAGTAGCTGATATTGGTGTTTTTTTTTTTACTTATATTTATTGAATACTGACTATACTATTTGTATTAATTGTCATACATTAACGAGGTACTATTCTATATTTGTCAATTTGGTGCTCCTAACACGATACTCATTGTTAACTTCACCACATCCCCACCACGTCATTGTCACGACAATGTCACGCCACTAGCACAGCAATGTCACGAACACCTTCGCCGAATAAAGAATACAATTTTATTACATTACCGTGTGTCATTGTTGTCGCTGCTGTATAATAATAGTAGAAACAACCCTTTATTGTAATACAACTAAACCATAAAGTCTCTGCGAAATCTCTGCACACGCTCTTGCCGAGATGCTCACCTTAATTATATTTACGAAGCCATTGAATTTTCTGACCTTGAAAACCCTGAATTCTTTTATAACTAGCGTGGATCTTAATAACCTCAAGGCACACTTCCTCTCCTCTCCTGACTTTTACCCAACCTTTTCTTTTTCTCTGAACAATAACAAGTGGTAATAACAACAGATATAGATACCATATTTTTTTGTTGTTATTGTGATTGTAATTTAACCGCAATTAATTACCATTAGTTTAATAATACTTAAATAGTTATGGTATATAATTGTTTTTTACATCAGCTTCTTCTTTCTGTGTGTTCCATTATATATTTTTCAGTGCATGGACTTGAGGAACAGAATGGAGATTATTCTCCGTTTAGCCCCACTGAAGTAGAACGTTACTCGAGCACGCGAACCAGCCAACAACCTTCCACTCTGACCAAAAGGGGCACCGATCGCTGCTCGCGTAGCCGAGCTGACCGTCGTTCGCGTAGCCAAGCTGACCATCGCTCGCGTAGTCGGACTAGTCGACGTTCGCATAGTCAAGCCAACCGTGGCTCGCGTAGTCGGGCTGACCATCGCTCGCGTAGTCGGGCTGATCGTCGCTCGCATAGTCGGGCCAACCGTCGCTCGCATAGTCGGGCCAACCGTCGCTCGCATAGTCGGGCCAACCGTCGCTCGCATAGTCAGGCCAACCGTCGCTCGCATAGTCGGGCCAACCGTCGCTCGCATAGTCGGGCCAACCGTCGCTCGCATAGTCGGGCCAACCGTAAAAGTTAAGATTTTAGACACATTAAAATCTACTAACAATTCTAATACATTAGGTAATCTAGGGAACATGAATAATACAATACCAGAGTTTGATCCCGCAAGAAAAGAAAAGACAATATCAATGTGGTTGCACAAAGTTAACAAAAGTTCATCCATTTATGGATGGACTGATAAGCAAACAACCCACTTTGCATTACCCAAATTACGTGGAGTCGCGCAGCGATGGTACGAAGGGTTGTCTTCTGTTCTTTTCTCGTGGGAAGATTGGCAGGCTAAATTATTGACAGCGTTTCCATCCGATGAAAATAACGGCCAGATGTTGGCCGACATGTTGGCTAAACGTGCCCGATTCGGAGACTCGCTGGAAACATACTACGAGTATTATGACAAAATTGCTTTAGTAAATAGATGCGGTATAGAAGGTAGGCGCGCCGTTGAATTTATTTTACACGAGATAGACGATCGATCAGTTCGGCTGGGTGCGGAGGCAGTTCAATTTGATAACCCAGACAAATTACTTGCATATTTGAGAAATGCCAGAAACATGCGGCCTCAAGGTGAGCGTAGACTAATAAAGTCACAAATTACTAGCAGACATCAGGACTCACAATCGAAGCAAGGCACTAAAGCCTTACGCTGCTTTAATTGCAAACGAGAGGACCACAGCGCAACACAGTGTACACTGCCAATTAAGAAATGTAGCAAGTGTAACAGATTTGGACATGACACTGAACAATGTTACTCCAAACCACAAAATATTGAAAAAACGGTGATGACTGTTGCCAACAATAGTGATGGTAGCGATAAATATCGTAAAGTAATTAAGATTAACCAAATGCCATTCGAAGCCTTCATAGACTTTGGAAGCGAATGCTGTATGATTAGATTAACTGACTTTAAAAAAATCAACGTTGAGTCCACAACTAAGGATCTACCGGTTTTTAGAGGGTTTGGGAATTCAACCGTTCGCGTCTTAGGCAAATGTCATGTTATTATTGAGATTGATGAAGTTGAAGCAGATGTAGACTTATTTATCGTACCTGATGAAGCGATGCACATACCAGTTATAATAGGACAAACTTTTACAGAATTAAGCCATATAGTAGTCCTTAAAACTTGTGAAAGTTTACAAATGCTTCGAACTAGTTGTGATATTGTTACTCAACATAAAATTAATTTTTTTTTTAAAGAAATCGTAACTTTATCGGGGACATCGATAATTGTCGTCTATACAGATCCTATCATAACTGGCGATGTATACGTAGAGGGGGGACTACGCCTTGTAGCAGACGTTAGATTCTCTGTGCCATCGGGTTTATTTAGTATGAATGAGGATGGTGTGGGTAAACTAGTAGTTGTTGTCCCTGACAAAAGGATTTTAACTTTAGGAAAGGGGTATAGCCTAGCTCGTGGACTACAAGTTGAGAAGGATATGCCAATTAAAGATATTTTAAGAGTTGATACAAAAGGTAGTCGATACGCTCCTTTGAATGAAGCAGAGGTTAACACAGGTGATTGTTTATCGTCAGAGCAAAAGATACAGTTATTAATCCTCTTAAACAACTACAGGGAATATTTTGCTGCTGATTTATCCGAGCTAGGTATGACATCAGTAGGAGAAATGTCAATAACACTTCATGACGACAAACCTGTGGTTTACCGACCTTACCGACTTTCAATTAAGGAAAAGGAAGTAGTGAGGGACATGATATCCGAGTTACTCGATAATGAAATAGTCCAGCCATCCACATCTCCTTACGCCAGCCCGATTGTCCTTGTTCGCAAAAAGACTGGGGAACATCGGCTTTGTATAGATTATCGGGCTTTAAATAAGAAAACTGTGAGGGAAAATTACCCCATGCCTTTAATTGATGATCAACTTGATGTTTTAGCAGGACATAAATTTTATACTACGCTAGATTTAGCATCTGGATACTATCAGATACCCATTAGGAAGGAAGACAGAGCCAAAACAGCTTTCGTAACACCCGATGGGCATTTTGAATTTAATTGTATGCCTTTTGGCCTAACAAACGCCCCAGCAACGTTCCAGCGTATTATGAATTAAGTTTTAGGTTCCGCCAGACACAAAGAGGCCCTTGCTTACTTAGACGATATCATTATTCCAGCAAAAGATTTTCCAGAAGGTTTGAGCCGTTTAGAAACTTTGTTGAAACTACTCTCTAGTGCAGGACTAACACTAAAAATTTCGAAATGTAGATTTTTCGGTGACAATGTTGACTATTTAGAATTTGAAGTGTCACAAGAAGGTATCCGTCCAGGGACTAGAAAAATAGAGGCAGTAGACAACTTTCCTGTCCCGCAAAATCAGCATAATATGCGCCAGTTCTTAGGGTTAGCCAGTTTCTTCCGGCGTTTTGTACCCGGATTCTCTATAATTGCAAAACCTCTCACACTACTTTTAAAAAAGGATACCCCTTGGGTTTGGGGTCCAACACAGGAAAGTGCTTTTTAAGAACTAAAAAAGAAACTGACAAATAAACCGACGTTAGCATTATATGATCCCCAAGCAGAGACAGAATTACACACAGACGCTTGCAAAATTGGAGTAGCAGGGATTTTACTACAACGCAATGAGGGTGGTATTCTCAGACCAGTGGCATATTTTAGTAGACAAACTACACCCGAAGAGCAGAATTACTCTTCATATGATCTAGAAACACTTGCGGTTATATCTTCACTCCTGAAGTTTTGGGTATATCTCATAGGATTGAAGTTTAAAATAGTGACTGACTGCAACTCACTCCGTGCAACATTTCAAAAGAGAAATATGCTACCACGAGTCGCTAGGTGGTGGGAACAAATGCAAGAATACCACTTTGACATAGAGTATAGATCAGGGACATCTATGGCCCATGTCGACGCACTCAGCCGCAACCCCCATACCGGAGCATCCCAAAAATACTTTGAATATCAGGAATGTAGATGAAGAAAACTGGCTAGTCACAGTACAAAATTCTGATCCGGAATTACAACGTATAGTTCAAACGCTAAAAGATCCAAACCTTGATGACATTATAGAGATAAAAAGCAAATATAAATTAAAGAATAATAAACTGTTTAGAGTGACTTCGGATGGTGACAGGTGGGTCGTACCCAAAGGGGTATGTTGGCAAGTGGTCAAAATTAATCATGATGACATTGGTCATTTTTCTTATGACAAGACATTAGAGAAAGTCAAATCGGTGTACTGGTTCCCAAAAATGAGGAAGTTTATAAAAAAGTATGTTGCGTCGTGCCTTGAATGCGCGTATGCTAAATCTTCTGGGGACAAAAGACCAGGATTTTTACATCCTATTGAAAAGAAATATATCCCCTTTGATACTATACACATAGACCATGTTGGCCCATTTGTTCGTATCAGTTGAGGGAATATGCACATTCTCGTCATTATTGACGCTTACACTAAATACATATACCTAAAACCTGTCCGAAATACAAAATCGTTTACGAGCATTAAAGTTCTTAGAGAGTATTTTAGAATATTCGGAGTACCCCGTAGGCTAATTTCTGATAGGGGCATCTCTTTTACAAGTAATTCGTTTAAACGATTCACTGAGGATAAGGGTATTAAGCATGTTCTTAAAGCTGTAGCCACACCTAGGGCAAATGGTCAGGTGGAACGCTATAATAAGATTATTGTTGACGCTCTAACAGCTAAGTCCGTTGGCACGTCGGATAATAAGTGGGACGGTCATTTGCCTGATGTTCAGTGGGGCATAAACAACACCTTCAATAAAGGTATTAATAGAACTCCGGCAGAAGCATTGTTTGGAATTAGGCCTTCTGGTCCCAGCGAAGGAAGGATACTTTCAGAAATTACTGATCTTGATACAACTGGTGAGGAACCTAGTTTAGACAGAGAAAGCATCAGGCAACAAATCAATGCTCACATTGAATCATACCAAGAAAAGAAAAAGGAAACTTTTGACAAACGACGTTGTGAGCCTCATAAGTATCAGGTTGGAGATTTAGAAAGGATAGAACGTCAGGTCCCCGCTACTGGACAAAGCAAAAAACTTATACCTAAATTTCGAGGTCCATACAAAATAGTCACATTATTAGATTACGATCGTTTCCTTGTGGAAGATACACCAATAACACGAAAAGGTGGTAGAAGTTTCTCAACAGTAGTGGCTATTGATAAAATTAAGCCATGGCTGAGTTTCAGAAGGCCACACGAAAATGATTTAATGTCTTCTGGTGAGTCCTCCAGTGCGGAAGAGTAAATATTTCTCTTAAAACGAAAAGTACGTGTTGGTACTTATTTAAAATTAATAAATAACATAATAGAATCTAATTCCGCTCTGAAATAATTTAATTGATTTCGATTATTATGTGTAAGGCTGATCAAACTTTAAAATAATTATTTCAAAAACATAATATGCTGATTTTTTACAGTGGTTTACTTAAGGACTTACTAATTGGACAACCCTGGTCCACAATTATAATATATTAATTGGACAACCCTGGTCCACTATTATAAAATATTAATTGGACAACCCTGGTCCACTATTATTATATATTAATTGGACAACCCTGGTCCACTATTATAATATATTAATTGGACAACCCTGGTCCACTATTATAATATACTATTTGGACAACCCTGGTCCACTATAATATACTAATTGGACAACCCTGGTCCACTGTTATTATATACTAATTGGACAACCCTGGTCCACTGTTATAATATACTAATTGGACAACCCTGGTCCACCATCATAATACATAAATTGGACAACCCTGGTCCACTATTATAATATACTAATTGGACAACCCTGGTCCACTATTATAATATACTAATTGGACAACCCTGGTCCACTATTATAATATACTAATTGGACAACCCTGGTCCACCATCATAATACATAAATTCGACAACCCTAGTCCAATATTACAATACATAAATTGGAAAACCCTGGTCCACTAGTATAAAAATGGTACAACCTAGGTCCTGATATACTGTAAATTGAATTATATTACTTCCAGTATGTACCTTAATTATGACATAGACTACCACTAACACATGAGGACATGTGATATAATTTGGATGGCCGACTGTTATCAACATTAATTAGTGCATCATACAAACTGTATGAGTACTGCCTTAAACTTTCATATAGGTATTTAAGTTATTTTATAAAATATTAATACCTTGTTCTATAATTAAATATCAGATAGAAACAATAATTTTATATCCATCCATTTATTAGACTCATTTTGTATATTGACTTTTAAAATATGTTTATATTGATTGTAAAAGTATGGCCCTATATTCTTATAAACCTAATAAATAGCAATATGATAATTTATAGCAAATCAGATACTTAGTTTTATTATTTAAATGTAAAGCATGAATAGTTATTGAACTAAAATGACTACTGTTTCCGTGACACGGAATTAATTACGACAGCCCCACCCTATAGTGACATTATGAATGCTAGAGAGGGGCAAAACTTATATAAGGTGCGGCGTGCAAGCGCTCTGGCGAATTAATTCCGAGTCATCGGTACGTAAGGTGGGCTCAAAAGTGTTAAGTGAATTTTGTTAATTTAAAAGGGTGCAAAAGTGATTGTGGTAATAAAGTAATAGTCAACTGTGTTCTGTGTTTATTTAAAAGAAAAAAATCATTGCTACTTCTGTCATATATAAAACCAGAGGAATTCCTTTAGTTTCAATTATTGTTTTTCAAAAACCTTTGAAACTGATTTTTATGTAGGTACCTCGAATTTTAAACAGCGTTAAAATTAAATCATGTAGGTACTTAAAAAATGTTAAAACGCATAAATATGAACGACAGGAATAATTTAAACTGTGTTTTAATAGAAAAATGTAATTCTTAGCCCTAAAAAAGAATTTAAAAGTATGAATTCACTAAGGCAAATACAAAAACGTTGAAACTCAGCTCAGGTATTAAACACCATTAATATGAATCATTTTCATCGACTGATTACGGTATTTTTTTATCGATTTCAAATTTTAAGCAAATGAAATTTGTAAACATCAATTGCATATTACCCTGTTCAGAATTTCTTAATATCGTGCAAGCAAGCACGGAAGGAACAAAAAAAATAGATCTCTCTGCCAGTATGAGGAATAAAAACAATCTTGCTGCACCAATATAGCTCGCCTCCACCGATTGAGATATTCTATCCTTGGCTAATGTATACATTTTTACATTAAACAATATTCCCATTGCACTACACAAGGCTGAGGCAAAGTCTGCAATTGAGCGTTCTTGCTTGACCATCGAACCTGTCTATATTGACGTAATTTTTTTTAATGTAAATATTTGGTTAGAATATGTTCAAGAATTAAATATCTTTTCCCAGTGAGGCAGAAATGTAGCCTACGATGTCTATACTTTCACTGAACGCCTATCGAGAGAAGTTCTCGTGGACACATGCTTTTGTGATCACTTTTCAGTTTCAGGAGAATGGATCAAGTCTAAATATATGATACTTATAGATTGCTCAGAAAACGAATCTATCTTAGACGGCGCAGTAATAGCAAATATTCGACGATAGTGCGTTAGCAGTGTTCGACATAGAGAGTAACGGAATCGTACAGTTTTTTTTTTACAACAGTATCTCTTGGACATAACGAACACTCTGAATCGAAGGGTAAGCCAATACACGACATGTATCTTGCTCAAGTGAGGGGTCCTAAGAAGCGAGGGATTTAATCATCTGCAAGCAACAAATAAATTGACATAACGGGTCGCGCAGTCGCGGCGAGCCACTTAGATCATTCAGATGCAAAAGATTGTGCTGTTAAAATTGGACACGCTAAGGTAAAAGGGTCGCACAGACGCGAGGGGTTTAGTCATCTGCAAGCAACGAATACATTTGACATAACGGTTCGCGCCGTCGTTGTTGAGCTGTTAAAATCGGTCATATTAAGTTGAGTTCCATACTTTAAGTATGGATGTTGTTTAAGAGCGTCTGCACATGGTATCATTCAGAATCAGTGAATAACAACCAAATACTTAACGTTCAAATTAAATAGGTTTTTTTGTCTTTAACTGTGGAGCCTTCATAAAGCTCCTTAGTGTGGTACCGGTTGGCTAAAGTGTAACATGCATTATTGAACACCAAGTATTAAATAAAGTATATTGGATGAAAGTCAAAGAGCTATTTTAAAAAGCATCTCAAGTGTGGTTATCTTCAAATTGGCAGGAAGCGTTATGGAAAACTGCTAGGTAATATCAGTAGGTAAAAAACCAATAGGAATTGTTTTGATTTTTGTATTTGACACGTATTTAACATTAGATAAATAATAAAACCTAAATAAGACTTCTCACAGCCGTCGTGCTTATGAAAAACATAGAACTTACTCACAAATATACTTACCTTTTGCATACAAAATCAAAACACATGTCACTTGTTGTCAAATATAAGATAAAAATGCTCAAAAAAGCGAAACTAAATATATAAAATATTAAAGTCTACATCTAATGTCGATATCTCTAGCACAGAGTAGTAAGAGAACTACACGTTATTTCTATTTAATAACAACTTCTATGTTTTCCTTTACATAACGACTGTCTTCTCTTTTTAAAAATTAAAAAAAAAATAAGACAGATGTTTAATCATTTTGCCTTATATATACTTTTTCAGAGTTGATATTTTTATTGGATAATATTTATCACTCATTAAACCGTCAGCTCATTTAGCTCAGTGGATGACCAACTCTTTCACAGTCTAAAGTGTTAAGTTTAAAGACTGACATTCTACTTAGCTAAGCGACATTGTAATAGAAACAGAAATAGATGGCTAAAGTTACGAGATTGGCATGCAGGGTTGGAATGTACACTTGCGTCTCGTCGCGATGGCGTTGTTTCGCTTGAACGATGCATCCTGTTCCAAACCTTAACGTTTTTAGAAAGCTAGAATAATCGAGACTTCAAGCGATGTGATGCGAACGTTGAGCCTAAAGAGTATTAACATACTTTGCGATGAGCAGTGACTGAAATTGAATAGAAAAATTAAAGCAGTTAAAGTCTGTCGTAATGGAAAGACTGTTTTTCGGATAGCCGGTTTCTCACCGGCACGGTATCGGCCACGGTACCGGTTCAGCTGCCGGAGACGCAAAAATGTATTTCTATACATAATAAGTGTATGGCACATATTTTCATTGCCGGTAACGAGCCGTCGCCGGCAATTGCAGGTTTTGTTTAATTTTGAACGTTTTTCGACTTGCCGCCACAGCATCGGCCACGGTACCGATACCAGCACCGGGGAAGCAAAAACGTATGAACTTATATGGCGCATATCTTTCCATTAGTCGGCCCCGGCGACTGCACCGTTACCAGCGCCGGGACAGCAAGCTTGCTACTCTGTGTCGGCTGGCATTTCTGCATGTGTGTTGTATAAGTACATAGTCGTGTACGTGTGTGTGCACTGCCTTTCCTACTTTTTCGCCCATGGTGACAATGTCATGCTCCGTTTCGAAGAGTCGTGTAGACGATAGACTTACACAATTTGGCTTATACTTCGGTCACAAGACAACGACGCACCTATAACATCTATGGTGTCTACAGACGACGGTTTTCCTCTTAATAATTAGGAGAGCCGTCTATTGATCGCTATTTTACAAATACAAAAAGTACGTGACCCCCCCCTGACACTAAGACTGGATCCGCCCTTAAGGTTTAATTAGAAGGAGCTCAGTAATTGCCATTTGAAACGTAATTTTAAGAAGCTTTTAAAACTCTTTAAATTGAAGCTCTACTTTGGATGCGGTTACAAGGAGGAAGGAGCCGGTTCTGGGGATCTTCTTTCCAGAAATAAGAGTAATAAGAGCTCAAATTCGGTCTCATACGGAGTACTACTCCGTATGAGACCGAATTTGAGCTTTATAGAATTGAAAACGATGGGACGGCTTAAAGCACTGTCTCGTGTTATCGAGCACACCAAGCCTTTTAAAGGCTATTTTAGCCTTCCCTTCCAGGACTGAACACCACTTGATATTTAGAGACAATAAATTCCAATATGTGCTATTTTGGAGTTACGTGATATGTAAAACTCGACAAAATTAATTTTATCGACATTTTGAATCAGATGAAAAAGGAAATACTCTTTTGGGTTTTTATCTTCACTTTCGGCTGGTGTTAAACAAAATTTATACTCAGTCTCAATCTGATAACAAAATATTAAACTCAGATGTTTGATATTTTTTTATCAGATTGAGATATTTTCGCTAATAAGCACATTAATTAAAAAGTTAAGAAGCTTAACACTCAGAGTTACACTTAAAAAGTAAAATAAACAGCGAATTAACATCAAATAAAATAGTAAATGTTAGAAACAAATTACACAAGGTAAAATAAGCCCAGAGTTCGCGTAAATGAGCTCACTATTTTGGCACAAGATATGTAGGCCAGAAGCTTAAAAAATGTTATAAATAATATCTTAACTAATAATTAACAAAACATTATAGAATACATTAAAGAAGTATTTTATTGAAACAAGGGATCTTTTGCGGAAATCCATTATGAAAAAATTCAAGATTTAGCTATTTTGATGTTGTGGTATAAGCCATTATTTTGCTAACTCCGCGGAACCTGTGTAACTGTTGTTACAAGAAGTCTTCTAAATGACACAGAATATGACAAGCCTTACGAACGTTTCCCTAGCTATTTTAAGCTTCATATTTAGAGTATCCAAAACATCGCTATTTTAGCCTCGCACACGACAATATTGAACCTCGATGCTGCGAAACATTTTGTAATTGGTTGTAAGACAAACTCACTATCGGTCAGATACAACTATACAACTTAACTGCGAGTTGGCAGAGTCCGCCCTGCAACATGCAACGATTATTTGTGATTGATAACAACATTCCTTTTTGCTACCACCATAGAGCTAGATCTCGCTTTTGTTAGTGCTTTTGTTTTTGGTAGTGGGTAAACTTACCAAAGAGGATTAACATTAAAACCTCAGGATCAGGAATTCCGTTTGTGTATCTTCGGTATCTTCCTCGTTACTTAAAACCTATGCAGACGACAACGCGGGCAACAGCTATCATTTTATGATGTATAACGGGTACTTCAAAGGCTGATACTGTAATAGACAATGTTTTAAAATATTTTTCAACAAACTGTCAGTTTCACAAAGGCAGTTACGCCTGTCACAGGTTCCGCGTCTGGTTCGTTATGTCCATTTAAAATCACTGACCCACTTCATTTTTAATATTTAACTTTATTGCTATGCAGAAACATTCTTCAAAAATTGTCGCCAATACATTAAGAGTATCCTCGCTAAATAATTAACATGTAAAATAGAGGGAACTCTGTTTGACTTTTAAACTCAACTCAAAAGTTAATAAACAATAAGTCGGAGATTTTCGAGTTGTTGTCTTTACAAGGAAATATTCGAAGAAGTCTAAGTTTGGAGGAATTAATGGACCATGTTACAACTACCTAAAATTAAAAGCGATCTTAAAGAAAGTGAAGATCTTTGCAGGTATGCGATAATTTTACATAGAAATAGGAATGTTTCGAGATCAGTGTGAAAATAAAGTCTTTTGACGTGAATTAACTTTCCCAGATATTAACCAATTTCTGCCATAAAAACTACCTTTCATGTGTAAGCTTGTTGGCTACTGTTTTTTTATGTATAATATCACTACACTTTAGTATTAACTACTATTACTATTTATAGTATATTAGTTTATTAGTGTACTATTTATAGTATAAAATAAAGTCGCTTCCCCTGTCCCTGTATCCCTTTGCATGCTTAGATCTTCAAAACTACGCAACGGATTTTGATGCGCCTTTTTTTAAATAGATAAAGTGATTGAAGAGGAAGGTTTATAAGTATATTTTATACACATGCGAAGCTCGGGCAGGCCGCTAGTTAGATAATAATCGCGTTATCTTTAATTAATATGAATGTATCATAATTTCCACTTTTATACAAACGCCAAAAAAGGGGGAGGTTATCAATTCGAGCGTATGTTTTTAAAAACTTTTATTTAACTTTCAATATATGTATGTTATTTCGGGTGGAATTTTGTACTCAATTTTGAAGCAGATATTTTCAACCGATTGAGCTGACATTTTGTATACGCATTTAGTTTAGATGACAATGCAAGATAAAATACGTGAAGTTATTCTAAAGCAAATAGGGCGGACAATTCAAGATGGTGGAATAGTTATTTTTAATGTACTTTTGCAATATGGGTATCAAATGAAAGGGCTAGTTGAGACCAATACAAAAAAAATGTGACGTTATTTTCAGTCCGATATGGTGGACTACTTAAAATGGCGGAATACTTATTTTATGCACTTCTTCAATAGGGGTATCAAATAAGAGGTCTCATTGAGACCAACTATATAAAAATAATGTGACGTCATTCTCAATCCATTATGATGGACTACTTAAGATGGAGGAATAGTTATTTTATGCACTTCTACAATATGGGTATCAATTAAGTCAGCTCATTTTTTTAGAAGAGGAGGCAAACGAGCAAGTGGGTCACCTCCGCACACGGACAACCGCAACACCAGGAATATCACAGATGCGTTGCCGACCTTTAAGAAATGAGTACGCTCTTTTCTTGAAGGTTCCTAAGTCATAATCGTTTGGGAATACCGCCCTCGGTAACTGATTCCACAAAGGTGTTATACGGGGTAAAAAATGTCTTCGGAATCACACAGTTGTAGATCGCCACATGTCGAGATGATGGGCATGATACCTTAAGCTCTGACGCGATGTCCGAAGGCGAAATTCAGTGGCTGGAATTAAACCAAACAACTCCTCAAAGCATTCCCCATGAAAGATACGGTAGAGAATACTGAGTGACCCAACATCTCTACGCAACGCTAAGGAATCAAGCCGATTGGCAATTGCCCGGTCATTGACAATTCGAATTGCTCTACGTTGAATGCGGTCAAAAGGATGGAGATGGTACTGTGGAGTCCCTGCCCAGAGTTGAGAACAGTACTCGATATGAGGCCTATTTTTGCGCTTTATATAGTTGTAAGCGATGGGTCGGCTCGAAATACTGTCACGCTTTACTGAGCATACCAAATTTTTAAAAGCTATTTTAGCCTTCTCCTCCAGATGACCACGAAATTGAATATTACTCGAAATGTCAACGCCGAGTATACTAATGCAGGCTGTGGCAGAAAGGGAAACGCTCTCAAATCGAGGAGATGCGACAAAAGGAGTTTTTTTAGCGGAAAAAGATTGTCAATTTTAGATACAAGTTGGTTCCGGCTCTCTATGACATGTTCCCGCGATATATTATGTCGGCCAAAGTATAAGGCTTCCCCAGTAGTGTCGTCTGCATAGCAATGAGTGTCACTAATTTGCAACATGTCATTGAAATGCAGAAGAAACAAAGTAGGAGAAATCACACAGCCTTGGGGAACACCAGCATTGACAGGTTTGTACTCCGAGCACACACCGCCGACAACGACCTTGATGCTACGCCCCGTCAAAAAACTAGTGATCCATGTACACATTTTCTCAGGAAGACCGTATGAAGGAAGCTTCGATAGAAGCGCCTTGTGCCACACCCGATCGCTATGTCCAAACTGACAGCCAATGCTTCTCCCTTGCTTTCGACTGCTTCCGCCCATCGGTGTGTTTAGTAAACTAAAAGATCACCAGCTGAACGACCACGACGGAAACCGTACTGACGATCATTTAACAGCTGGTGCTCCTCTAGGTACCTTAAGAGCTGGCAGTTTGTTATGGATTCCACAACTTTGGAAAACAAGGAAGTTATAGCTATAGGTCGGTAATTGGGCGGATCCGAGCGGTTACCTTTTTTAGGGATCGGGTGTAGTAAAGGGGTCTTCGATGAATTCGGTACAATGCCTGATGAATAGGTGAGCCGGGAGGGTCGCGTTAAAACCAGTGCCAGGTCAGGAGCACACACTTTGAGAACAATCGGAGGTATACCATCAGGCCCATTTGACTTGTTGACGTCCAATGAAATGTGTTCTACGCACTGAACTCTGCAGAAACTTTATTTCTGGCATAGACACTTCACACCGCGGGATGGTCGGTGGCGTGTTTCCACGGTCATCTAAAGTCGAGTTGGAAGCAAAGAAGTTCGGCTTTCTCTTTCGCATCATGGTCCAGCGAGGCATCACTCCGGCGTAAAGATGGTAAAGATAGCTTCGCGAAATTTCCTTGGACAGCCTTGGTGATAGACCAAAACGCTCTTGTTCCCGAAGGTAAGTGGGCCAATTTCTCGCCAATTCTGCCAATGTGCTCGGACAATAGCAATAGCTCTTTTGAAAGACCTGGAGGCAGAATTATACCCCTTTTAATCGAGCTGGTGTTTTCGTTGCAAGACGTCGCAGGCCTGGTAGCATTTCCGCTTATGGCTAAGTGACATCTTACAGGGAAGACTAAACCAAGGCTGGGATTTGCCTCCAACAGGCACTGAAGAGATCGGAATATAAAGTTCCATACCCTGCAGCACCACATTAGTGGCAGCATCAGCAACGATGTCTCAACGATCATCCAGCGAGAAGCAAATCTGCCTCCATGGGTAGGACGCAAAAAAAGATCACATCCCGTCCCAATCTGCTTACCTTTAATGCCACACTCGATGTCGGCCCAATGGTGCAAGCCGCACACAGGGTGGAATGGACACTGCACTCCGGACTAAACAGTGGTCAGAAGATCCAAGAGGGACAGAGACTTTATAGTTCTCCGGGTGAGAGGTTAGCAGAAGGTCTAACAGTGAAGGCGTATGATCCCCCACATCTGGAATTCGCGTGGGCGAAATCACCAGTTGCGTGAGATCATAGGACAGAGCAAAGTCGTAAACAGATCTTCCCGCATGATCGGTGGAACGTGAACCAAGCCAATCAGCTTGGTGGACGTTAAAATCACCAAGAATCACGATATCCGCGGATGGGATCTGCTCAGATACAAAATCGGAAGCCATTTGCATGTGCTCAACGAGCCGGTCTGTCTCGGCATTGCCGCTGTGTGACCTGTACAGGCACGCATAGACACGCGGGTGGTCTGAGCAGTCAACGCACAGCCAAAGAATAGACAGGTCTTTGCCTTCAAGATTGCCGAGGCGCTAGAAACAAATATCCTCTCTGACGAAAGCGGAGGTATAATAATATAATAAATGAATGTTCCAGTTTATACCCCGGGTAGAAGAGGTACGATGTCTCAGCCGGAGAAGATATTTGCGTCTCAGTCAAAAAGAGCAAGGCTGGCTTCGCCGTCTCCAGGTGAAAGTGGACGGCGTTCAAGTTTGATGGTATTCCCCTAATATTGCAGAAATCCACAACGAGCGTGGAAGGGGTCGCCGAGAGTTTTGTGCCCTGCTTGCCTCAAACATATTTAATTTTACGTGCAAATCCCCCCCCCCCCATAGTACGTGGGCCTACCTAGCGTTTCCTGGTTAGAATCCGCGGATTCTAAATTAGAAACACCAGGGGGGGGATTGGTCTCCACCACTAATTCAGGTGGTACCCCCCTAGCTCAATTATAATATGAGGGGAGGGAGTGGGCATTCGGGACTCTCACCAAACAGGCGAAACGTGCCGGCCCATTAAGCTGCAGCCATACAGGCAAACAGCATGGCACTACCACGGATAGATGACGGAATAGTTATTTTATTGCTCTTCTACAATATGGGTGTCATACGAAAGGGCTTGTTGGGAGCAACTCGAAAAATAATGTGATGTCATTCTGAATCCAATATGCGGACCATCCGAAATGGAGATTGGATCCGAATGGAATTATATAAAATATGTGAAATAAATGAGCCTCTAATTTCAATTAATTATTATAATGGGTACTGTGGTAAACATATTACAGAAAAGTAATTAGTACAGAATACTGTATTGCCCTCAAACCTGTTTTATTTACTTTTTAATAATTAACAATGTCGCCCGGGATTTGATACGGGACCGGTTAGCGATAGGAATGCCGTCAATCACAATGTAGCTAGTCGTGGGTGCCCTGGTTGTGCCTCTGCCTACCTCTTCGAAGGCTGCGTACGTGAAGATACTTCTTTTTCTTTTTTCATACTTGTTTCATTATTTAATAATTGGACTCAAAATTAAAATGCAAGTTGCTTCTTTACGTGGATAAAGCAGAAACTTACGTATACAAATAAGGAAAAATGTATTAAAACCAAGACTAAGACTTTTTAATAGGTGCCGTCCAATTTGCAAGAACAGGAGACGCGAGTGGAAAGGACAATTGCAAAACACTTCAGGCGAGCTGAAGCTCGAGAGGAAACCACTTCAGGAGTGTTTCCGTCGCTGGCCCAAGGTGTATAAAATTTTAATGTAAAAATCAACAAACTGTAGGTGCTGTGTACATAAATGAACTGTACATACTCGTAAGTGTTCTTCTTAATTTTAATAAAGCAACGATTTGCGCGTTTTTACAATGAAGATAAGTTTTTAATCTGTTTTACAGATTTACATGATTGAGTTCCAGTTGATATATAATTGTTTAAGTACACTACAATACTTTAACTTAATGATGTATCAACTACCAACCTATGTGATATTAAAAAGCTAAAGATGGCGAATCTCACAGATTTGATTTTTTTTTTCAAATACGATGTAACAAAATAGAACAGCAAAGAGATTCTATAGAACTATTTCATGAATTGTTAATTTTGTTGCAGTGAGATTTTTTATAAATACGTTTTCATAGTGTAAGTATTTATTCATTCAATCAGTCATATTTTGTTAAATAGCAGTTGGTATTTCAATGCTTAATCCAAAAAAAAACATTCTTCTGACACAGAAAGTGTACCCAAACAGTCCCTGCCCGTTGTTTGGCCGCACTCGTGGGGTGGTGATCAACGAGGAGTACGCGATCCTACCACGGAACGTAGTCAGGATCTGCCAAGGGCCCATCGATGATAAGGTGGACACCACTTACTTGAAGTTTGCTCAAATGGCGATGAAACTTGGTGAGAGACATGAACTTTGTATTTTGATACCAATCAGAGTAATATAATACATAAAATAAAACTGTGGAAAAGTGAATTCTGTACATTGAAGATATTTACTTTTGGGGCGGCAGGACATAGTTAAATCATTTTACATTATGTCTGTCTATACGTCTGTCAGTATCATGACCACGATTTACGCATATACGGAAGCGATTATAACACAATTTGGCTGATGGGTACTTTATAGAAGGTTAAAATTAGGATAGTTATCTTGCTCAATAAAGGGGTCCCCGTGGGAGAGGGGTAAAAGTCTAAATGTAAATTGGTCTATAATTCATTTACGTGTAGTTCGACTTAATATACGGATTTGTGATTTATATTATGTGCTTTACAAATTGTCCCGTTACCTATTGCAGTTCAGAAATTACAAACATAACAACACTCAGTATAATGTGACCAAATTACGTTCAATCCAGAATATAGTGAAACATTTAAACGTACAGGTCATCTTAGATATACGTACATTTATTTACGCCAAGTCCCTCTACATGATAAGCAAAGAGTATTGTGAGGCAAGTGAACAAATTCGTAGTCGTACGACTTAAAAACCTTCAAGGATAGAGCATACTCATTTCCTGAATGTCGGCAACGCACCAGTAATCCGCACAGGAACGAATATCCTTGGGCGGTGGTGATCACTTTCTAAAAGGTGACCGACCCACTTTGTCGTTTGCCTATTTTTTTTTATTTATATAAATTTAATGAAAAAAAATTCAATCAGGTGCCTACGATGCGGTGCGGGCCAAATGCGCATTCTGCGATTGTCACTGCTGTGGATGTACACCTGCAGAATATTCTTTTGAAGACCCTGCACGTGATGCTATACGAAGACGCGATATGCGCGACTTTGACGCTCGTGTGAAGAAGGACTACCAACCTATGCGCATCATGTATGATAAGACTTAGACTACAAGCACAACACAAGGAAACACGTTTTAAATATAGCTGTGATAATATGAAAAAATATACAAAACGATTAAATATTACAGTTCAAAAAATAACTTTTCGTTTTTTTATCATCATCATTAGCTTGAGGACGTCCACTGCTGGACATAGGCTTCCCCCAAAGAGCGCCACTAATCACGGTCACCAGCCGCTTGTATCCAGCGACTCCCCGTGACTTCGACCAGATCATAAGTCCTACACTACGTCCTTCGGTGCGGGGCCGCCTCTCGAAAACTTTTCTTTTCAAGCGGTTGTTGGTTCTGCGAGCAATGTGGTCTACCTAATGACACTTCAGCTTACTGAATCTGTAGATTGTGTCGGTAACTCTCGTTCTCTTGCGGATCACCGAATTGTGGATCATATCTAGCGGAGAAACACCGAACATACCTATCCTCCATAGCACGCTGATCTTTTTTTTTATATGGGAAGGCAAATAATCACATAGCTTTTTGATAGTGAGAAACACATTTACCACCTAAGGTGGAAATGGTGCGTTGTTAATCTGAGACTTGGACGATAAGGCTCTTGTGTAAGTAAGTTTACTGGTTACCTTACCTTACTAACTGATAAGTAAACTGACGCTCGTCTCTTACCAGCTTGCTTTGACATGTTCCGTTTTGAAGGGCTCCGTAGCCAGTAAATTTAATTACGCAAGGGGCTTAACATACTAATACTTGCACCATTGACATATTTAACGTCTGTACGCAAAGTATGTTTCTGTTCTTTATTAGGTCTGCCTGTATTAGCTTTAGAGATGGAACCGCGTAAAAAAGCTATGACTAACTATATATATCAGCTCTTTCCTTTGTTTTCGTCAAGTTTACACCACAAGAGATATATTAAATAACCTTTTATCTTCCTGAAGGTTTAAACTTTCAAGAAAGACCCTTACACGTTCAGCTCTAATCTACTCGTATTAAAAGAAATCTGGTGAGAATTTTAGTTATCTTGCCAAGGTCTCGTGACCTGCGAATCGACCGGATCGTCGAAATAAAAAAACAAGTGTTTTACACATCCTTTTAAATTAGTGCAATTGATTTAGAAAGTCATTAGTCTATGCAAGAACCTGCGCATTCCAAGCAAATTATAAAAAATATCTGGACCATTTATTTTGAGCGTTGTAATGTCTGTAACATTTAAACTACAAAATTTAAGTCTCGAAAAAACATCAGATTATCTGTCATGTCTATCCTATATTATAACTAAATAGAACATACAGATAATATAACCAAGAATATATTATTATCTGTATGTTCTACTATGTTTTATTACTCAACTATCCTAAGAACACAACTAGCCAAATTTGATTATGATGATCCGAATTTGCTGCAGCATCAATCGCTTTTAGGACAGATACACAGACAGAATGACAAAATTTTAAAAAAAGGTTCAAAGTGTGATCTTCTGCTTATTTCGGTCGCCCGGGCCAAGGTTTTTAATATCATATTCGCATTTCTATGGCTTTATTACCGATAATTTAAGCTTCGCTGGCAAGGTCTATGTCAGTCTAAAATAAAATATTTTTATCTATTTCTATAGAATAATGTCGGATATATACAACTCTCTTACAACTTTTTATATATTTGTTCCCCAAGATCAAGTTCCAAGTTTTAAAGATAGCATAAACCCGAACTGATAGCATAGTTTTATCATTACTACGTTGTAACAGATAAACTCAGGACCTATAATGACATTGGTAAGCCCCGCGCGTAGATTTCAAATTATTTGAAATTTATTACTGTTGAACTTAGTAGTAGCACTTAACAATTATTCGAAGTTGTTACTGTTTACCGTACTAGTATTACAAAGAGTGATTAGGATTAATTTTCTTAACATGTTGATTTTTTCATAAATACCCCGTGTTGGTCCAGGCCCCTTTGCAGAATAGACCATCTGCCTTCCTTGCCAGGCAGCTCGTAAAAGGTGAGCATAGGCTTACCGTCACTAACACCGTGACATCTGACTAGGTGGTAGAGTTTTGCAACAACTCACCCAGATTGGTACCACCGCCTAACCTATTCCTGCCGCCATAACGTCATGACGTGTTCCGGTTCGGAGGGTAAGGTAGCCGGTAAATTTACTTTTGATCGAGGCCTAACATCCCGACCTCAGGTTGGTAACGCATCATTACCACCTTTGGTGTCTCTAGGCGGCGTGAATTTTTTACCATCAGGAAATACGTCTGCTTGTTTGCCTTTCAATAACAGAAAAAAAACATCAAACTCTTGTAAGAATAATGCATAATGTTTTAATAATTTAATTTTCGTTTAAATTTTATAATATTCCTATCTTATATTCTAACATTAGAGGCCAACATTTACCCTGATGAATATAGGCTATGTTATTTATAGACAAAATTATAAAATTGTCTATCCTTGCCAAGTCGGAATAGGCTGCTAGTATTTAATTAGGTAGATAGCGAACAAAGAATCAAATGTCCTGATTATAAGAGACTATTCACGTACAAACACAATATATGTTTATCGTGCTGATGTTTCGTATGCAAATCTACCGGCTACCTTTCCCTGAAACACAGATAACAACAATGGCGAGTACTCGGCAGAATTAGGTCTAATATTATATTACGTAAGTAGGCCTGTCTGTTTAAAAAAATATTTATTAAAAATCTATATCTATTTTTACTAAATTTGTTAATGTCAATGACCCTGTGATCTAGCGGCCCGGCGTTGGACCTTACTTCTTAAGGGTTCGATACCCGGGTGTCACAACAACAAAAGGTGTATTTTCAATCTTAAATGTAAAATTCTCGAGTCACAATGTTAGTTACCGCACGCCTCCGAAACGGCTTGACCGATTCTCATGAAATTTTGTGTATTGAGTAGGTCGGAGAATCGGCTGACATCTATTTTTCATAGCTCTAAGTGATAAGGGTGACTCACCCCATTTTTCTACTAAAATCACATTAGAAATAATAGCAGAACAACGTCTGCCGAGGCAGCTAGTTTTCTTATAAAAATAACGTCGCCCGGGATTAGATAATGTGCTCGGGAGGCAATGGACTCACCACCACCACCTATCACATTGTGTTACTTAGAGACTTCGGCTAGTCGTGGGTGTCCTAGTTGCATGTCTGCCTACCTCTTCGGGGATAGGGGCGCGAGAAAATTTTTTTGATAATTTAATTTATTTTAAGCATTGACCAACTTATGTACAGAAACAAAAGGTAACATGTTATGTGTCAATTACTACAAAAAGGAATTTATTTAAAAAATTAAACGACCATTAGTTGTTTAGTTTGAAGGAAGCACAGGGATTTGCTAATCTAGTTTTTATTTCTTGGTTATTTATTTAAAGAGACGTTTATTTTCGTGATATTAAGTTATAAGTTATACTTGCATTATCCTCAACCCTGTAGCCTTGTGGTTAGCCTTGGCAAGAGCATTGCCATGTATCTGCAAAATTACAGCCTTTACATATTTATACTTTTAAATCAGCGCGTGAACGTATCTTACGTGTGTGCTTTGTCTCACTTCAAGAGTGAAAAGAAAGGTATAAAAGATGGTATTGCATAAAAATATAACAGACGATAAAGTTGAATTTATATAAATATTTTTACGTTGTTTTGAACTTCATACATATAGTTCTCGTATCTGAGCCGGTCGCGTCGGAGCTTCGGATTCGAATTGTGGTTGTTAGTGTACTCCCGCTATCTACATGATGATGAAGTTCCTCTCATTATGTTTTAGTGTGATTGGATTTGTGGCGAGCTCAGGTAAATATATTTTAACATTATTTCAATTTTAGGCTGTTCATTCATTTTAAGATAGAATTAAAGATAATAACAACCTCGCTGGCCGAGGGGTTTAAGTACTCGCCTAACTCTACCAACTAACCGCGAAGTTCGGGTTCGATTCCCGCTAGGGACTGGTCTTTGTGTAATGAACACACATTTGTCCATGTTTCCGGGTCTGAGTGTTTTTAAGTATTTCTATGTATTAATAACGTCAACAAACACCAGTAACACAGTCGTGTAATTTGCTTATTTTGAAGTTAGATCAATTTGTATAAAATTGTAATATTTAATTTTCCAGAACAATGTTAGTAATTTTTTTACTGTCCATAATTTTTTGGTGTAATCTTGTCTGTTTCTCTGTAAACAGATCATCACGAGGAAAGAACTGAGTGTACGAAAAATAAGTTCTGGTTGTTGACGAATAGGTATTTACCCCAAAACTTAAGCTATACAATCAAAATTATTAAATAAGAATCAAAATACTTCCCATCATTCTACATTCATTGACGTTTTTATGCATTAATATTAATTTGATTATTTATTTATAATTTATTTACACACTTGTGAAATAGTACCTTATTACTGGACAAATTTAAACACAAATACAAATAAACATTTTAACTGAACATCATTAAAAATAGGTGAAGCAGTAATTCATCTACTTAAAAGACTAGCTTCCAATTACAGCTTCGCCCGCGTGCCAAATTAGATTTTTTATAGTAAAATAGTCAAATATTCATAATATTATTCATACACGTAAGCTGTATCTCTGTTAAGTTTCATCTAAACCCTTTCAGTAGTTTGCTTGAAAGAGTACGAAACATACATCCAATTAAATAAACTTTTGAATTTATAGTATTAGTAGGAAAAAAAAACATTTAAAAAAATGCAATTTATTCACAAAATATGAAGCTGTACGAGTTGTTCCTATCTTAAGGAAAACTAATTAATTTTAACTTTAAGCGGTTACCCTTGATTTTAATTTATTCTTTTAAAATATTGCTTTATATCCATTTGTTTAATTAATTACAAATTAGGTACACCTTATAAAAATAAAATGTTTTTGCTTAATAATTATGTTCTGATTTATGTTGCCCTAATTTGCTTCCATCGGTTTACTATTTCCACCTTTATAACGTCAGGGCTTGACACTATCTTATTTCGGTTAAAAGAGGAAATAACGGGTTGTCTGTGTTTTATCTAAAATCGGCAAACGTTTTAAAGTATCTTCACGCCCATATACCTGAAGAAGTAGGCAGAGGCACAACCAGGGCACCCACGACTAGCCGAAGACACTAAGTCCCACAATGTGATAGGTGGCAAGCCTATCGCCAACCGGGCACATTTCCGATCCCGACCAATATTTTTTTTTATTAGAAAATTGGAAAAATCCAATTTTCTTTTTGTTGACCGACCCGGGATTCGAACCCGGTCGTGCAGTCAAGTCCAACACCCGGGCCGCTAGACCACAGAGACTATTGCCTACTTATAGGTATAACTGGTCTTGATCAATATTGTAGTGGTTAGTATACTTACTATTCTAGAATATTATGCTTTTGTGCTCACAGCATTCGAGCTGCAGCTGTGACATTGGTGACAGTTTTGGAAGGCCATTGTAAAGAAAATGGCTAAGATTTAAATGCTAAGAAAAGCTACTCACTAACAAGGCTTATTGTCTTGTGAAAAAAACAAGACAATGGGCAAATATTCTTTTCAGGACCAAACAATAGAATGCAAGGATTCAGGTGTGACTATACCTTCTTCCCTGAAGCCAAAGGAAGTTTCAAGCTCCACAGGATGCCGGCAATCTGGCACGAAGCGAGGTCAAGATGTCACTCAGAGGGTTAGTATAAAACCGAGTTTTAAAGTTTGTTTATAATTAGTGTCATCGTTATAAAACACTTTTAAACAAATTAATTGCAGTAAAACTGTAACAAATTGTTTAATGCGATTTCACATTAAACAAAGTGTTTAGTGGAAAAGTACAAGAGTTTACTTAAAAAAAGTGTGTATACAATGGAATTCCACGAAGTGCCGACGATAACAAATATAGATTCTAACAAACTGTCTGCAATGTGCTTACAAAGTCCTCTGAATACCTACACAAAAAAATCATAACTAATATGCAATACAATTGCCAACACGAATGACGGCACAAGTAGATACAAATACAGAAAATGTTATTGTGTTTTTTTTTCATGTATAGATGTCACATCTGTGGTCTAGCGTTCCAGGTGTTGGACTTGACTTCACGAGGTCTTTGTTTCGATTCCCGTGTCGGGCAACAAAAAGAAAACGTGGTTTTTCAAATTTTCTGATAAAAAATGTTGCTCAGGATTAGAAACGTGCCCGGTTGGCGATAGGCTTGCCACCTATCACATTATGGGACTTAAGCTACCCAGGATGCTGAGTATGTAACTCAGTTGCCAACTCAAAATGAAAAAGTGTACATCAAATAACTGTTAAATGACGTGTTTTATACTCTTATTTGCTATCACCAGTGACTAACAGAAATACAATAGAGATAGCAAACACAAATGACGTCATTTGACATCTATTTGATGTACACTTTTTTATTTTGAGTTGGCAGCTGAGATACATAATTAGCCCACTGTTCGTGCCTTAGCCTTGTAGAAATTCAGCAGGATTAGAATAAACAGCGTCATCTGGACACGAACGTTTCATTTTGGCGTTGAAATGTCAATCTATACGTAGACTGTTCAATGTTCATGCCAAACAAAACGTGACGTCAGCGATAGACGATAGTACGTCAGTACGTCATTGAACGTTAATAATAATAAATGAATGAGATTGTTAGAAATTCGTAGAATAACGTGACCATAACTAAGATTTGAGAAACTAATTCGTTTCTAAAATAAAACGAACGTTCGTTTTGCCTGCGATGCCTTGTATGCCGCGGCTCTAAAACGAATAATATTGTCCGCCGCGTTGCCCCTATATTTATAATTGATATAATGGTAATTTAATAAGTTATTCGTATTTATGACATTTTTGACCTCTTTCTGACCTGACTTTCAACTCTGAATATATTTTTTTAAATGTGAGTATCGCTTTTGGATTTTTGGACGAACTACGAATAGTTTAACTTATAGACTACCTAGTTTTCGTTGATTATAAGAACCAGGCATAAAGCAGATACATGATGTTTCTTGGCAAAATCTTCTTTGCGACAAAATAACACATCAGTGTTATTTAGGTGTTCTGTTAGGATCACCTACTTATGCTAGAGTGTTAACACCCTACTCTCAAGTTGGAACCACATTACTAAAAAACTTCTTTCATCGAATTATGTTCTAAAAATGTTTGGCAAATTTTATAAGATGTTATTCTATAACTAGTAATCCCACAGAGCAGAAACTGATATAAAATTATAATTTATATCATCCCTATTTCCCTACTAAAATTATAAATGCGAAAGTAACTCTGTTACGCTTTCACGCCTAAACCAGTGAACTGATTTTGATAAAATTTGGTACAGAGATAGAATAGACCCTGAGAAACAACAAAGGCTATTTTTTATTGCAAAAAAAATAGGGCAGATTGGGTAAAAAGAGGGGATGAATGTTCATATTATGGAAATTCGTCATTTTTAAAGCTGTAACAGTGAAACTTTGTATTTAGGCACTTTATGATAAACGAAAGAACATAGGCTACTTTTTATCGCAAAAAATGGGGGAGAATGGGTAAAAAGAAGGGATGATTGTTCATATGTAAATTCGCCATTTTTAAAGCTGTAACAGTGAAACTTTGTATTTAGACACTTTATGATAAACGAAAGAACATAGGCTACTTTTTATCACTAAAAAATGAGGGAGAATGGGTAAAAAGAGGTCATGAATGTTCGTATGGAAAATCGTTTTTTTGTTTGAAAGGGTATATTTCAGAGGTGGTCCCATGGTCACCAGGTCAGGATCTGATGATGAAGTCCTAAGGAAATCGCGGGAAACTCTAAAAAATAGTTGGCAAGAATAGTGTTTTTGTGGATTATGAGCACTTGCTAGCATTCGACAATGGTCACTCCATACTCAGACTCAACAGACTTGCGGAACTGGCTGACTGTTAAGTGTGTTTGAGGGATTTGGAGATATTTACACAGACGCAAGGGAGAAGATCAGCTAGCGCTAAACGTCAAGCTCAAAGTAGAATAATTTTCAGAA
>NJDC01001681.1:118893-137205 GCA_002245475.1 Calephelis virginiensis | reverse complement strand
TTATGTCTGTGCAAGTACTCGCCGTTGGCAAGATGAGAACAACCGGAAATAATATGCCTAATAGACTCACCAGGACGATGGCACGCTCGACATATGTCAACTGTGCCATCGCTCATGATGTATTTCCGATAGTTATTCGTCTTGACAACCTCGTCTGCAATTGCACAAGCAAAACCTTCGGTTTCACCAAAGAGGTCAAGGAATCGTAACCAAGACACGGACGCTAGTGTATCGACATCAGGTCCATAAAGAACCTGATAAAATCGACCATGTAGTTGTTTACTCTTCCATACGTCCAAGCGATCCTGACTACTAAGTACCACCGGTTTATGCCAGTTCTCTTTACCTAAGGAGAGCGGAGTCAGTCCATTATCCACTGACACTACATCACGATGCATTTCACACTCAACATGTAGGAAGTATTCTCTAACATTGTATACTTCACGGTTATGGAGGTTTTTGGCATTAAGGAAGCCACGACCTCCAGATTTCCGAGGAATATACAATCTCATCATAGATGAGCGTGGATGATGCATGCAATATGTTTTCAATAGTTTACGGACTCTTCGGTCCAGGCTATCTAGTTCTGTCTGAGTCCATCTTAATTAAAGGTGTAATTAAAGGTGTAAACCAAAACAGGCATCACCCATCTGTTGAAAGCGCGCTTTTTATTACCCCCTGACAAAAGGCTTTTCAACACTTTTGTCAAGCGACCAAAGAAACGTTCTATCACCAGCTGTTTAACATCCCGATCAAGTCAAGTATACCTAGACCCTCTGGCATACCAAGATATTTGTAAGTTTCGGTTTCGGAGAGAGATCTGAGAGATATTGTCTCTGAAAGTTGTAAATAGTCGTTATGTACAACCCTTCTGCACATGTACAATCGCACATTTTTCTACGCCAAACTCCATCCTAATGTCACTACTAAATGTATGTGTTACATCAAGTAGTGACAACAAGTCTGGTTTATTTGATGCAAACAACTTGAGATCATCCATGTACAAAAGATGACAAATAGTCTCACCCCTCTACGCAACCGATAACCTAGCTTTAAATCCCTAAGTAATGTACTCAAAGGATTTAAAGCCAGACAAAACCACAATGGACTCAAGCTGTCACCCTGAAAAATGCCCCGCTCAATCCTTATGGGTTCGGAAGTGCAAAGACTCCTTCCTTTTCCTGGAAGACAAAGGGCTGTGGTCCACTGTCACATACATGAAACCAGAAACGAGCTTAGAACTGTATCAACTTTGTACAGTCTCAACAAATACTAAAAATCTTGTAACATAATCAAAAATATAAGTCTTCGTGGTTCATTCACTTCGTGGTTCTTCACGCCCATATCCCCGAAGAGATAGGCAGAGGCACAACCAGGTCACCTACGACTAGCCGAAGACACTTAGTCCCACTATGTGATAGTTAGCAAGCCTATCGCCAACTGGGCAGCAACTTTTTTTTAAAATTAGAAAATTGGAAAGAAACAATTTTATTTTTGTTGCCCGACCCGGGATTTGGACCCAGGACCTCATGCAGTCAAGTCCAACAACTGAACCGTTAGACCACAGAGGTTCATATAAAAAAACAAATTCTTAATTTGAGAACATCAAGTTAATTAAAGGTCGTGTGTCTCAAAGCTTAGTAATTCTGAATGTTCCTTTGTTGATTTTAATAATACAAATACTATACTGCAAGTTCAAATAAAATAGAAACCTCTTTTGTTTTAGGTTCTTAAGGAAATATTTGAAACCTGGCCATTAAAGTCGAAATTTTGGGATGACAGAAGAGATTTTGCTTTTATCGGGTATCACAATTGGAACAAATATGGAGAACGGATGACTGTACATGGTAATATTTAGTTTAAACATGGTGGAGTTGATCTTATAAAATAACAATAATATATTAAAGAACAAAGTCTTTACTTATATTCGTATATCTTAATATCTCAGAATGGCTGTTTATTATTTTTTACAGTATTACAAAAAAAGTTTACTACGACAAGTGCAAATCATTTTTTAATACTTGTCTGTTTGTTGGTTTGTTTTATCGTTACCGTGAAATAACGACCAATTTTGTTTTTGAAGTTTTTACCTGCTTATCCGCGTTGAGGTAAAAAAGTTGTTATTCATGTTAGTTACACAATTTATAATTATATACAATACATAATTATAAACGGCTGTATCGGTTTCGATGATATTGGGTTTCTGGGTTCTTCTCGGCCCCGTGTAGTAGATAAAACTATTAAATTACCTGAAATTACAACTGATGACAAAACCACCATCCAAAAATTCTTCTAGACATTTAGTTTCATAATGTTGTATGTTTTAGGTGACACTTTACCTGAAGCTGGTTTCGGAAATTTCTACGCTGTAGAACCGGATAATGAATTTGGAAAAGAATTTTGTGGCTCCATTCATAGATCAGGGCTGTTGAATGACATCAGATGCGATAAACCTTTCGCATTCATTTGTGAAAAGAGCCCCGACAGCTTACTGTGTGACAGCGAATTTTAAACTTTGGATCGAGAAATTGAAAGAAAGAAAGAAAGATTTTATTTTATTTGCGGAATATGTGTGTAAATGAGATGTTACAAAAATATTTAAGTATATCAACATATTCCACCATATTTTGGTGTGCAAATATTTTAATACTTATAAAAAAATTTGCAAAATTTGTTGTTTTAATTACATATAATTTAACCCTGTCTACCGTAAAACTACCACACTTTGAAGACACTTTTCGTATACGAATGACAAGAAATATACGTATCTACATTTCTAACTTATTTTAATTTGGACGTAGTCACTGTCTCCCTTGATAATTTATTACAAGCAGAGGAGCATGTCGTCGTAGAAAGAGGTTGGAGAGCAGGCTGTGCCCACTTAGATTAATCTGATACCCAATCCAGAATTTTTAAATTGTGTAGTTTTATGCCAAATGTTCAATCAAATCATGTGGTCAGCCATCACGCTTTTCTCCTCCGGAAAAATGTCTTTAAAAATACCCAGACGTAAAAGATTCGCAAGAAGACAGCGCAAGAGACAGGATTCTTTTCCTAACTTGTGTTTTTATTATTAATATATAATACTTTTTGCATACAAACATTCACAGAATACAGGAGAAGTAAAATTCACAAAAGGCGAGCTTATATCTAACTAAAGAAATTTCTTCCAGCCAACCCAAAACAATGAATCTGTGAAAATAAAATGAAAAAAAAATCGTTTGTTGGTCTAAATAAAATATCCTTTTTCTTATACTTCTTTATTTATTTACTTCTAATAACTTCATAGCGATGATGTTCTTTAATTTATTTGTTGTTGAAGGACAAATCAAAGGCACCAAATATGAATCGCATTGCAAACCTGTTAGTTAGATTTGAAATTTCTTTAGACCATCAGCAGATGACTCTTATGTAGAAGTTATAAAGTGGTATAAAAAATATACATGCCCATTTCTAACTTTTTTTATGGGAGAGTTCAGCTAACTAGTCCATGGGTCTCCTGATGGTAAGAGACATCCGTGACTAATATAGGCACCATTTATGTTATAGGAGCGTCACGGATCTGAGGCCCTAGCCTCCAGACTGGAACATGACAGTCATTATGGTAACAGGAATAGGTGAGGCGGAACAACTATTGGTACTTACGGTAATACCTTTTTTTTATAAATTTATTACAACTTAAGGTAGCCAACGAGCAGACGGATTTCCTAATGCAAATTATTATAAAACTGGTACGTTGCCTAGGTTCAACCAAAAAGAATACAATGTTTACTAATCTCTGGTGCAACCAATGCTTGCTACTATGAGATGAGTTGTTGTCTTTCAAGAAATGTTGTCGGCAATGTTTCAAACCAGAACACAACAAGCCCTGATATTTTGGTACCCATCAATAATAGTAATAGTCCATCAATAATATAATTAGCGACGCGGATTTTAACCTTGAATATTACCGCGCGTGTGTTAACCGTGTCGTGGTGTATACAAATCGAGATTTTTCAGTACGAAGTTAAAAAGTGTGATATCCGCCTAAATCACTAAAGTCTATTTAATCCACTTGCTTTAGGGTTATGGATTCGTGGGCACTTACGTTTCTACGTCATGGTAGTAACTGCGACATAGCTGTATGACAACTGCGGTTGCTATCGTACTACGTTTACTTGTGTAACGGCTCTATTCAAATGGCTAAACTAATACTACTTCAAACTGCTGTAAGTCTTTGAAATAAAACTAGGACTTCTTTAAATTACTTAGTGCCAATCGCTTACAAGAACACAACCATGAACACAACTTGCCTCGTTCAAAGTAATGAACAGAGCTGTAAGTAATATTGTTCTGTAGAACAGAGTGATTCTTAAAATTAGTTTCCAACCGTCCCTCGTTGGCACATAGAAATAGGAATTATACTTAGAGGTCAATGCGTTGGCATGGCAGTATTGCCATACCAAGTATTTGAAAATCCCCAAATCATCAACAATTATTATTAAGAATATCCACAAAAATATTTGAAATCATCACACTTATGAATTTATTACGTTTCAAAAATAAAGCTTATTATTATGTTTTACCTACATACACACTTTTATCATCTTATTAATAAACTTGGACTAAGTAAAAGCATATTAAGTTGATAATATAGTCTATATCGCATTGTAATCAAGGCTGTAATACAAAGTTGAACCTTGGAGTACTTTACTCCGTATTTATTAAGAAGACGATTATAATTTAAAATGCACAGTACTACTATTCAGATACACATTAAAGAATATAAAAATTAAAGGGAAATATAACGAGCACACAATTTTCCATGACTGCTAGTCAGCGCTTCTTGAGCCAGCTTTCCTGGTGGATTTCAGACGTTAGCACATTTTTTATCTACACAGCCTGCTAGTTTTCGCAAAACGACGTATAACCTTGAACCTTTCTTTTGTTTTATCCGCTATATTATGGACATGAAGCCTTTCAATGTTTATTTTTAACTATCTTTATTTAAAGAAGAGGTTCTGAAGAGGTATGCATGAGGTCCTGGGTTCGAATCCTGGGTCGGCCAACATAAAGAAAATTGGATTGTTCCAATTTTCTAATTAATAAAAAAATGTTGGTCGGGATTGGAAATGTGCCCGGTTGGTGATAGGCTTGCCACCTATCTCATTGTGGGACTTAGTGTCTTCGGCTAGTCGTGGGTGCCTTGGTTGTGCCTCTGCCTACCTCTTCGGGGATATGGGCGTGAAGATACTTTTTTTTAAGAGGTTCTGAATTCATCTGTATGCTTTTTTTGTGTTTGTCCACCTAATTTACAAAAAATAAGGTCCATGTAAATTTGACCAAAATCTAATAAGTGGTTTTTGTCTTATTTTTTATGAGATAAGCACGCGGCGATAAGAGATGAACTCCTGGTGATAAGAGATGACCGTGGCCTACACACATCAGAAAAATATTGTCCCTCCGTCGTTATCTTGGGGCTATTAAACTCAATGATATCATGATGATAATAATAATAACATTTACCTAGAATAGAGTTGATTTTTCGCTATTATTATTCGTATTGTTATACCATAACAGTGCTGTGTCTGGATACTAATAATCTGAACAAAAAAATAGGAATAGATATGGTGAACAGAATGTTTCAAACTCTTTATTTTTTTAACTCTTAATGATTAGTTTGTTACCGTATCCTAACACGTAGTTTGGAAACTGAATTTCCACAATTCTCAGGTTTCATCAATTTCCAACGTCATCATTTTCCAATGCTAATACCATCATATAGAATCAAAACACGTGGCAATAGGAAATATGGTTACAAATTGTCATCAGCCTGTAATATGGTGATAACAATAAGTAAACTGCTTAAACAATCTTCCGCGAAAGCTGAAGATACGGTAGGTATTGTGTGTAGGGTAAGCAAGGAAAAAAGACATCACAGCAGGAGAGTAGGTGGAATTCCACGCCTCTAACGTTTGGAGACAGCCTCGTGGTGCAGCCCCGCAGTCAGGTAGCGAATATCACTGTAACTTTATTGAAATATCGAGCAACCACATGTCACTCCAAATACGCATTAAAACCCATTAATAAACTTCGCCTCTATGGTCTAGCGATTCAGTTGTTGGACTTGACAGCATGAGGTCCCGGGTTCGAATCCCGGGTCGGGCAACAAAAAGGAAATTGGGTTTTTCAAATTTTCTAATGAAAAAAAATGTTGCTCGGGATTGGAAATGTGCCCGGTTGGAGATAAGCTTCCCACCTATCGCATTGTGGCAATTAGCGTCTTCGGCTAGTCGTGGATGCCCTGGCTCTGCCTACCTCGTAGGGGATATGGATATGGGGAAGATGCTGTAAACTTTGGTGGTGATCACTTTTCATCAGGTGACCCACTTGCTCGTTTGCCTCCTCTTGTATAAAAAAAACTTAATACTTAGTTGTATTATGGAACACGTAAGTTTAAAGATATTGTTGATAACTTTTCTCTGTATATCTGTTACTACATCAGACAAGAACTAATAAACCAGTTTGTGCCGGATTTTCAACATTACAACCAATTGATAAATAAAATCAGTTATGTAAGAACAATCGATTGAAGTATGAAGTAACGTGGGAAAAGATATTAAAAAGAGATTTATAAAAGTATCTTCACGCACATATCCCCGAAGAGGTAGGTAGAGGCACAACCAGGGCACGACTAGCCGAAGACACTAAGTCCCACAATGTATACACACGTTTTTTTTGTAGTTAGCACTTGTACTTATAGACAATATACATTATTTAACACTTTTTATTACTTTCTAGCCAACCGGTTTCACCTTTTACAGCGTCATCAGGGCTTCAAAACTAAAGATAGACTGACTGTTTCAATTCAACGTTCAATACTTATTTGGTTGGATGTTACCCACAATGTGATAGGTGGCAAGCCTATCGCCAACCGGGCACATGGCAAATCGCGAGTAGCAATAGAAAAATATTAAATTTAAAGAGAGAAAAAAAGATAATAAATATAAAAAAAATGTTTAATCATCTTCATTGAGACTAGTGGGATCCTTTTCACATATGAAAGCTGCAGGTTTCTCGCACCACAGATCATCGAAGAGGGCTGAGCGGTAGACAGCACCGCAGTACTCGCCGGTCGTCGCGTTGTTCGGCTCGCCACCGGAGAACTTCGCGTAACCAGCCTCTTTGAGTGTTTGACCTGGAAATCGAAATTAAAATATGTATGTATTCTCAGAGATATATACAAGTTTATATATTTTTATTATGTGTGTAAGTGTAAGTATTTATGTATGCATGTTTAATGGTTTATTATTATTTTTCTTTTTTTTTGTGCATATCATTTGTTTTTTGTTTTTTCCTGGGTTTGATGTATATAACATATACATATATATGTAAATGCTGTGTAGTTATCAATTTTTTTTTCTTACTTAATTTATTGTGCTGTGTAAGTCTACCATTTAAGTTGTTTTATGAGCTCCTTTTGGGTGGTACAAGTATTTTAGTTTTAAAGTTTATGTAAGTTTTTTGTATACAAAAAATTATTAATATTTACCTACATAAATATGTCCTAATAGAAAGACACAAATTTAGTAAATTATATGGATATTGTCCAACGATACCACTAGGTACATTAAATAAATATATACTGGAATACTGGTGTAACAAACCCTTTGTTATTAGCGGACACTCCTAATGCTGTCGACTATGCATCAGCTACAATGACCTTGGGCTTGACTTCCGACCGGGGAAGGCATTAGTGTGATAAACATATATCTAGGATCTTTGACGCCAATCATGATCGATTTTATTTCGAAAATTGTGTAACGTGTTAATTTCGTTGACAAATATAAGCAAAGAATTATTTGCTTACTTTGCTTGGATTTATTCGTTCAATATTTCCTCGTCCTTAGCATGATAGAGAGTGCAATGTGCGGTCATTCGACAACTTGCCGTAATAAACTTATTCATATTTTTTTCCTCTCTGCCTTTTCGATAGCACATTGTTAATTGTATTAAACATCTAACCGTCTTATCATTAAACACGGACTAAAGTACTCTAAAGTTTAACCTCGTATTATAGTCTTTAGGTGATATTACATTGTGTCTTTTCTTTTGTCTTTATGTACATCACACATTGATATTATTACATTAATGTAATACAGACTATATTATCAACTTTACACCTTAGTCCAAGTTTATAATTAAGACGGCTATAATCTCGATTACACTTATGCAAACCACTTTTTAAGCTACTCAAACGTTTACCTTTACTTTACTTATAAAAATTTACCTGTACAATATAAATATTGCATGTTTATTCGAATATACATCCAAATTCCTGATAATATTAAATCATTTTCATTGAAAATATTTAGAAAGAAGTATTTGACTTGCTATTAGAGAAAACATACTACAGTGTAAAAGATTTAGCAGAAATAACAACATGTTTTTAATTATAGCTATACAAAGCTACCAACATCCTAATCATTTTTGCTTTGAAACCGCCCAAACTGAATTCTCCAGAAACAATGCTTTAAGAAGTGAGTTTCAATCTTTCGCCGAAAGATGAAAAAAAAAGCAAAAGTTGTGGTTCTGGTACGTGGAGTGTTTTAGTATAATTAGTTTTGTATTGTAATTGCGAAATAGAGCAGCTGTAATCCATCTTGGCTGAACTCTTGAACACACTCGCCAAAATATGTCCAATAAAAACAAATAGTGCTGCCACTCCACGATGATGTGACACGCTAAGCAACTCAGAAAGAAACTATTCACTTTTAGTTGATTAATTTATGAATACGCCTTTCTCTTAGATCCAAGGCTACGGTCTAATAATTGGCTGATTCTTCTTACAGGTGGCAATAACATTTCTTACAAGATCGTACCTACCTGAGTTTGTTGAAAATTTAGAAGCTATTCAGGCGTAAAATAGTGGTACATGTTGGTGAGAATACTTAGCTTTTTGGCTAGAGTTTTGCACAAATTTAAGTTTAGTTTACTAATAAACTGATTAAAAAACTGGTATTCCTTACCGTGGATTGTCAACCATTCTCCGTGTTCATTCCAGTCATGGAATCCAACAAATGCAACATCCTTCCAGAAATTGCCCAACATTACGCCTGCTGGATTTTTGGCAAAGATCTCTCTTATGACCTGAAAAAAAATTTTATTACGAACAGTGTATTGGTCGCCACTAATTGTTTAATATACATTTAATAACTTCTTCTCTACTCTTTTAACTAGGACACTACAGAGGATAATACAACTGCCTTTCATCGTTTGTATTAAATTATAAGCTTTACCTGTCATACCATCATCTACCGTCGCTATATTCTCGTCCTTTATTCAGCAAAATGAACAGTAAGGCTTTAGAGACGTAGGATTGTCGTAGATTCCTCACACTTTTACACTCACACTCAAAAGTATAATTTTATCTTCTTCTTATAACTTTTATGACTTTATGATGATAAAACCAATCAATAAACAAATCTTAGTTATGTAAATAACAAAACTTTCTTGATATCCTTAATTGTATCAGACGAACCGTGTCGGTATTCTTCTCTATCTTCGCATAGTTATTTCCATTTACTGTACCTAATGTCGGTTTTTTTCTTTTAGGAATGATTATTTTATAAAAAAAGACTTTTCAAAGAACGAACGGGAATTTTACACTGGTTTGGAATAGAAGCAAATGCAGCGTGTAGTCAATAATATTTTTAATACAATACAACATTTCGAATGTTGATATTTTGTATTATATAATTACTTTGTTACGTCCGAAATTTTAATTCAGCCATTTCTCCGTGTACTTCAGGAAAAAAGTTTCTCTTAATCATTACCACTTTTACGTATTTTGCTTTTTTACCGGTTTTTAATCCTAATGCAGTACCTACAGCCTATGTATATTATACTAATAAAAAGCAGATAACCTTTGCTTCCTCTTCGCTGTTAATGATTGTGAGGTATGCTCCCTCAGCTGCGCACGTCATGAAAGCTCTGGACCATGTGCGAGCTACGCGGTGGAACTTGTAACAGCTGCCAGTCCTTATGTCAACGGTGTATTCTGTCAGAAACGTTGTTCATTCGTTATTTTACCATTTGATGTAGAATTCAAAAGACACACAAACAGACGGATAACTAATTGTAAGAAATACCTACTACTCATCCAAAATAAACATGATAATGACAGATTAACCGAAGATTAAGTGTCGGAAAATTGTAAGTCATTATAATTGGTATAAAAACTAACTTGGCATTGTGAAAAAAAATAAGGGAGCCGTGAGACATAATTGTTTCATATTGCTGGATGTCAAATAACGGACTAAGAAGCAAAATAAGGGAGCTTTAATCCATATTCAGATTGACAATGCTAATAATTGTTGCCTTGCGGCTTTATCTTTGCCTCAGTAAACTAGTACCGTTCCATTCATTTGAAATATTTTTACCAGTAAAAAGTAAGACCCCCTGAACTTCAAACTGCAGAAGTTACCTTAAAATTGTTTTAATAGCGAAAAAAATGTAAGCTTATGAGTTCCATCGTCCTAAAGTAACGTAATGGCATTTTTTGGCAAATTGGCAAGCATTGACGTTACGGTGGTAAGAGTAGGAGAGACTATAACACAAAACCGGGCCAACAGTCGTAGATCTAGATCTATTAGCTACTACACTAATAAGCAATTTGAGCAGACCGTATTCCGAAGCAGGATAAGCCAGTAAGAGAGATCAACTAAAACAGCCACGCGCCCTCAGTAACATCTTCAATGTTTGTTCACGACGTGTATAAGAAATACATCACAGGTTCGTCTGCTTATTCGTCTTATCTAATATAACTACATACCTGGATCAACTGTTCCACACCCGCTAACCATCATAGAGGAGGTGTGTTCCTTAAAGCATATGTACGGGAAGGTATCTTCGCAATTCACGTCAGCAAACTGCCCTTCTGGAGTCTGCAGGATACAGCTCTCTGAGTTCTGGAAGTTGTCTGGTTCTCCTGCAGCCCAAGTGTGAGGTATTTTTCGCAAGGGCACACCTGAAATTATGTTTTAGGTTTAGCATCTTTTTGGGTTACGGGAGGAAGCAAAAAAACTCAATGTCCACTCAATTTTATCATAACCAGAAAAAACAAGTAGCTAGCTTCTTACTCCAATGAGTCTGTAGTATGGGATAACTTAATACCTACGTTGTTTGAAATATTGTTCTTTAAAACACGGAGCATAACAAAAATAACTATGTAACTATCTAACAATAAATAAAAGTCCGACTAAAAGCTTTGTAATAGCATGTCATTCGAAGCACACGTATAACTAAGTAGTGATTTTTAATCTAGGCAAAATTATAACTACAAAAATGTTTTAAAATACCGAAAGAATTCCAATTACCCTTTAATTGAAAAGTAGCAAAGGCCGACAACGGAATTCGAGGAATAAAGAAAAGGAGAATCGAGAACCCTTCAAACTTTTTATTAAAAAAAATGATTGCGCAAATTGAGACGGCATTTAGCGCCTTTAATTTAAATTTTTAATTTCATTAATTCTTCTGTTTGACCTTAAAATCTGATCTGGGGGGTGATTATGTAACTCAGTTACCAACTTAAAATGGATGAGTGTACATCGAACCGCTGTCAAATGACGTGTTTTGTATTTGCTATCTCCAGTGACCAACATAAATACAATAGAGATAGCAAACACAAATGACGTCATTTGATGTACACTTTTACAGTTTGAGTTGACAACTGAGATATATAATCACCCCCCTGGTCGAATAAGATTTAGTGTTTTATTTTTAATATGCAAATCGTGTTGGTTTCGAATTGTGGAAACTGGGCTTCGTTAATCAACCGCCAGTGAGTTGCAGATCAATCTCTTATCAGGTAAGCGTATGCTCCTATGTCACTGACACTGACCGTCAATAGCTTTGTAATAAATTAACCTTCTTCTTAGAGTTATAAGACGATTTGCCTGTATTAATGACGTCATCTCTTAATTTCATTCATTACACGTAAACTATCGCCGTTAAAAGAATTTTGCGATAAGAACCATTAGAACCACATTATTAGCATGACGTTATTTTTCTGTCAATTACACGCTTATTATTAAAATACTTCTTGTTATTTTACAGGTTAACTTATTTGAGCATTTTTTCCAGGCGTTAAACGCCATTACGCCATACGCCATATGTTCTGATTAAAAAACGGAAGATTTTAATGAAAGGGGAATTCCAATTAATGATATTTAGCAACAATTAACAAATTCTCTGTCTTAGAACAAGTTGCTATTTCTTTATTTACAAGCCGACATCTAGTAACATGTGTATGAAAAAAAAAAGAAAAATATTTATTTGCGGAATATGAGTATTACAAAGATGTTACAAAATTATTTAGGCGCTTCTACATATGCTACCAACTTGTGGTGTGCAAATATTTTAACAGTTATTAATTAATTATAATTGGTTATTTTAATTATTTACTTACTATTTAAACACTGTTTATAGTATTGTACACATGATTATTTATTAATACAAACAATTTTTAGAATATAAATAAATTTTATCCCTATCTACCGTAAACTACTACCGTTTCCAGACCTAGCTAGACAGGAGAAAAAACGGCGAAACAAACTCCTGCGCACCCAACATTCTGCATTTAATTAATCATATTAGAAATACTTTATTATTTATTCTTATCTGCTAGAAAATCTTTGACACTATCATAATATTTCTCTAAAAGTAAGTTGAATAACTTTTTTCGAAATCTGTTTAATGGAAGTAATTTAAGATTATCAGGAATTTGGTTGTATATACGAATGGACATGCAGTAAACATTATTTTTGTGAATGTTGAGTTTTTGGCTAGGCACATAAAGTTTCTTACTATTTCTAAAATGAGACAAACCTAGGACTTCAGCATTTGTATGAAACAAATGATGATGTTTTTTTACAAATACACGTACAGCCAATCTACCTCTCTCTCTCTCTCTCTCTCTCTCTCTCTCTCTCTCAATGTCTATCAATCACTATGAATCTCTATCTATGTATATCAATCACTATCAGTGTCGATCAATGTCAATTAGTGTCGATCAATGTCTATCAATCTCTATCTCTCTATCTCTGTCTATCTCTCTCTATAACGGACATAGAAAGAAACATGTATCTTACCTGTCGTTTTTTCGTTGCATCCGGTTTGAAATCACAACGATTCTAAAGAAGTTTCATTTCAAAAATTAAAAATGGTCGATTCGCATATTTCGTGCAAGTTAAATTCGTGCGAATCATCCATTAACCCGATTAATTAATCGACTAATGGTCGAATAATGGTAGGAAAACCCTCACCATTCATGTGCTACAGCAAAAGTATCAAAATTGTTACATAGTAAAAGTAATCCATGAAAATATGAAAGAACCCAAACCTTCAATGGAAAAGAAGTCGCCTCGGGAGAAGATAGCGTGTATTCCAGTGAAAACTCCACATTTAGACTCTAGTTCTTGGTCTATCAATGTCATCATGGCAGCTTTGAGGTTGGTGTTCAGAGGTGACGCCAGATTGCCACCTGGACACAAAACATTTACAATCGTTTTGAAATTATTATACAAAAGTATAATCTTTACATTTTCTACTAGCAAGACGTGGTGAAATTCTATTGTATATTTCTTATCATTTTCAAATATACAGTTGTATATGTATACTTGTAGTCGGATAACCTTGAAATAAATTATTTAAATACAATAAAATCTTTGTTCTCCTGCAAACTTCTCCTATAAAAACAACTATTAGGATGCTTTACACCAGCTCGCGGCGCTCGGATTAGTAATGCTGCCTTTCCTATTCTACCACCATAACGTAAGTGCTATCTGTTATCGTATTTTGTTCTGAAACGTTGGTTATCTGGCAGACATGCACACGGTACCTAAGATCCTGTCCATGAGATAAATTCACCAGTTACATTTATGGCGAAAAATTTCATTGAAAGGCGGCCTTATCGCTAAGTCCGCGATCTTTTTAAGGCAACCTTATAATATACCTACGTTGAAATTGAGATTGAAATAAAGAAAACATAATAAAAAAAACAATTGTTTGCACTCCGGGAGTTTTAACGTAAGTGAAAACTTGAATTGGGCGTTGAGAAATTGGGCATTTTTGATATTTCAGAATAGTTAGGGAATAATTTTTGCACGAGTTGATTTAACTATATAACTATGTATTTAATTAATTTTGTTCGAGACCAAAAAAGCACAAGTCGCGTTTGGTAAGGCCGCGGATAGAGCAGTGAGGTAACTTAAAGATTTACCGGCTGACGAAATGAAAATCACAGTACGAAATGACGACAACATACAGTTGTTTTACTCTACTGTTCTACTCTCACGAATTTTTGATCAGGTCACGTGTCCTGATGTGAGTTTAACATTTTTACCCATCTCAAAAAGTGCACAACGCCGCTGAAGAAGTTTTTACTTCCAATATAATTATGCAAAAATGAAAAAAGCCATATTTACTTCTTGGGATAAAGTATTCTAAAAGCAATCTAAAAGTACTTGTATTTAACTGTAATAACAAACTTATAAATAAAAAAAGTTAAGTGTAAACCAATTGTAGTAAAGCAATTATTGAAAATAATAATGTTTTAAATCGTCATGTTCTGGTTTGAGTTGTTTTGTAGCGACTAGCGGGCAAAATTACTTGCTCGAATAACAACAAACTCGCATCAACTGGAAAAGCACGTGTCAAGAACATCGGCTCTTTGCCTTCTTATATCTTGAAAATGCGACCATGTAGTTTTGTTACAATGTTCATATAAATCGTCCTTGAAGAGAAAACTGTCACAAGTTACAAAAGCCACTTTTAGATACGAGTACAAACATCTTAACATTTCTTATTAAACTATGTGAGAATACAAAGAAGTTCTCTAGAAAGCTTTCAGCATTTCGTAAGTGGGAGGCAAACTAAAGGATAAGGAGTATAAGTAGTGGATTAAGTTACTTCCCTTTGTGAGTTTTTATCAGGTTATCCCGTTAATAAGTAACTTGATATTGCTGTTATTTGGACCTGTGATATGTGATTCAGTTACCTTTCGCATCAAGTTTGACATCTTTCGACGTAAGAACGCGGGAAGTGTTCAATAAACAAATCCTGTGAAAATTGTCTAAAAGGACTACAAAATTTTGTTTTTCGGTTTCTATATTTAACTAAAAACAAGTTTTGTCATATTGATTGGAAAACTTATTGGTTAATTATATATATTACCTTTTTTAAAGCTTATGTATTCGCACTAACGTACAAAATACTCGTTCTGTAATAAACTGATCTGTTTATTATATATGAATATTTTCTCAATGTCAATCTCCTCAGTATCAGTCTCCTAAGTAGAATAGACTATATGCTTTCCTGATGGGTAGCTCGAAAGTTACAGGCAAAGGTTAAAACTAACAAGACCACTTATGGGTAAAGTAGCATGCTATAACTAGTTCGGGTAGGGATATATGGCCTTACCTATTCCTGTCTTCGACAGCGTACACCTACGACGTCCATGTTGTCTATACGCTACGGTTGTATCTTACTATGAGGAAAATCCGTCTGGCGTAAAAAAATATAGGCGTGACGCAGCAGCTAATGAGACATGGCAGGAAGGGACTTTTTTTAGAATTTCCTTGAAAGTGTTATGGCTACCACTGTGTAAAACTCTTACCTTCAAGATGACATCTCAGCCTGGCTTCATGAAAGTTAGCTGGAATCCGATGGAGTTTGAACCACCCGTCAGCATCTTTGAAATATTTGTAATCCGTGCGGAATTTCTTGCTATCTGCAAAACACATTTTGTTTCATACCATTTTAAAGCAGCAATTTTGCGTAGGTAACTTCTTGCGAGAGATTCTTCCTACTATTGGTTAGATTTATTTGATTTATTATTATATGTATTTTTTTTTATTTCAGTTATTTTAACAGAATGCAGAATAAACCTTTATTTTAATAATTCGGCAGAACTTGTGTGACTTTTGTGGCCAGAAATGTGATGAGCCTAACGAACATTGTCACCTTGAAATTTGGATTGCTTCCCAAGCTTTTACACTCACTGAGCTCAGGTCAAACGTGACAATTTGGATTGTTTTGCAAACTTTGACTTTACAAGTTGTGTTGTGTATTCTGAGTGGGCAGTGAATTATTCGTTCGTTTAGCTTGTCACATTCTGTGTCATTTGGATGACTTATTGCCACAACAGTCAAACAGGTTCTGCAGAATTGACAAAATAAAAGTTTATTCTACCTCTTTTACAAGGAACATCTGCCAAAACTGCCTGATTCAATACAAAAACAAAAAAAGAGAGGACTTTGTTTTATTTGACCTCCTGGTTTAAAATCTCGATCACTAAATGTCGACGCATCTTTGACCTCTGTAGAGTCTTTTTTATCACCTGATGGAAAGTGATCACCGCTGCCCATGGACATACGCAACACCAGGAGTATCACAGATACCTTGTGGGCCTTTTGGAGTGATTACGCTCTTTTCTTGAAAGTGCCTAGGTCGCATTCGTTTAAAAATACCTCCGCTACTAATTAGTTCCACAAAGGTGTCGTATCAGTAAAAATTAGTTGGCAACGATTGTTTTTTAACTGCCAGGAGAGCTAGGTACTTATTCGTTTTCTTAAATCATAAAGAATATAGCCAATTCTATGTAGAATATATTTAGCTGTAGTGTATTTATTCAAAAAGGCAGAATTCTAATAGCAATAAAGACACGTTGTCTATTGGTGCACAAAAATTGTTATACCTCATGAGGAAGTCAGTCTTTTTACTATTCTACTCATTCAAATCAGCACCCTAGACAGTAGCTGTTACTATGTGCTGGTTATTGGTAGTGTCATGGTAATACCAAACACGACGAATTTTCGTCTTTACCTTCTTATCAAGGTCAAGGTTTTAGTCATAAATATAATTTTAATTATTACTATGAAAATACACTTGCACTGTTTCACTTTTTTTGAATTCAATTTCATTTTGTTTCACAGTTCTGTATCAAATTTAACAAAATTAGTTCAGTATCAAATTTAACAAAATTAGCCAACTATCGCAGCATTTTCTGCGGAATGGTATGATAACACTGATGATTAACTGTATATACATTACTTAAGTTAAATAGTGCATGTGTATTCCTATATTAATCATTACAAGTGGAGTTTCACTAAGTGCCAAGCATGGAAACTGTGGAATGTTATAAATATACTTCTACTTGTTTCTTGTAGGTTGGCGGCTGGTGGGCAGAAGGCCTGAATTTGATAAAGGAATAAAAAATTGCCATATGTAAGAATAAATCAAACTTACCTAAGTTCGTCACCAATCCGATAAGCAAAACACAAATCGTTAAAGACCTCATCTTGGCAATAACATGAGATAAAGTAAGAACAGTTTTTATTATATACCGATCTTTTGTATTAGCACAATTTACTAGTGACGACAAGATTACGATACGATATATTATACATATTTTTTTATATATGCATATCAAAAAAACCTCCCTATCGCTCTCAATCTCTAGTAATCTCTATCTCTCTTATAGAGAGAGACAGACAAAGAAACATGAAAAAAAAAATAAAAAAATAAAAATAAAAAAAAGAGAGAGACAGGCACAGAAACATGAAAAAAAAATTAAAATACAAAAAAATAAAAAACAAACACACAAACAACAAAAGCGAGGAAACTAGAAAAAACAACATTTTATTTTTTTCCATACAAACTGAACGGGTGTCACAAAGTTCGCCGGAATTGTTGTTCGTTAGTCTCGCTAAAACTTGACAAATGCTGAACTGATTTGGTTAATTTTGGTTTTAAATTATTCGTCCAAGTCCAGGGAAGGTTTAAAAGATAAGAAAAAAGTTTAAAACTGCGAGGAAACTAGGAAAAGCAACATTTAAATTTTTCCTATACAAATTGAACGGGTGGATAGAGAGCAGCTAGTCGTATAACAAATTAAGTTGATCCAACACATTCAATTTTATGACTTTTTTTGTGACTTTGGACACATTTATGTAGCGAAAGCATACAAGGTTAGAGAAGTCTATTTTGTATTAAAAAATGATAATGTGTTAATGACAAAATAATATTTAATTCTCTATAAACTAAAATAAAATTATTTTGCATATAAAAATAATAAAAGTATCTTCACGCCCATATATCCGAAGACGTAGGCATAGGCATAACCAGTGCACCCACGACTAGCCGAAGGCACTAAGTCCCACAATGTGATAGGTGGCAATCCTATCGCCAACCAGGCACACATCCAATCCCGAGGGATATTTTTTCTTTGAATTTTGCAAAATCCACATTTTCGTTTTGTTGCCCGAACCGGGA
>NJDC01001681.1:93448-108106 GCA_002245475.1 Calephelis virginiensis | reverse complement strand
TAGTTAATGTATACATTTGCATACCAAGGATTGTTTTGGTGAAATAGGAAGGAATATTGTTACAATAAGAAGATCTAATGTACTCCTATTAAGCGCAAATAAAGATATTGTTATTATTATTAAGGTAGTGGAAACAAAATCAAAATAAGTGTAATTTTTTGTGCTAACAAGTCATACAGGAAATTAGTAAACTTAGTAATTATCTACACTCCCATATCCCCAAAGGAATAGGCAGAGGGCATACAAAATAAGCCGAATCATTTTGTCTAACAATGTGATAGGTGACAAACCTATCGCCAACTGGGAGACACCCAACGCCCGGCAAACTTTGTTATTATTAGATAATTAGAAAAAGCGCGTTCAGAAGTCTGAGTCGATACATTATGTAGTAAACGCCAACACCGAACTATTAAACCAAACCAATAAGATTAAGTAGAAGGGGTAGAAAAATAAAAAAATAAAAATTTAAAAAAGTCACCGGTGACAAATTTTAATACAATTTTCTACATAGTTATGTGAATGATGTATCAAAATATCACCTAAATGTGTTTTTTTTTTATTTAGAATCACAATTTATTTTATATAAAAAATGAAATATCCTCGTTACATTATAACTTTTTACAAGATATTATTATCAGTGTGAGTAATTAATTCTTAAATACACCGCTATTAACAAAATCCCTAACATAATAATTGTTAGTTAAGAGTTATAATTTTTTTTTATATTTTCGTCAAATACAAAACTTCATGAAGTCTCGGGTTTAGTTCCCTGGTTGGGCAACAATAAAAAATGTAATTTTTCCAATTTTCTAATAAAGAAAAAAAAGTTGCTCCGGATTGATAATGTGCCTGGTTGGCTTGCCACCTATCACATTGTGGGACTTGACTGTCTTCGGCTAGTCGTGTGTGCTCTGGTTGTGCCTCTGCCTACGTCTTCAGGGATATGAGCGTGAAGATACTTTACTTTACTTTTACAAAAAAAGGACTAGTTCAAAATGGCTGACTTTTTATTTTTAAGTTCACTAATAATATTTTTACCATATTATGGCAAGTTTTATTTTATTATATTGGAAGGCAAACAAGCAGACGGATTTCCTGATGGTAAGAAATTCATGCCGCTTATAGACACCAAAGGTGGTAATGGTGCGTTGTCAACCTGAGGCCGGGATTTCAATTAATTTTCAATTAATGCCACCTACTCCATACAAATGAATTTATTTTGACTAAACTAACAAAAAAAAACCCTTTCTTTCCGGCAACGATTGAGTGCAAATGTGTTTAAGCGTGTTGTTGTAAAATACTTATTTCTTAAAAATGAATTCATAATGACTTAGCAAAGTACCAGGAGTGCAGAAACGTAAACAAGTGAATATATGGTAACGGCGCGGCGGTAGTAACCAAAAAGTTTTCGTCGCATTGACTCTGCAGTCACAAGTTACAAGATGACGTGTGGTCCAAGCACGGGCGATTGAAGTGCTGACATCAAAGGTTTTCTTTATTTCTTAAGAAAATATCTTTAAATTTAATAATTATCAAAATCTCCGACGTCTGCATTCGAAATGAATAAAGCAGAAGAAAGTGAAAAATCAGAGAAAAGGAAACTAAACACATGCTGAAACTTCTAGACCTTACTGGGTGGACTTATTTATAGAAAAAATAAAAAATATGTTGTAAGATTGGAAAAAAGATCAGGACACAGTACTTCAAAAATTAAGTGCCGATATAGATGAACTCAAGAAGTAAAATTAAAAAATGCGAAGTAAAAGCAAGAAAATAGAGAAAGCGATAGATTTTCTCTTTAAGCGATATGATGAAATCAAAATTAAATAGAAAAAAATAAAATGGGAAAAATGGATAACGAAAACCACATAAAACTTCTGAAATATAAAGTATACATTTTAGATAAAAATGAACTCGAAAACCATAGACATCAAAATTAAAAAAAAATCATAGACATTAAAATCAAAACACCGTTGATTTACAGAGCATTGTCAAAAACATTTTTTAAGCTTTTAAAATTGAACATAAAAGTTTATCGTGTTAAGTCAAAGAAACAATAATAGTCCTATTATAGCTCAGCTTAGCACTACAGAATTAAAAAATAGTCTGCTAAAAAGTATAAAAAGATTCAACAAGCAGAATTCATATACCAAATTTAACTCAAAAACGATTCGAACGGCAGATGAAGCAGTACGCTTAACAATATATATAACAGAAACATTAAGCAATAAAACTAAATATTTGTATTATTTAACCAGAAAATTTGCCACAGAATATAACTTCACCTACTGTTAGATTTACGCAAGAATTTTTTGAGGAAAATTGATGGAAAGATATCTAGATTAAAGATGAATCTCAGTTGAAACAACTAACAACAAAAAAAGTTTTGAAAAAAATAATTGGAGATTATTTGGAGTTATTATAGATTATTAATTGGAGTTTATATTTTTGTAAATTTTTTACCACACACTAAATATAACACAAACACACATAATATTACACAACAACAAACAAAAACCATACGAAAAATCTTACAAACACTTATCTCTCCGTGTTGGTCCAGGCTCCTTTGCAGAACAGACCATCTGCCCTCCTGCTAGGCAGCTCGTAAAAGGCGAGCATAGGCTTACCTCACTAACACCGTGACATCTGACTAAGTGGTAGAGTTTCGCAGCGATTTACCCGAATTGGTACCACTGCCTTACACATTCCTGCTGCCATAACGTCGCGACTAGACTATTCGAATAATCGGGATCCCGGTCATATTTCAGTCCCGAAATTTTCGGGATTACGTTTCATAAATCCCGGGATATTTGGGGTTTATAGTTTTTAAAAATGTGAATACAAATGTACGTGAAACTAGCCGTCCTTAGTTTCAAATGACGTTTTGACGGCCATCTTGTATACACTGCTGATTTCATTTGTATTTGCTAACGACCGATACACCAGTATAACGTGTAAATACCGTTTAACTTCGTGTAAGTATTAATATTATTTATTAATTGGTGATATTTCAAAGCGAGATTTTGAGTCAAAAACTAGACTCGCTTTACATAATTCTGTGCTCATCCCAACGTTATTGTATGGAAGTGAGAGTTGGGTATGTCAGAAAAAGCATGAAAATAGGATAAATGCGGTATAAATGAGAGCGCTACGGAAAATCTGTGGTGTAACGGTCGCTGACCGCATTCGTAACAGTGAGATCCGAGGAAGAGTGGGATTGAAATAAAATGTTGGTGTTAAAATGCGAAAGGGCATGCTTCGCTGGTTCAATAATGTGGAAAGAATGACAGATGAAAGACTGACAAAGCCGATATACATGAATGTGGATGAATGTAGGTACCCAAGGAGACCAAGATTGACATTACACGATCAGATCACTCAGATATTATCCGAGGGTGGTGTCAAGAGTCTCCGAAACCGGTGTGTTTGTACAAAAAGGGTAATGAATGTGAAGGAAGACAGACAGGTTTGTCAGGATCATGAGGTCTGCCACTCGATTCAAATTCAAATTCAAAATAGCTTTTACTACGTAGATCCATATACAGATTCTTGTAACGCGTCTATATAATTCTAAAAACTACCACCGGATCGGAACGCGGCCACTCACTGAGAAGATCCGGCGAGAGAAACTCAGCGGGCTTGTCTTTTTTCTTATAAATCTAATTTACAAAAGTTTATTACATTCACAAATAATTTGCAGAGATTGGCATGAGGAGCAATTAATCCCAAGCATTTCTGTCTTCTAAATATTCTGAAATCTTATAATAACCCTTACCATACAACTTTATCTTAATACATTTTTTAAATTTATTAAATGGTAAGTTTTTAATATGCTCGGTCGATACTCTCTGCCTACCCCGTAAGGGACTTGGCCTGAATATATGTATGTGTGTGTGTGTGTAATATTTTTTGCTAAATAATTCGTATTTTGACTTACAGCGGGTGTGTGTGTGTGTGTGTGTGTGTGTGTGTGTGTGTGTGTGTGTGTGTATGTAATTGGTGATAATCAATGAATTTAATAAAAACTAACAATCATTAACATGTCTGAGTGAATGTAGATGAAAAATAATGAACGTTATTTTCTGAAGGGGTTATGTTTATATCAAGAAACACAATTAATACTCTTTAGCAATTCATACTCTTTAAATGTTCTTTTCATCTCAGTAATATTTTCAGAAGAAAACAATGTCATTATCCAAAGAAAGTCAAACATAAAAAAGATGAAGATGGTTCGTCAGTGTGGTCTATTAATTTATAATACGATAAACAATAGACGTTGATCTCTGTGGTATTAAGTCTTTTATATTTTTTTATTTGTTTGAGTTTATTGTAAAAAACTGGGCAATTCTGTAGTAAGTGTCAGTCAGTCAGAATAAGGATAATTTTGGTTTGTTTTTTAAAGATTTAACTAAGATTTAAACAAAAAAAAATTTGATATTTTTAACTGTTTTTTTCTTACCACTTTCCAGAAAGTGCAATTCACCAATACAATCCCGGGATCCTGCAGACGATTCCGAAATCCCGGAACTAGAAAAATCGACCGACTCGCGACGTGTTCCGGTTCGAAGGGTAAGGTAACTGGTAAACTTATTTTTGTTCGAGGCCTAACATCCCGGCCTCAGGTTGACAACGCACCGTTACCACCTTTAGTGTCTTTAGGCGGCGGGAATTTCTTACCATCAGGAAATCCGTCTGCTTCTTTGCCTTCCAGTATCATAAAAAAACACACACACACACACAATTAAAATCCAAACACACATACACACGATTCCATTCTACTCACTAAATAACATTCATATAAAAATACAATATTGATACAACTTATGTTACAACACTTTTCAAGTAAAAAGGCTAGTAGTTTATTACTTGTACAACACACCAAATTGATATGATTCCGTTGCATAAATAATAAAGAAGTATCTTCACGCCCATATCCCCGAAGAGGTAGGCAGAGGTACAACCAAGGCACCCACGACTAGCCGAAGACACTAAGTCCCACAATCCAACACCCGGACCGCTAGACCACAGAGGCGACATTGCATAAATAATACTTTTGTTAGGACGGGTTTTGCTGCTATTTCTAACTTCTTCGATTCGCAAATCAATAATTGTTTTTATGATATGGATAACACCATAAAATCAATTGTTTAAATGTGAGTGATCAGGTCGGTTTAAAATATGTTTTTAATAATGATATATCCTACGGAAAATAATTATAAGTATTAAGTGTAAATTGCACTTTTGATTAATAATTGATGGTGTTTCTTTCTTCGTTAAAACAAATTCTTGACATGATTGTGTTGTTTGAATGCTGGGTAAGTGGACATAGTCTAATACATAATAAATTACATCAACTACTTAAAAATAATTTAGGTAACATAGATTTACATTTGGACTATCTAAAAACGTAAGTATATGTAATAATTTAATTAAACAATTTAAAACGCAATATTATGAAAATCAAATTAAATTATACTCCAAAAATAATAAAGAAGTTTGAAAAAAAAAATTAAAAATATTTGTTACTTCACTTAGTTGTGTAACATAACTAATAACCAAAAGGATTCTATTAATGAAGTTAATAAGTATTTTACATCCGCAGGAAATCGACTTGCAGCAAGGTCTATTTTATCAAAACTTAATACTATAAAGAATTAGAAAAAAACGTAACTTTACAGTCTGCTCCTTCCTAGTCGTTATTATTCAGCTCTACTGATCCAACGGAAGTTAAAGCAATAATTTCCTACAAACGTCATAAAAATACCAAAATTATTTAATTCAACCTTTTTCTCCTTAATGTAATTTAAGCTTACAATAAAGTATCTTTCCTAATGTATTTAAACAAGCACTAGTTGTCCCAATCCATAAATCTGGCGACAAAACGATGCCTTCTAATTACAGGCCCATTGATTGATTGACATGATTGATTTCATTTTTTTAGAAAAAAATGGTGTTCCATCAGATAAACAATACGAATTTACAACAAGTCGCTCTACTGTTGATGGAGTCCAGAAAACAACTTCTAAAATAACTTCCTTCTTGATAAAGGTAAATAATGCATGTTTGTATTACTAGATCTACAAAAATGTCTATACTTCTATCTAGACTAAAATATTACGGTGTAAGAGGAATATCTTTGAAATGGTTTACTGAATATCTGATTGGACACAAACCGAGTATGAAAATTTATTCAATAATTAGTAATGAGCTTTTATACAGTTACGGGGTTCCCCAAGGCAGCATACTGGGTCCAACTCTGTTTCTGTTATACATTAATCCACTGTATGATTACCCTTTGAAAAAGGGAAGTTCACTTATGTATGCCGATTAAACTGCCTTGGTGTTTCATGGTGACTCTTGGGAGGATGTAAGTAGAGTTGAAAAAGGGTTAAGTAATATTGGATCTTGGTTGGATTTTTGTTATGATAATGGAAGGCAAACAAGCAGACGGATTTCCTAATGATAAGAAATTCACATCGCCTAGAGACACCAAAGCAACCAAACCAACCTGGGACCGGGATATTAGGCCTCGTGTAAAACTAAGTTTACCGGCTAATTTACTCTCCGAACCAGAACACGTCAACGCTTGGACATTATGGTGGCAGGAATAGGTAAGACGATGGTACCAATCCTCTGCTGCTCGCTCCGATACTCTGCCACCTAGTAGGATGTCACGGTGTTAGTAACATTAAGCCTATGCTCGCCTTTTACGAGCTACCTGGCAGGAAGGTAGATGGTACATTTTGCAAAGGAGCCCTGACCATCACGGAGATAAATGGATAATAATTTATTTTCACTTAAGACAGGTAAAACTTCTAACTTAGTTCAAGGTTTAAATATTCATGACCGTTACTGCAAAAACTTAGCAATGGATCTAATATGTATCACACTGGGTGTCACTCTGGATAAAAGAGTATATGAATAGAATATAAATAATACGGCATACAAAATAAGAACATCAATATTAAAATTTAAAATATATTCGTACCCCATCTCACATCATTAAAGTACACAAGGCACTTGCCGAATCTAATCTACTAAGTCTTGAGAAAGCCCACAGAACCATACTTAAAGTGTCACTTCGCATACCATATAGGTATCCAACAGCAAAATTTATGAAATAGAAAAAGTTCTCAATGTACGTAAGTTGTTCATTTACTCGTATAATGCAATTAGCAGGTACTCCAAATTTTGAAATTAATAAAAAAAAGAAGAAAATCTTATCCTTTGATTAAAACAGGAAGAGTTTTTGCACAGAGAATCTATGACTACTTAGCAACTTAATTATATGACAGAATTGAAAAGTTTAGTCCTACAAAGAAATGTAATAATCATAACTTCAAATATGCAACTTTAGATTAGCTCAATCGACAGGATTATGACAAATGAAAATGGTAAGTATAAACACTAAACAGACAACTGCTAACACACACACACACACACAAAATACAGTAATATGTGTATAAACACATCATTAACCCTTCGAAACATTTCCGCATCATGGCTGCACGACGGAACTCGTACTCGTAAATAACGTGCTATTTCAAGTTCTTCTTCGTTCTTTCTTTAGGTTTTGGCCTTCACGTTAGTATTTAGCCATTAGTCAAGTAGAAATTTGCATCAAATTTTATATCAATTTCAATTAATTTTAATTAGTCATCACTCATAAGTCGTCAGGAAGTCATGTCAGGCTCTTGGGTAAAGCGGTGGCCTGTTTACTCAAGCTCATGTAATGAGATTTGGCGGCAACAAGGAAATACACGATACGCTGATTTCTTCATGATTATTTCATTTGTGCACTTTCACTGAACAAAATTGTACAAAATGCCACCAAAATTGACTAATTTCACTCAATAATTCACGAAATTCAATAATTATGAAAAAACTTCGACCATCTTTTCTCTCGATGGAGCCAAAACTCCTATTTCAAGTTATCTATTTAGAAAGCAAAATGGCAGTTTACGAAACAACTAGATCTGAAAATAGCTGTATTGATATCGATATGAAATTGAAATTTGTAACCAAAGAGGAGAAATTTGTGATTGAATTGACCAGTACGACGAAACGTCAATTTCACACGCACGTGCGATATACCCAAATAAACATCTGGAATTGGACATTCAGTTACCAGGTTTGCAAATTACAGTTTACAAATTGACCGAGCGTAAGACAGATCAGACGTCTTATTTCACATAGACAGTATTTCTATAAAGAAAGATGTCGTTATTGGTATTCGCATTTACAAATCTGTATAAATTAATCAAGTAGTGGGGCATGTTGTTTCAAGTTAGATAGTCTTTGTCATTAAAGTGAAGAAATTTTTGATTATTATTATAAGTTACATTAAAACTAAAACCAATTAAAGCAATTAAATCGCCTTAATTCAAATTGTACTTTGGTTAAGTATATCCCACATTTGAAGGTATGTTTTTCACATTAATGTCGAAACAATATCATAGTGAAATACAAAAGCTAAACTCTGGTAAACTTCGTACACCACACGTGTAATAAACTTCCACGATGTAGTTATATAATGAAGTTACAACTTTGTTACTTGAGTTATGGCAAAACCACGCACCATTCGTCATACTTCATTATATTGTATATATGCAAATAATAATAATAATGCACTTCGATCATTAAACTCTTCTATAAAAATATACACATGAAAGCTTCCAAGCCAAAAATATCTGCTAACCCTATACAGAAAAAAGCTCTAAAGTAATTTTGGTCAAATATTCAATGTTGTTTCCAAATAACCTAAAAGTCACCATAACCCCTAGTAACACACTACTGTAAAAAAATATTTGGTGCCTACTAATGTAATTTTTTTTTATGATATTGGAAGGCAAACAAACAGACGGATATGATGGTAAGAAATTCACGCCGCCTAAAGACACCAAAGGTGGTAATGGTACGTTGCCAACATGAGGTCGGGATGTTATGCCTCTAGCAAAAGTTACCGGTAAGTTAAGTTAGTTTACCGGCTACCTTACCCTCCAAACCGGAACACGTCATGACATTATGGCGGCAGGAATAGGTAAGGCGGTGGTACCTATCCGGGTGAGTCGCTGCGAAACTCTACCACCTAGTCAGATGTCACGGTGTTAGTGACGCTAAGCCAATGCTCGCCTTTTACGAGCTGCCTGGCAGGAAGGCAGATGGTCTATTCTGCAAAAAAGACCAACACGGGGAATTAATTATGCTAGAGGTCTAAAATAAAATACGTGGAATATAGGTATATAAGTATGACCCGATATATTACGACTCAAATAACATGCCAAAATGCTAAAGACATAATGTCTGAAGTTGGGCATATTGACCCTTGTCCGCCATTTCGTTAATAGCCTATAATATGGCGAGAAAGTCATTTGCGTCCTCTTGCTCCCTAAATTCACACTTAATTGCATTTGTCTCGCAGACGAGAGCGAAATAAATTCGATACATGTAAGGGCTGAAAGAGATTGTTGTTAATTATTGCTGTACTAATTTTTGAAATTTCTGTTTTATGATGGCAATGTTTAAGTTTCAAAATCAATAAAAATTCTACGTCAGGTCCTCTGAGTACACGAACACGGTAAAAAAAATATTTTATTTCTGTCCAGTTAAATCAAGGTAACCAGTAATTTTACCTTCCAAACCGGGCCAAGACTGTGGCACCCACTGACGTTGAGGTGGCGGAAATATGTGTTGCCTAGCAGGGCAAATCGTCGAATAACCTATCACCTAAAAAATATTGCTTTACAATCATTTATTTCATTTATTTCTGCTGTAAGTGCAGGAAAAGTGATAAAACTTAGCACCAATAGAAAAGCAAAGATTGTCCAAGCCAGTGTTACCGAACTGCTTAAACTAAAATCCAATCTAGAAATTCGAAGTTGTATTATACGTACATAATATCGGCCTAAAAACTGTAACATTGCAATTTGTAGAATTAGCTTGAGTTTGTGTGCCGTACATCGATAATATGTCAAATATTGCTTGCCGGCTCTAGACGTTTCCAATGTCTCCTACATCACAATTTAAAACTTTAAAACAGCTATCCTCAACCGATTGAGCCGGTTTTTGGCATTAATGGGAATTATATGTTATGATATGATGGAGCTGATATCTTGAGGGAGGCGAAAGATGTTTAAAGGAAGTCCTGAAATTCTCATCATTAGCCTGTTGTGGTTTGGGCTATTTATGATAAATAAACATTTTAAAATATTTAAATCTTTTCAAGTTTATTGCTGGACATAGAGCTTGTTTATATACATATCATTCTCAAAAACAAACCTTAACACATATTTAAAAAAAACATATTCCCCGTGTTGGTCCGGGCTCCTTTCCAGAATAGACCATCTGCCTTCCTACCAGGCTGCTCGTAAAAGGCGAGTAGAGGCTTACCGTCACTAACACCGTGACATCTGACTAGATGGTAGAGTTTCGCAGCGACTCACCCGGATTGGTACCACCGCCTTACCTATTCCTGCCGCCATAACGTCATGACGTGTTCCGGTTTGGAGGGTAAGGTAGCCGGTAAACTTACTTTTGCTCGAGGCTTAACATCCCGGCCTCAGGTTGGCAACGCACCATTGTCACCTTTGGTGTCTCTAGGCGGCGTGAATTTTTTTCCATCAGGAAATCCGTCTGCTTGTTTGCCTTCTATTATCATAAAAAAAAAATTATGTGGTTACAAAAAATCAAAGTCAAAATATGAATTATTTAGCAAAAAATATTCATGTACACATTGTCCGATTTTGTTAATTATTTTGTTTGTAGCATACTCAATAATGTGCTTTATGGACTTTTTTTTTTCAAGTCATAAATTTTATAGTTTAGAAATTAGAGACATATTAACAGTGGCTATAAAGTGACCAAATAACTTGCCAACCAGAATCTATAGAAGCATTTGAACGTACACCTGAATATACATACATATCTTCACTCCAAGTCCCCTTATAGGACAGGCAGAGGGTATCGAGTACGTGAACAAAGTACACCGAATCGGCTAGTTGCAGATAAAAACACATTTAACATTTTTCAGCCAAGCGAAAGCCGGTGTTATTGTGAATAATCCCTTACTATTCAAAGAAAGTTCTCGACGAACCCCAATTTGGACTAAGAATTCTAATCCTTCGCCATCCGATTAATTAGGGGCTGAACCAAATCCCGGTTTACGAAGAAGGGATGTCAATTAAATAAGAGGCGGATTATTTCAATCAACCCATAATTAAACGCAAACAATTTAATCTAGTCATTTTAGTGAACCCCGCGGGCGATTACAATCTTAATTTGATCGAGATTTACTAAAATGGTGACAAGAATTTAATAATTCGACTCACCTCCAGTTTCCTAAAGGTGTTTTGTTGAAACTGCTGATTGTGTGGCAGTAGCTTTATCAGCGATTTTATCTTTATATAAAATTTATTTAAATACTTTTTTCTTGCTTATTTGTTTAGAATTAAGTATAGGTACTAAGCCGTAGTCGAAGACGTAGTTGAAGAAAACAATTCTTGAATGCAATAGTAGTTAATTAGTACCAACTACACTTGATTCATATACAGTGAAATATTTTGTATTTAGTAGAAATCACACAGAAATTACTAATTTAGTTTAGCCTAGTTTGTCAAAAGTCAAAGTAACTGGTGTAGTTTATGAGCGACAGAAATAAAAATGAAACGTGAAATGCGAGAGTGAATACGGCTAATACTTTTTTTATCGTTAAATGTTTGCCTAAAGAAAAAAATGAGAAATTACAAGCAAAAATTGGTAAACCATTATTTAAAAATACACAAATAGCTAGGCTATTAGCCAACTACCAATATTTCGAATCAAAATATTTGTTAGGAATATAAAGGGGATCCGAAGTTGCAGAAAGGAGAATATGTACAGGGAAACGGTACTATAAGCTTTTTCAAAGCAAGGTAAGTGGTAAAGCGGAGTCTGGTCAACTTGCTCGGAAAAATGGGATCATAATTACTTTAATGAAGCAGAATCTGGGTATGTCAGAAAAAGCATAAATAAAGGATATATCCGGTCGTTGTGCAAAACTGTGGTGTTACGTTCTATGCATTCTGCATTCGAAACGTTGAGATCTGAGAGAAAAAGAGTAAAACTGAAAAATAGTGATGGTGTGAAAATTAAAAAAGGGAATGCTCCATTGGTTTGAATAATATTGAAAGCATAGCAGATGACATATTGACAAATGAAATAAACAATGCAAATGTTAATGGATGTAGATAGACATAGGTTGATACGTCACAATCAAATCGTTTGAGTTTTATCCGTAGGTGGTGTCAAGAGTCTCCGAAACTGCCATTTTTGTATGAAAACAGTCTAAGAAAGCTGAACAGATCTACGGAAGTAGTGACAATTGGCACTAAATCTTCTCTGTCTACGACGCAAGGATTTTGTCATGAAGATACCTATGTAATTTTTTTACTTATGTACTTCTCTGTTCATAAATGCATATGATTAAAAAAGCTACAAAACTTGGGACGTTTTGTAGAAATCTAACGTTTTGTAAGAGACTACTTCCGGAAATAAGTTTCTAAGTGTTCTTTTTTATAGTTTAGGTTTTGGCCTTCACGTTAGTATTTTGCAATTAGTCAAGTAGAAATTTGCATCAAATTTTAGATCAATTGTAATCAATTACAATTACATAATTAGTTAACATTCATATATCGTCAGTAAGTCATTTCAGGGTCTTGGGTAAAGCGGTAGCCTCATTACTCAAGCTCGTGTAGTGAGATTTGGCGGCAACGAGGAAATACGCGATACGCTAATTTTTTCATGATCATTTCATTTGTGCACTTTCACTAAACAAAATTGTACAAAATGCCAAACAAATTTACTAATTTCACTCAATATAAACACGAAATTCAAAAATTATAAGAAAACTTCGACCATCTTTTCTCTCGATGGCGCCAAAACTCTTCAAAGTATTCTGGAACTCTTATGCCATCCAATCTATACTGTCGAAAATAAAGTTTTTCCCGTGCTGACCCGAGGTGTTTTTGTAGAATATACCAAGTATGATGATAGATTGCCTCACAATATGAAAGTTCGGCGGAGGCAAGCTTAGGCTAGATATGGTATAGTGCTATGCAACAATAACGGCAACATCCTGTAGAGATCTAGTGTAGCAGGTACACTTGAACATTAGATCTAAAATCGCGGTCACAGGTTAGCGACGCGTCATAGGCCACGGTTTTTTACATCTGGGAAAACTTGTTTTGCTGTTGTATCCGAAAAAATACTGTTAATATTGAAGACTTTCAATCGCCATTACTTTCACCTAAATGATGTAACTTATGGTTTAAAGAAAATTTCTGACCAGATAATCTGCAAGAAAATTAGTTTAGGAAAATTATAAGTCACTGTCCGATGGTAATGAATTCCAGGCGCGTTCTTCTCGTTAAATAATGTTGAGACTCACTTCTCGATGAAGCGCCTTATATAATAGGTGTTGCAATATTTTATTAAAGTAAGATAGTCAACTTGCTAACGGACTATCATATTGTGCTACTGCCACACTGTTGCGTCCAGTGCCGTAATGTGATGGCAAAACTTTGGAACCCTTTTTACGATAATCTCGTGGACGCAAGAGCAATTAATCCTAAGGCGTCTTATCAACTAAATATTCAGCAATGGTATAAAAAGACAAAGAAAAAGGTCTCTAACTAGTTTGCTAAAATATTGCTATGTTTATAATTTTTCCTTCAGCATTAATTCAGTGGAGCCATCTTAACTTGACTTCCGTCCTCGGCAAGCGATAGCGGAAACAGCTTAAAGTGAAGCTTAGGATAGAGTTTATGGAGCGTGAATAAGCTGCTGAGATTTGCTAAGTTATAAACTAGTTTTGTTGTGATATATCCTTAAGCATTTATTAACTAAACATCTTATATACAAAGAGACAGATTTCTACCTCTCTTGGTAGATGGGTGGTCCTATATACATAAAACTCAACAACGCAGCACGCAGTATTTTTTTTTTATATGTAAGAATACTGCACTGTTTATTAACTTATGATTTTTTAGTGTACGAAGTTAAACAACCGACACCTTTTCTCTCAACTCGCTTCAACAGCATTTTTATATACGAAGAGATTTGACATTATGAAAACTTGTCAAGTGGTTTTAGAAATTTAATTTAATTTTTATAGTAACAACTTAGTGTTTTATTTGACAAGGTAGCCAACAAGCTCGCACCTCTCCTGGTGGGAACAGCCGTAGCCTATAGACAATATAGGTGTTGAAGGTACTGTGCACGACGACCAAAGACAGTGCAGCATACAACCATAGACTACTAGACGGTATCGGCGGGAGTGACCCAATCCGAAGGATGGCACGCGTTGGTACCTTACGGACATTTCGAGTCTAAGTAAATATTGATATTTCATTGAATTTATTTTAAGTAAATAACAATGTTTTGTATATAATTATGATCTTATATACTCTGTTTTGGTTTCTATGATTAACTTAACTTGAAAAATGATGTTTTTAAATAGTTTTAGAATGTTTTTGAGCATGTTGATTTGTAATCATAATTTATGTGAATTCTATGTCTAAAATAACTTCTATTGTCTAGATTTATGTTTAAAATGGTAAAATGTATGTAGCTAGACCGTCTTAACGTAATACGAAACGTGTAAGTCTTGTAAATAGCCAA
>NJDC01001681.1:62688-93207 GCA_002245475.1 Calephelis virginiensis | reverse complement strand
GGAACAATATTTAAAATCAGTTACTTGCATGTATAATTAAGAATCCTAATAATAAAGCAAAACTAATTACAGCTTCATTATTAATTAATAAATTGAAGCATTGCGATTAGAATATGTAATTATGACTAGCGTGTCAATGGTACGGATAATGCCCCAACATGAAAAAAGAATATAAGAAAAAGATTTTCGTGTAATTTTTCGAAGGTCCTCAAACCCCTATAATCCAGCAATATCACAAAACTCGTTCTTAACGGACGTTTTCTATTTATAATTTGTCTGTTTGCTAAATTTCGACAGCTGCAGCGTTGCTTAATTAGTTATATTGTTAATTAGATTATATGATACTCGTAGTATTATTAGTTAGCATATGAACATTCTTTCACTTCTATGTAATAGGTAAAAATGGGTTTCTCAAATAAAATAAATTATGTGAATAGTTCGATCATCCTTAAATATGTGGATTGATTTTTGTAGTGTTTATACAATAGCTACTTATCTGCCAGACAGCAGAGGTTTACTAGTCACTGGTAGCAAGTTGGACCTTGTAGATTCTACTACGTTTTTAGGAATAACAATTGATAAAAAATTGCAATCGGGCCCGCACATTGATAAACTTGCAATTAAGTTAAGCTCAGCAGCGTATGCTGCCGAAGTAAATACTATATTTATATTACAAAAGAGAGCCATAAGGGCAATTTATAACCTAGGCCCTAGAGTTTCCCTGAGAGAAAAGTTCAAAGAAATCAAAATTCTAACTGTAGCATCCCAGTATATCGTTTAAAATTTAATGTATGTTCAAAGAAATTCAAGTTCATTTAAAATAAATTGTGATATACACTGTGTCAATACAAGGAATAAAAATAATCTTGCTGTGCATGTGTCTCGTCTCCACAGAGTAAGTCATTCTTTCATAGGCCAATGTATACAGTTCTACAATATACTTCCCAATAATATGAAAGAACTTCCAAATTAATAAATTTAAGAAATGTGTCAAATGTAAATTAAATGAAAAGGGTTATTATAACATTGCTGAATATTTAGCTGATAAGACGGCTTGGGATTAATTGCTCCTCGTGCCAATCTCTTATAAATATAATGTATAATTACAATTGTTATTGTAAACATATTTTAAAATAAGAAAAAAAGACAAGCCCGCTGAGTTTCTTGCCGGATGATCTCAGTGTGAGGCCGCGTTCCGATCCGGTGATAGATTTATTATTGTATAGACACGTCACAAGTGCCTCTTGTAGGTTTACGTGAAATAAAGATAATTTATGATTGTTATTATTATTATCATTTATTTTCAATGCCTCTTATTTTCTACGTCTATACATTGATTATAAAAAAAATATTAAAAATATATACATAAAAAACAGGTTACCAAAAACGGTGGTCTTACAACTAAACCGTCAGTGGTCAGGGCGACAGAGTGAGGAATCTCCGCACAATGCGTGCCGTCCCCAAAATTGCTGCCTTCTGAATTCGGCCCTTAACCCAGGGTTGTAGAGCGACTCTCTTAAGATGTTGGTCGAGACTCTTCGCTATTAGACCGTTTACTGATACGACTATCGGGACAATCATTGTTGAGTCAACATCGCACATGTCAGTAACCTCGTGCGCTAAGTCTATGTATTTTGTAAATTTTTCCTTCTCAGCTTTCACGAGGTTAATGTCACATGGAACTGTGATACCAACAAGAAAAGCCCGGCGCTCCAACCGATCTACCAGCACGATGTCAGGCTTATTGGCGACAATAGTCCTGTCCGTGATGATAGATCGGTCCCAGTAGAGCTTTGCATGGCTATTCTCAAGAACTGGCTCCGGTGTATACTTCAAAACCAACAAGTCCATATCGAAAAGCAAGTAGCTGGTGGATTATCTTGGCTACTTGGTTATGCCTGTGCAAGTACTCGCCGTTGGCAAGATGAGAACAACCGGAAATAATATGTCTAATGGACTCACCAGGACGATGGCACGCTCGACATATGTCAACTGTGCCATCCCTCATGATGTATTTCCGATAGTTATTCATCTTGACAACCTCGTCAGTAATTGCACAAGCAAAACCTTCGGTTTTACCAAAGAAGTCACTTATTATTATTATTATTATTAACACTACCCAGACTAGGTGAAGTTCTGGCGCAATAACAAAAATCAATAAAAAGTATCTTCACACCCATATCTCCGAAGGCGGTGGTAGAATGAATTACTCAAATTAATGTTACTCCATTTCAAACAAAATATATTACACTAGTGTTATGGGTGTTAAAAAAGTATACAAAGTTAATGCATCTAAGTACTTAAACAGATACCGGAGTAATATTCAAGCCCATATCCCCGAAGCCGTAGACAGCGGCATAAGCATAGCTTCCACGACTAGCCGAAGACACTAAATCCCACAATATGATAAGTGACAAGCCTATCACCAACCGGGCACATCAAATCCCTCGTAACGTTATTTTTATCAGAAAATCGAAAATACACATTGTAATTTTTTTGTTTCATGATCCGGGGATTGAACCTTGGACCTCCAGAATTCAAGTCCGATGCCGGACCCCTAGACCACAGGTGCGATTAAAGAAGTCAATTTAATAAACACTCATACTCAAAAATTCTCTCTTTTCACAAATGCCTGCCTCCTTCGGAAATAAAAGTGGTTCTCATGGTTGTTTGGTGGCGTCAGGCTAATACGCTAATTCGATAATGATAACAAGGAACGCTGTCGAGGTGACGAAATTCTTACCATTATCATAATTCATACTACAGGAAAACGCTATGATAGTAGTCAAGTACATATCAGGAAAACCATTTTTTTTAAATCCTAGAGATTTGATTTACTGATCTAATTGATAGCGCATTATTTACATTTAGAGAATCCCAGAATCTAAATACTATGAACGGAGAACTCCTAATTAAACCAACATTTTATAAAAGAATACACATTACATTTTATAATAAAGATGGATCTACACGATCTTAGTGTTTGACCTAGGTCTGGTTTTGATCCTGGTATTTTTTTATATTAAAAGCAAATTTTTGACATGTGTCATTTGTACAGGAATATCAACTTGTCAATTTAAGTTTCAACTATTCGTATTTAAGTTAAGGTTTATTTTCATAAATATGAAAAAAAATACAAGTGATATAGCTACGTAGATTTTATCACGGTAACTTTCGTGGTATGACTGAATGACTGTCGTAGACGAAACGCGTAGTCGCTATTCGTAGCCACGTAGGCACATTGTAGCCAAAAGCACATTACTGTAGCACCTAAGGGTCTTGGTTGGAGTCATCGTAGAGAGTAAAAGCTGCAAAATTGTTTGCTGGATTATGACGTTTTAGAAGTTATAATAATATATATGCATTGCAACTAAAACTTCTAAAAGTTTGAAAGCATATTTGTTTCTGTAATCAAATTGCAAGTTGTATCCCCCTTCTGATGCGATATAACTTTGAGAAATGCTATTAAATTATAATCTAATTGCTACAAAGTTTCTCATACTACCAACTTTGTACGTATTATACACAACGTTGTACGTCGTCAACCAACATAGAAACTTATCACATACGTTAATTTATATATTACTGTTGCTTTAACGTAACTGACATAATATATACGATATATAAAATAAAGCTATATTTTATGCAACAGTTACATACATTATAAATATTACATACAAGTCTTATGAAACCGTGTTGTGGAAAACATATCCTTCCCAAAGAATAGCATAACAACTCTTCGCTTATATCTCCTAAATTTTTCGGAAATCTGTTAAGGTAGATCTGTACAGAGAAAGGGGCAATTTCAAGCACCCCATGCTTTTAATTGTAGCAGAAGTTCAATATACATTTTTTAGGTTTTTTATTTCTTTATTTTCAGTTTTGATTATAAAAATTCTAAAGCTTGCTTAAAAAGATTTCGATCCCTTCATGTAAATCTGCCTCATTTCAAGAAAGGCATTGTGATTCATTTTATATATCTTTCAAGTCGTCATAATGTCTGTGATAACCTCAACCGACTTATTATTAACGTAGATTATAAACCTAAAGCTGTTTTTAAACTAAAACCTTTAAGTAAGAAGTTTACGTTACACGAATTCGGTATTAATAAACATGGAGTGAACTACTTTGAAGATGATCTCTGATTTAAAGATAGTCCATGCTCCTACATGGTTTAGTAACAGAGTAAGTAATCGACCTTTTTTACATTTACTGTATTCTATTAAAAAATCGTTACAAAACTTATCTTGCGATGGTTAATAGTGTTATGCTTTAATTTAGATAAGGATAATTTAGAAAAGGAATTGCAGTGTATAATCTAATACAAAAGTAAATAATGGAAATATATACATACATTTTTGAAATAAATTTCTCCTATTGAGACACGATAAGACCTTTAGCAACGCTGCTTCTTTCGTCATAAGATTTCTTCTAGTTTTTTCCGAATTAGTAAATAACTGTTTATTAGGAAATAAAATGAATAACTTTATAAATATAAACATTAATAATTGGTCACATGCACATTTTATGTCTTTCGAATTGCTTGTCTCAGTCCAGTTTTATTTCTTAATTCATTTTGTTTAAGTGTATGATAGCTTGTATTTACAGTTAAATTTTTAACGAGAAAACCAATGTATTTTTTTGTCATAGCAGGTACCCATCCAAAGCTATTTGTACAATGTCCCAAACATTTTTTTTATCACGTATTGATCATAGTTTGTCTTGGATTAATCGTGTCCCTTACCCAGTCTTATGCATCGTCTGTTGTGCTAATCATCTTCTTTATTTTTAAAACCTTTGTATTTAATGACCAACACAAAACGTTAAAAATCTCAACTTCTTACTTTTTACTGTTTTATTTTTGTATCTTATCACGTTTACAATTATGTATAAACAGCTGCTTAGCATCAAAATAACAGGCATTTGCTCTTACACAATGTCCGAAGGTAAAACTCAGCAGCGGGAATATCAAACCAAAAAAATTCAAAGATCATTCCCCATGATAAATTCAATAAAAAACAATTAGATAGCCTACGAAGAGACTTAGAAACGCCAGAGAATAATATCGATGGGTAAATGCCTGTAAGATTACTCTTCAAACTTGATTAATTCATTATTAAATATTGGAACATTTAGGTACTTTTGATTTGAACTCAATACTAGCGTATAATTGACATTAAGTTACTCATAAAAATACGGTAATTTATAGGATTTATTGAATCTTTTTGAAACTAATTGTTAATAAGCCTTTAGAACTGTGTTCAAGAGTACTGAAAATGACATATCGGAGGCCAATTTCCAATTTGCGCGAAATCGAGAGAAATATAGTGGTCATTGACAATTCGAGACGCTCCACTTAGGATGCGGTCAAAAGTAAGGAGACTGGAGAGTCTGCCCAGAGAAGTGAAGTACTCCATCTGAGGCCAAATTTACGATTTATAATTTATAAAGTTACAAGCGATGGATAGACTTTAACTTGACTTATTGACCGGGGTATGTTGTTGGTTCAGGCATTTTGCCCTGCTCTCACAAAGACGACTTTTATAAAACAAACCAAGTGTTCCCTATGTTGGTTCGGGCTCCTTAGAAGAATAGACCATCTGCCTTCCTATGCTAGGCAGCTCGTATAAGGCGAGCACAGGTTTACTGTCAATAACACCGTGACATCTAGGTGGTAGAGTTTCGCAGCGACTCGCCCGGATGGGTACCACCACCTTACCTATTCCTGCAGCCATAACATCAACATTCCACTTCGAAGGGTAAGGTAGCCGGCAACCTTTCTTTTGCTCGAGGCCTAACATCCTGGCCTAAGGTTGGCAACGCACGTACTAATTTCTTACGTGTCATTGCTATGCACAAGCATGGTGTTCCTCAAAGCTGTTTCCTACTGGAACATCAGAATTGATAGGCTGCCACTCTGAGCCCGCGTGGACCACTTCAAACTTACTACTCCGCTCTGTTAACTCATTTGCTTAAACTCACGTGAGGTCCTTTAAAGGAAAGATTCGACAAACAAAAATTGAATCTCTATGTAAATAATTTATTGAATTTTACTGTACCTTATGAAAATATTTTTGAACGATAATTTCATGTTAGCGTCTTTCATAACACTGTCCTTGTGATTTAGTTGTCACGAGTTCGAAACCCGGGTAGGGTAAATCAAAAATGTATATTTAATATTCTCTAGTAAAAACGTTGTCCAGGAATGGATATGTCCTCGCTGTTTTGTTGGCCAACTGTTACATTAAGAATCTAAGTACCTTCTGCTAAACGTGAATGGTATGGTTGCACCTCTGCCTAAATTTGCGAGGATACGGACATGAATATTTTTTGTAGTGTTTATTATTTGCTTAGTTTGTCAAGTATTAGCTATTCTATTTTTGTCTTCTTTTATCAGGTTGACATCCCACGGTCATTACGGATACGGATATTATCCGAGGGTGATGTGACCAGTCTCCAAAGCGGCGTGTTTGTATGAAAGCGTTGGTGTGAAAATATGTGCACATGTGTGTATATTTCCGGTTAAATTTGTTAGTTTCAATAAGAATTATAAGAATTAAAGTATTTATTTTTCAAATGTTTTACTGAAACATTAATCCCCATTTCCCTTGGTCATCGCATCACGTCTGAAAGAATGAACCAATTTCTCTCGTTCTTTTTTTGGTCTGTTAGTTATTGTCAAGAAAATGTTTATTAGACCGTACAAAAAAACAATATTCATATTTAGGACAAGACAATGTGTCATCCTAGCTATCATTCTAAAATCCACCATTGTATCATAAAGAGAGAATCCGGCAGAAGAAACTGCAGAGTCATCGTCTTTTTTTAATGTAACATCACTAAAATATACACAATCAAAAAAACTACTGAATTTAAAAATAAGGCTAAAACTAAATCATAATTTATTTAAAAAGAGATTTTTTACTTTGGGATCATTGATCATAAGTTAAAAACGGTTTTATCGGTATCTTGTTTTTAGTTTTGTAACATTTAAAAAGTTTATTTTCAATGGAAAGTAAGGAAATTGTACAGAAAGTTGAATGATTTATTTTAGACTAGCTGCATGTTCAGGCTTCGCTCGGATAGGTTTTTTGTTTTAAATTGAGATGTAAGCTATCCTATCTTTCAAGTTTGATCAAACTGCACAAGGTGTGCAAATTTAATTGAAATCGGCTAAGTAGTTTAGGAGTCCATCGCGGACAAACAACGTGACACGAAATTTTATATATTAAGATAAATTTGAATATTAAATATTTCGGCTAGTCGTGGGTTGCACCTCTGCCTAACCATTCGGCGATATGGGCGTGAAGATATATATATATATATATATTTAGATATCAACTAGCTGCCTGTTCCGGCTTCGCTCGGATAGTTTTTTTTTTATATTGAGATGTAAGCTATCCTATCTTTCAAGTTGGATCAAACTGCAAACGGTGTGCAAATTTGATTGAAATCGGTTAAGTAGTTTAGAGTCCATCGCGGACAAACAACGTGACACCTAATTTTTATATATTAAGACTAGCTGCCTATTCCGGCTTGGCTTGGATGTTAATTTTTTTGATTATAAATTGAGATGTAAGCTATCCTATCTTTCAAGTTGGATCAAACTGCATACGGTGTGCAAATTTGATTCAAATCGGTTAAGTAGTTTAGGAGTCCATCGCGGACAAACAACGTGACACGTAATTTATATATATTAAGATAATGTTTTTCCACTAAGTCCACTATATTAAGATAATGTTTTTCCACTAAGTCCACTTTAATCCATTGATGGATCTTTTTGCACTCTTATGTCCACTTTAATCATTGATTCAGAATTCTTTACAACGTGGATTTTTCAGAACTACTGCGTGGCTGAAAATCCATTAATGAAAACGTATGTACGTCAAATAATATATATTATATATTTTCAATTATATTTTTCAAATATACCTAAAAATATGAAATAGAAAAATGACATACGAAAAAATTGCGTCTCTTCTGAAAAATTTAACAAGCAAAAGAAAACAGCACGTCTATGAGAAGCCATAATAATTAACAAATCCTGAACCATTCGCAAAAAGGCCTCATCAATAGAAACCGCAGACTCTCAGAATAATCTATTTTCTGTATTCGCAATAATGAAAGCCTCTCTAAAGACCCTTTCATGTTTCCCGACAACATAAATTATATCACAAAGAAGATTGGAATTGTGAAAATGGTATAATATATTTTATTTAAATTACAAGTATAACCGACAAGGGTGCCATTGAAAATCTAAATAATTGTGAACATTTGGGGCAAAAACTTTGATAGTTGATAATAATTTAGGTTTCTTATGAAAATGAGGGTTGTTGTGTTTCAAAACTGTTAATGAAAAAAATTGTAGACTCTATCTTAGTTTGCAAACCTTGATTATTTGATTATTATTGATTACAATTATTAATATATACCCTTAAAAGTCCTTTCACTGTTTCATATTTGGTTCTGATTCTTAGTTATCACTACAATTTTTATTTCAAGCTTAACAACTGGATAACACTGGAAACAATGAAAAGTACTGAAAATCTTAATTACCAAACAAAATATTTAAAAACAGTGAAAAACAATCACCAATGAATATTTTAAAAAGTTTAGATCAGAATAATCAGAAGAGATCAGAATAAAAAAATACCTTTATAAAGTTGGCAGGGTAATAGATGTTCCTTATTGGACAGCAGCGAGATTATGAACTCGCAAAGTTTAGCAGGTGCAGGAGATTAATAAGTTTTGTAGCAAATATTTCTATGTGTGAACCTGATTTTGGGTCCTAAGTTTGGGTCTTTAGCGAATTTTTATCCATGACAAACGTACGATATTATTCTACTTCCTGTTAATACAGTTTAAAATTTAAAAGAATGAAAGTGAAAAGTGTTTGAATATTTAATAGTAAGGATATATACTTGTAGATACAGATTCATAATATATTTTTTATTCAATTACAGCTACAAAATTTGATACACCGATAGCCAAAGGTGCAAAAATAACACGATTTTCCTACAGATTTCTGTCAAAAAAAAACGTATATGAAGTCTAATGGTCCGGTGATTGACTTGGCTTCTTGGGGTCCCAGGTTTGATCCCCGGTTTGGGCAAGAACAGAAAATTTTGTTTATTAAATCTTTCAATGAAAACAACGTTGCACGAGATAGCATATATTCCCGGTTGGCGATAGGCTTGCCACCTATCACATTGTGGGCCTTAGTGTCTTAGGCTAGTCGTGGGTGCCCTGGTTGTACCTCTGCCTACACTTTGGGGACGCGGACGAGAAGACACTTTTTTTATTTCTGTCAAATAATTTAAAAGGTATTATTAGACGACCAGTAACGACTTGTTTACGCCATAAAAAGCTTTTTCCTCCTACGTTGCAATACGTCGAATACAAAGATGTTTTGGGATGATGTATATATCGGTAAACCTAACTTACCCACATAACTAACATCCAACCGCGTCTTTATCCGTGTTCCAGATTACTTCAAATCTTTATAAATCTTTTCCGTGGTCAATCAGTTAGGACTTTGGCTTTGATTCCATGTGTTCCTGCATCGATTCCGGCATCGGGCAACTGAATTGTATCGTTTCAATTTTCTAACAACAACAACGTTCCTCGGGATAAGTGTCCGGTCTGCGATAGGTTTGTGTCCTTTGTGGGACTAAATCTTATTATCAACTTATCCTAGCCGTGCTGGTTGTATTTATCACTACTTGTTCGGGGATACGAGCGTGTCACTTACTACTTTATAAATAATTGTAGTATAAGCATTATTCTGGCGTTTAAACTAAGTGAGGTTTCATCTAAATCCATTCAACAGGTTTTCCTTGGTAGCGTTATAAACATCCATCCATAAATATAAATTAAGCATTAAGTATCAAGTAGTATCAAGGTCGTTATCGACGGCATGTGCTCGGATTCTGAGCTTGTCAATGCTGGGTTCCCCAAGGCTGTGTGATTTCTCCTACTGTGTTTCTTCTGCATATCAATTACATGCTGCAAATTAGTAACACTCATTGCTATGCAGACGACACTACTGGGGAAGCCTTATACTTTGGCCGGCATAAAATATCTCGGGAGCACGTCATTGAGAGCCGGAAGCAACTTGTGTCTAAAGTTGACAATCTTCTGCCTGAAATTTCGTTTTGGGGCCAGCAAAATCTGGTTCCATTTAACCCTTGCAAGACACAAGTTTGTGCGTTTTCCGCTAAAAAGATTCCCTTCGTTGCATCTCCTTGATTTGAGAGCGTTTTCCTAACTGCCACAGCTTGCATTGGTATACTTAGCTGTTACCCGCGGCTTTGCTTGCGTGGCAGTTAAGATATTTACTGATTATAGCTTATTAATAAGAATTTTCACACAAACTTTCAACCCCTATTTCATTCTCTTAGGAGTACAATTAAAAGCCTTAAAATAAAGTTTCATGTTTCTAACTTAAAGAAAATACGGGAGACTTATAAACTTTCAACCATATTTCACCAAAATTCCGTCCTAAGTGGGTGTCTACGCAATAGAATGACCCTACTCACCAAATTTCATGGCTGTAACTCTAACAGTTTTTACTTGGCGATGATGAATCAGTGAGTCAGAACATGTTGTTTTATAAGTATAGATTAGAGTTCTTGTAAAGTATTTATGTAAAACTTTTAACAGAATATGCAGTTTTATATAAACTCACATCCTTCTAAATATACGACTATGTGTTTATTTAAAACTTTCATCCTCTATTTTACCCTATTATGAATTGAATTTTGCAAAATGCTGAAAAACCGTTCTCCGGTGTTGTTCCGGGTCCCTTATCTAGAATAAACCGTCTGCCAACCAACCTGGCAGTTCGTCAGCGCAAGTCATCCACTACCAAATTCTAACCCATAAAAATAAAAATAAAGGAAAAAATGTATTAAACTTTTCTTTAGATTAAATAAAAAAATGTGTTAATTGAGTGAAAAAACATAATGAGAAAGCGGTGAAATAGAGGGTGAAACTTTGTAAGAAACTTTTCAATTCTTGGACATATATTGCATAAAACTTTGCTTAAAGTGAATACGGCAGCTTTCCATACTTCAACCACTACTATTAGATTTTTCAAAATTATACCTCTGATGGGGTGACAGAGGATTGAATTTTTTTATGATTTCGTATTAATTGAATATAGTTAAACTAATGAGTTAGGTCTTTCAATAAAATAGTAAATAAAGGTTGTGTGAAACTTTTTATTCCTTCCACATATTTGCTTCAAACTTCACATAAATTAAATATTGAAAAAATCTGTGATACTCCTGGTGTTGCGGATGTCCGTGGGCTTCCGCTTATTATGTATTCTACTTCTCACGAACTGCCAAGCATGTCGGCAGACGGTTTATTCTAGATACAGGACCCGGACCAACACCGGAGAACGGTATTTCAGCATTTTGCAAAATTTAATTCCTAATGGGGTAAAATAGAGGATGAAAGTTTTAAATAAACGCACAGTTATATATTTAAAACTGCATATTCTTTTAAAACTCGTACATAAATATTTTAGAAGAACTCTAATCTTTACTTATGAAATAACATGACATGTTAGAAACATTAAACTTTATTTTTAATTGAAAAGGATTAAATACGTATTTAAAGCTTCTAATTGTGCCCCTAAAAGGATGAAATAGGGATTGAAAGTTTGTATGATAATCCTTATTAATTGGCTATAATCAGTACATATCTTAACTGCCACGCAAGCAAAGCCACGTGTAACAGCTAATTGCAATATATTTTAATAAAACCTACTTTTTCAGTACTTGAAATATATCGTGCAAATATTTCGTTAAGGCATAATGCACTTTAACAGTTTTTCGGATAGGAAACTAAACTTTTAGCTTTCAATTAGTTAAAATGTTAAAAAAGTAAAGGTATCACACAACCAGGCACCGACGACTAGCCGAAGACACTAAGTCCGACAGTGTGATACGTAGCAAGCTTATAGCCAACCGGATGCATATCCAATGCCGGGGAACGTTATTTTGATTAGAAAATTGAAAATATACCTTGTTCAATTTATTTTGTTGTCAAAAAAATGTTTCCTGTCATATCAATAACACATTCATTCTTACAGTTGTTTCCGCCAGAAAATGCTTTCTAAATTAATGAAAGAGGCAAATATAATAATATAAAGGCAAATATAAATATAATAATATAATAGATAAGCTTTCCATGCATCACCACAAAATCGAGCAACAACGAACTCTTTCAAGTGTGAAACACGAGATCTTTGATGTGTTTCAACAGATTTGTCTGTCATTTGTTAACAGATTTTAAAGAAATGTCCTTTTATTTGTAAAAGCATGCTTTCGAAGTGGTTCTATTGCCACAAAATCAGAATCAAGTTATAGAATCACCGGGGAATTGAGAAAAATCTCGATTTCTAGTATATTTGGATGACATAGTATGAAAAAATCGACTTTAAGGTTATTAGTATTTTAGCTACCATTTACATATTATGTTTTATAATGAAAAAGAGTTGACTTTTAAACAAAACTTTCATTTGAAAAATGGTTTTGCATTTGATCCTTAAAGCTCCTTATTAACTTTCACCTAGAGCGATTGCTCTTTTCACTTTGCCCGTGAGCTGTCGTCTGTCGCTGCTATGTGTGGGATATCAATTTTTAATTAGACGAATGTGAGTAATGTTGACGACACCGTACCGTTAATGTAAAAATACCGTCTTTTGTTTATTCTTTTTTATCTCAATAATTTCACAGTACCACATAAAGCTTAATAATTTCTGTGTATTTGAGGATTTTGGTGACGACACTGAATTAGAAATTAAAATAATATAGAAAAATCTGCATTTGCAATCAAATTGTCTGTTTGAGGTATACCTATATACTTAACTGTTTCTCTCGAACTTTAGATAGACAGATTAAACTGTAGAGACACTGACGTATTCCCATTATTTACATGTAAAATAAAATGTAATTAGTTACAACGTGGGAGAGTTAAATAACCTGAATACGTGGGCGAAACAACAATTAACCGCTAGTTGTATAATAATAATCAGTGAATACGTTTTTCACCTAACGTGGATGTGACGGTAGCGAAACTGCCAAAACGTACGAATGTTTTTTTTTACATCTAACAACATTTTGATAATGTGAGCTGTATGCGTTCATATATGCAACATTTTACATGTAAATGTTTTTGGGATACAATTTCCATTTCCAACAAAAAATACATTATTTAACGTAAATCCTTACCTACCCCATTTACAACACCAGTGCTTATCATTGTTCTATCCTAAGTAGGTGGATGGAAAATCTAATTGTTTTCTCTCATCGTCATCATCTTGGTTTCGGAATTGCAAAGCACCTTCACCATTTTAGATGTTTAGATGAGACGTATATCTCTTATCGGTTTTAAAATTCAGAGTCAGAAAGAATACTTTGCTCACATAGTCGAAAATAGTAAGAAATGTCCCTGTAAACATGACAAAACCTACATAAGTTGTTATAACTTTTTATTAATAAACATGGATTAGGGTCGGAGTAAAATTACACTGATATTATAGCCAGTATCACATTGTAATAGAAACTATAATAAGTATTATTATTAAACTGTAGATTGAGATCAAAAACACGTATGGCTTAGCTACATATTCCCGTCCCGATTATTAAGCATTATCAAAAAGTAGTGCATAGTTTATAGCTTTATGAAAAAATATCACAAAAGCGGTTGTGAACGCAGAATCTAATATTACAAATAGACGAATGCTACAAATTATAGCAAATACTTAAAAAGTATCTTCATGCCCATATTCACGAAGAAGTAGGCAGAGGCACAACCAGGGCACCCACAATGTGGTAGGTGGCAAGCCTATCGCCAACTGGGCGCATATCCAATCCCGAGCAACATTTTTTTAACAGAAAACTGGGAAAATCATCACATTTTCTTTTTGTTGCCCGACCGCGGTATCGAACAAAGGATCTCATTAAGTCGAGTACTTAAGTAAATATTACAAATTGTAATAATTCGGAATTGTAGCTGCTGATTCCAAACATACGTATGTCCAAAAATATGTATGTTTTTAAGCCTTTCTACATATAAAAACAATATTTTTAATAAAACGCATAAAGCTAGTTGTAGGCGAAAAAAAACTGTCAAAGTGTAGTGGAAATATTTTATAATAAAGATAGAGTTTCAGGTGGCCATTCCAATTTGTGTCCTACACTAACGCAAAGAAAAAGCTATTGCAATCTTAAAACATTAAAGTTAATTATAATTTTTCGTTCTTTGAAAATCTCTTTTAATAACCTCAACAAAATAATGATAAATGGAATAAAAAAATAAGTTGGTAGTTTAGTAGATAGTGAACAATAGTTTTACGTTTTACTGCCAAATCTTTCCCTTCCTACATCTGTAACGAGCATAAAGTGTGTTAAAAACATTGTATTTATTAATATATTCAAAAGTAAACGATGCACCATGTACCTACTCCTAGACATATATAAATGTTGTTTTCATGACATTAAAATAACATTGCTTAAAACACATAAGTAATGTTAGATTTATAGATAGCACACGTTAATCGTTATGCAGTGAATTTGTATTTCTAAGGAATCATGTCATGTCACTTAGGTAAACTTTTCACAAGATAAATTATTCAAGCAACCAACATTTGTTTTATAAATATCCTTCACACAGTAGGCACAAACACATCGATCCCGTTTCAAACCTTTTGGAAATCTATTTCACATAATAAAATGGAATAAATGTCACAACTCAATAGGGCTCTTTCGAGTTTAATGTTTTTATCGATATAATAATATTATATTATAATGTGTGTTAGATTATTGTTACTTGTAATATTATTAAACTTATATCTAGGTATAACTAAAAATAATTGTAACAGAGCTAATAATACCTACTCTTCATCGTTGGCACTTGGTTGTAAATCAATTGTAGATTTATTTACCTTTAGTTGTGAATCCCTGATGCTGATGAATGCTGTTCACACACACATACATACACACACGCAACGCATACGTCACATACGCACAAATTGACTGTTTAAATTAAATATACGTCGATAACATATTAGCAATTAATAGAAATATAAATAAAAGATTGATTATAATCTTGTTTCTTTAAAATGTATCTAAAAAAAGTATCTTCACGCCCGTATGCCTGAAGAGGTAGTCAGAGGCATAATTAGGGCACCCGCGACAAGCCGAAGACATTAAGTCCCATAAAGTGATAAGTGCAAGCCTATCGCCAATCGGGAGCATATTGTCCAATCCGTTTTTTTTATCAGAAAATTGAAAATACACATTTTCCTTGATTTTGTTGCCCGAACCTGGGATCGAACCCGGGACCTCAAGAAGTCTAGTCCGACGCCGGACCTTCCGCTGGAGAGAGAGAGAGAGGAATGTGTGTGACAAACTTATCACCAACAGGGAACTTAGCTAATCCTAGACACGTTGTGTTTATAAGAAAATTGAAAAAACACTTTCTACATCAAAGTCAAACATTCTCATTTCAATACTTAGGGAAAGGGCTCGAATCCCGGGTCGGACAATTTTTCTATTATTTTTCATTTTCTTTTTTTTATTATCATTTTAATTTTTTTTTATTATTGTTTATATTTTTATTTTCTTTTTTTTTATTTCATGTTTCTCTGTCTGTCTCTCGCTATAAGTGAGATAGAGATATAGATTACTAGAGATTGATAGAGATTGAGAGAGAGAGAGGGGGGAGTGAGAACTTCGTTCCATCCGAGTGTCCCTTGACACCTCTCAACTTTTTAGACATATAACTAACATTGTGGCCAAGTGCCACGTATTTATCTATAACAAATGCCTATAATGGCAGAGATGTTTTGAGATCAATACCAAACAAAGTAAATCTAATGACGAACTTGAGTCTATAATAGATCTCTTGGGGGTATAATAGGTCTCTTGGGGGTTTGTAGGATTTGTGGGCAGTATTAAGTCTTCCTGAATTTGATTAGATTCACGCGGGGATAATGTTGGTATTTTATCCAAATTTATAATTTGTATGGAAGGTGTCTGGCAATCGTAGGGAAGTAATGTATCGGTCGTATTGATATGATTAATACATCCAAGTCATGTGTTCCTACAGTAATAATATCCAGTTTGTTGACTCTAATGTCTTCATTAAAATTAAGTATTTACAGACCGAAGATAACTAATTATCTTGAAAAGTATTTTAAGAGACAAATAGCAAATATGCTATGTTATTTTATTTTTAATCCAGTCAATTCGTTGGCTAACTCAGTCGAGTTAGCCAGCGAATAGAAGCAGTTGCTTCTATTGAGCAGTCTAGTAGTATTTTAATTGAAACTTTAGATGTTATTCCCAATCATTTAAATTAATATTCTCTCTTGCAATATTCCAAATAATCATAGTTGCCAGTTCGAGAATATACCAAATTACATTTCAAATAACTCTGAAAACTGTAATAAAATTAGTAAATGTTCTCAACTGAACTTAGTACCCCAAAATATACAAGTATTTTTCAGCTTCAGTAATCACCAGATAGGTAGCTCATTCAATAGGAAAACTGTCACTCGGGGCGGATCTCTTAAAATTATTAAGAATAATATTAAATTTAGGGAACGTAAGGACATAGTGAATTTTTCTATTGAACGAGTTATTGAGATTGCTTGTATTGAGTATGAGCGGTTGGTTGTAAAAGGTGTATACAGGCCCCCGTGTGTTTCGTATGAAGATTTTGAAAAAAACAATGGAAGAAGTTATACTTAAGGTTTCAAATTCAAAAAAGAATATTATCATTTGTGGAGACTTTAATATTAATAAATTGGAAAAATCTTCTTTATCTTGCAGATTTCTCAATATGTTTAAATCATATAATTTACAAAATTTATTCTTGGAACCCACTAGATTAACGACCACTAGTGCTACTTGCTTAGATAACATTTTTACAAATATATCACCAGTTAGCTGTTCAGTTATAAATGAATTAGATTCTGATCACTGTGGTCAATTAGCTATTTTTCCTATGAAAATTGAAAAGTCTCAAAAGAAATATATTGTTTACAATCCAATAAATTCTAGTCGATTAGAACACTTTCGGGATAATATATTAGAAAAACTGCCAAATTTACCTTACAATGATGATCCCAATAAATTATTTAAATCGTTATTTAATTTAATTGACACGGAGCATAATAAAGTATTCATACATAGAAAAAAATATATAGCAAAACGGGTGTGTTTCAGTAAGTGGGCAACAACCGGTATATTAATAAGTAGAAAACGGTTATTTAATTTGTATTATGAAAAATCATATGACCATAGCATTGAATTTAAAAACTATGTTAGTGTGTATTCAAAATTGTTTAAAAGAGTATGTTCTTTTGCTAAGTCTATGTATTTGAAAAACATTATTAAAAGATCCGATAACAAAATCAAGGCCACATGGAATATTATAAATACGGAAACCAGTAAATGACAAATTACCAATGACGGGTTTGAATTAAATATAGATGGATGTAGTGTTAAAGAGGATGTAAAATTTGCGAAAGAGTTTGAAAAAAATTTCACACAAATCCCAATTGAAACAACCAAAACTCTTTGGTCATCTCCTATTATTTCGGAATCAATATTGAAGCAAGCTTAACCGAATGTAACAAAGCTTTTGAATTTACCTTTGTCGATACTAAAGACGTAGTAAAAGCTTTTAAATTACTTCAATCGAAGAAAATGCCAGACTTATGGGGACATTCTGTTAAGACGGTTGCATCAATAATTTTTGAAATTGCACCACATTTGGCCTTTATATATAACTGCTGCATATCGAATGGTGTATTTCCTGATCTAATGAAACAAAGCAAGGTAGTGCCTTTATTTAAATCGGGTGACACTTCTGACCCTACAAATTTTTGCCCTATTTCAGTTTTTGCAGAACTGAAATAGGGCGAAATAAACAGTTTGGATTTACCAAAGCTTGCTCAACCGTTGATGCAGGCGTGGAATTATTAAAAAATGTATTTGGAGCCTGGGAGAACTCGCATGATGCATTAGGTGTATTCTGTGATCTCTCTATGGCTTTCGACTGTGTTCATCATGATACTCTGATCAGGAAATTACGCTATTAAGGAATTAAGAACAAAACTCTTGATGTCATGATCTCATACTTGAACAATAGAGTTCAGAGGGTAAAAATAAATGGTAAAACTTTTTCAGGTTCTGCGGTTACGATTGTCGTCCCGCAAGGCTAAATTCTTGGTCTATTTTTGTTTCTTATATATATATAAATGACTTACCTTATCATATAATGGATATCCACGACATTGTATTGTTCGCGGATTACACTTCACTTATATTTAAAGTGAAAAGACAGTTAGATAAATATGACAAAGTGAACAATGCGATATCCAAAGTTGTACATTGGTTCACAGTTAACAATCTTCTTTTAAATGGTAAAAAGACGAAATGTATTCGATTTTCAATGGCCCAATGTTAGCCTAACATTGGGCCATTGATTCCAATGTACAACTAAATGGATCTAAACTGGATCTGGTTGATTCCACTGTCTTTTTAGGCATCATAATTGATAATAAATTACAATGGAGCCCTCATATTGAGAAATTAGCAAATAGGTTTAGTTCAGCAGCATTTGCAGAACATTAACAGAAGAACAGAACGTAAAAAAAAATAAGAACATTAACAGATGTTGAAACGGCCCGAATAGTGTATTTTAGATTTTTTCATAGTTTAATGTGTTATGGGATACTTCTTTGGGAAAATTCAGCAGATATAAATACTATATTTGTATTACAAAAAAGAGCTATTTATAATCTTAATGTAAGGGATTCCTTGCATGAAAAATAAATATTTTAACCTTCAGTTCTCAACACATTTTTGAGAATTACAAAAAAATGTGATGTTCACAATGTAAATACGAGGGATAAAAATAATCTAGTCGTATACAAAACTCGTCTTCATAAAATTAGTAAATCCTTTTTAGGTCAATGTATACGTTTTTACAATAAGCTGCCCATCGGTATTAGAGATCTACCTTTAAATAAGTTTAAAAAATGTATAAAAGTAAAATTATGTCAAAAAGGCGGTCTCAGAGTATTTGGAAGATGAACATGCTTGGGGATAGAGATTTCAATCTCCCACTGCAATTTGTAATGTTATTTGTTGTACCTTTTATTTAAGTTTAAATCTGATTGTAATTTGTATTTTTAATCTAGTTAATATTGTAAATATTATTATTGAAAAATGACAAGACCGCTAAGTTTCTTTTGCCGAATCTTCTCAGTGTGAGGCCGCGATTCCGATCCGGTGCTAGTTTAAAAAAATGTCGACGCGCACAAATGCCACTTGTATGGTTCAAGTGAATAAAAATTATTCTGATTTTGATTCTGATTATTTCCGATGTAGGTACTTTAGGAGTAGGAATAACAATTGGTTGAACAAGCTGGGCGGTTGCATTATCCGAAATAGGTTGTAGCGTAATCGAGTTTTCAACCTGAACATCCACTTCAATATCAGTAGTTTCTTCAGCCTCATAGTCCACATCACTGAAATCATCCTAATTTAAATGGTAAATTCCACATTTAGAAAAGGCTTTAATGGCGTTTAATGGCACTGCCGTTCTTAAGTAAGCTCCTGCAAAAATTTTTGTTATTTATGTTATTAGTTCATCGAACACTTACGGAAATACATAAGGGGTAAAATGATCCCCTGGGATAATTTTGTACTTACTAAAGGAGATCATTTGACCCCAAAAGCAAAATTTTAAAAACTTGTAGAAAAGTAACCTAAAATTATTACCCTTGCGAAATCAAATCATTCTTAAACTAAAGTCAGTAAAAATCGAAAGTTATACATTTATCTTCCAACATGCAACACAATTTCAACAATACAACATTAATTTGACTCATACCTTAGATTCAGAACAATAAATCTCTTTTTTTTATATAAAACGCCGCAAGATGTTCACACAGCCATGAAATTTCACTGGAGTGCCGTGCACGGTGTGGGGAGCATGTTAGCATATCAATTTAATGAAGATTACTAGTAGTTTACTCAAATCGACGGGGAATCATTTTACCTCGAGGGATCATTTTAGACACTTTTCCCCTACTTGTGAAGTCACATAAATCGTACCTACCGATGAATATTAAAAATATACATCGACATTTTAAGCTTTAATTTTCAGTGGTGCACACCCAGACCCGGAAATATAGACATTGAAGTGGTTAATTATTTATTATTTTCCTGTACTCCAGGCAGAAAGTTCCAGCAGAACAGAAAGCAGTAAGACTCTTCCTCCTGCTGCAGTAAATAAAGTTGCCACTTTCCTGCTTCGTCGGCCAGGAAAATAGCATACACACCTTCTGGCACTACCACAAAAAGGTTCATTTTTCTTTACGTTTTTTTACGTTTCTTGGCCTTGGCTTCAGTTCGACTAATGATTTTAGCTTTGATATGGGACAGATATGTTTTTCCTAGCATCGGAATGTTATACATATACTGTTCTCGTTTTGTTGGCGATCTTAAGAGCGGCAGTGATCTCTTAATTTTGTGTCGGTTGTGCCGTCTGCACTTTTGCTGCTCCAAATTTAACATAGTTTATTTCACATAGATCATACAAAATGCGCTTGTGACGCGTCTATATAATACTACAATCTACCACCGTATCGGAATGCAACTATGTGTTACCTAGGCATAAATGTGTATGTATATATATTTATTTAATGTATCGATGTCGATAGTACTGCATACTTGTTCCTATTTCAAGGGAATTTATTTATCAACGTCACTACTTGCCGACATGATAATGCACTAGCCACTTGCTCTGATTGGCGCCCGCCATTTGTTACGTGACGTTCCCTGAAAGTGATGTCTTTATCCGCTAATGTTTACCGCCCTTAACACACTGTGCTCACTTTGTTTGGAAATATCTATATAAAAAGGTGTGTCTCTGTGTACGTATCCCAAGTTACTTTTATTCTATTAACCCTCACGTTAATAGAATAAAAGTTTAGATAGTGGTGTACTGTGTACTGTATTACTTAATACATAACTATGTATTAAGTAATGTGCATTACTTAATAAATAAATACTTGGCATTGATTTGACGTTTATTTCATCAAAATCGGCCCCCTAGTTGGGGAGGAATAAATTTATTTGTACATAAATTATGTCAAAATTAGGGAAAAAAATGTTCAGTGGCATATAATTTTTTTTTTAGAAAGGGCTATGAAGATTTTGGGTTACCTACTGTTAGACAATTTGGTTCTTTTTTTCAAAATTGCGTTCACTGCTAATTCTTTCAAAAGTTGATATAGCTAATATCAATACAAATAAAAAATATTTTTAGAGAAAAACTCGTTAAGATATCCGAAGATAAAAACAACTAAAGTTTTGCTATTAAGGTTACGACTTTACGGGGTTCAGACAGGTTTACTAAGTTCCAACTTTAGGAGCTCATATCTTCGAAATGTGACTTTTTACGCGTTATTGTCTCAGATTAATTTTTGTTTGTATTGCTGTTATCTATTTTTGAAAGAATTATTAGTGAACGTGATTTCGAAAAAAAAAATGGCGGACAGTAGGTAAGCCAGGCTTCATACAAAAATCTTCAAGGCTCTTTTTGGAACCATTTTCGTCGAAAGCTTTTGGTCTAATTTCACACATTTATAAGTGTATACGTGCGCATAAGTATACGAGTATTAGGTACATATCGCACAAACACGGTACTCACATGATTTTGGGAGCAATGCACACTATGGGCTGGGGCGCAGTTCGCACCGCACTCCGCGCACTAAGCCCGACGCGGACTATTGTGTAGTCCTTCTCGTCCCGCTACGATCCATTTGACGGAACCAATTTGTCTTTGAATGAATTGGACGTATCCATAGTTTTCGTCTAGAAGTAAAGTATTTTCACGCCCACATCCCCGAAGTGGTAGGCATAGGCACAACCATGGCACCCACGACTAGCCGAAGACACTAAGTCCCACTATGTGATAGGTGGCAAGCCTATCACCAACCCGAGCAAGAAAAAGAGAAATCCCGAGCAACATTTTTTTTAATAGAAAATTGGAAAAACCAAATTTTATTTTTGTTGTCCGACCCGGGATTAAAACCCGGGACTTCAGGCAGTCAAGTCCAACAACTGAACCGTTAGACCACATTTTCGTCTACAACGTAATACGGTTTTTCATTCATTTCATCAATTTCATAATTTTTTTTCATATTATAACGTTAAATTAAATATTTATGGAATATTAAATATACATATACTCGGTAGCCCAAAAGACATTGTCTTATCTTGATTAATTATTTCTTAAATTTTCTAATGTTTTGTTTTAATATTTTTTCTTTAATAAGTAATGTATTATCGAAATTATTCCTTCCGCTCGCGCGTGATGCGATGAACAAGGAAACGGACCTTAATGTTGTAGAGATTGTTTTATTATATTAAGTGTTAATCGTATGTTAACCTTTTTATGTCCTACTGTTTAATAAAATAATAAGCAAATGTACAACGCGTTGGTGGAAAGCATACTGTACTACGGTCTAACTAGTTACGGTTGCAAATTGCACATATAAAACATATTTTGATCAAATATAAAACTTACAGATATGTACTACTTATACTAATAACTTACCACGCTAAATTAAAGAAAAATTTAATAATCTTTCCGGACTAATTAAAATGCTAATACATAAAGAAGTTTTTACGCTACGGTCAAGATGGAGGAACCAAGTCTCGGATTTTAATAAAACATGCATCAAAAAATTCTACATAAATTCTACTATTTGCTACCTTTGTTCAAACAATTAGTACCTCATCATAAACATGTCTTTTAATCAAAAAATATTGGTCCCTCCATCTTGACGTCAAGACCATACTAATAGGCTGTTCCTGGAAATATTTAATATCCTTGATGTTTTCTACCTAAATTCTACCTTTATAAAAATGATGTGAGGTGTCTGAAACACAAACAGTTTCAAAAATATCAACTAAAATAGTTGGCCCCTTAATCTTGACGATTCAATAATTTGCTTTTCCGGTCACTGTTTAGTTTTTTTGCAACTTTTGAATGGTCAATATTTTCTACCTAATTTCTACCTTGATAATATATATCTCTGTTTAAACTGAAGTTGGCTTTTGAGTTAAAATAAGTGCTCAAATAATTGTACGTAGTTGTAAAGTAAGGTAAAAGCACTTTCTTCTAACGAGTTCTGATATTTTAAATCGATCTAAATATCAAAACGGTACGTAACACACGTACCGTTTTAAACAAGGAAATGATAAGTACCTCCATCTTGACGCTTGGTACCAATCCGGGCGAGTTTCTGCGAAATTCTACCACCTCGTCAGATGTCACGGTGTTAGTGACCGTAAGCCTATGCTCCCCTTTCACGAGCTGCCAGGCAGGAAGGCAGGAGGTTCCATTCTACAAAGGAGGAAAACTCCTTCTGCAAAGGAGCCCGGACCAATACAGCAGTAAAAAATTAAAAAAGGGGTTCTCCGGGAATGCCGACAGAAGTGAAAACTTGAGTTAATACTCAATTGTTAGTAGTAGTAGTAGTATAGTAGTGCATTTTTGATATTTTGGAATGGTTAGGGAATAATTTTGCACGAATTGCTTTAATTATCAGTATGAAAGTATTATCATTTATATGTGGTAGAATACAATATTCATTTATTGCGCTATCGTACACAAACATGACAACACGAACATTCGCGCAAACTCCCTGAGCCGTCATACGAATTTTCGATTAGGTCACGTATCCTGACGCGAGTTTAGAAGTTTTTATCCATTCCGAAAAAAGCGCGCAACGCTGCTTAAGAAGTTTTCGCTTTAATAATCGGTGAAAATAATATCTGTAATAATATCTATAGCTAAGTGCTGAGCTAACTGGTTTTTCTTTTTTAATGTTTTTTGTTATTTGTTGTTTTGTAATCAATATAATAATAAATGACTACAAAAGATACGTCAACGCGTCGTTAGTTTACCTTATAGCCGCGGCTTGCCCTCATTTGGCGTCTCAATTTGTAGCGTCGCTTACACAGGGTGCGTTATTTGTCGGTCCTAAACAAACGTCGTTGGCAGTAAACAATTCTAACAAGTTCACTCACTGTTTCATTGAGTTTTGTTATATTTTTAGTTACAGCGGTGGGTCGCAAAATAGATGACTCATCCTGTATACAAATCTTGAAGTAATGATAGTGACATGGGATGACAGCATTGTTTGCTCGAACATAATAAGTTTTTACTATGTGGTACACTTCTGCGGAATTTATTGCATCGCCTTCCCTATTTTTGTCGCCATAGTGTCGGTATTCATCGTTTTCTTGTTTCTAATGCCTGACGTTTTAGTAATGAAATCGGTCGCTATTAAGCCAAGATATCGGTCCAAACCGGTGGTTACTCTAATTTTTTTTAATTCTTATATACCTAGTTTAAAAGACTTTATTTTATCTGGCCGTCTCCCATTATCTATAAATAAAATGAGAGGTTGCAAAACCTCTGTCAGCAAAAGAAAATCACTTAGTACTTAAGATCTGATTTTAAAATCTTTAAATTTTTGAAATCTGCTTAAAACACAGAATATTACTTCTAAACCAACAAATTCTACTCAAACTCTCCTCAAACTTTTACCTTACTTAGCGGATATTTAGCTTCATAATTGTTTTACTCTAACTTTAACTTAATTAACAGTTTTAACTTGATTACAGCTTATTTTGACATTAAAAACAGTATGCCAGGACAACGTAAGCGTTTTAAATTCTCGTAACCTGTCTCGCTGAGCTTAATGGGCGCTCCAAGTTAATAATAAAAGTCCTAATCTTAAAAGGGTTCTAAGGTTCTTTATACCTTTTGAAATTATATACTACCTTTTTCGGCACACCTCATTATGAAATTTTCGAGTCAATTTTTATTTATTATCTATAAAAAAAACATTTCACGTAATAACAAATACTTATTCGTTATAACCAACTTTAAAAAAGGGGGAGGATACGTACGCTCCAATCCTATATTTGCATATGTATGTTAATCGATTTCTCAGAAATTTTAAAACCGACGATTTTTTTTATTTCAGGAAATTTTGAAGAAAAAAAGAGCATACTTTCGAGGAATGGGACTGGGACCACCATTACCACCATGTCAATATCTGTAGTTGAGGAAAATAGTAATGATTACATTTTTTTGTGATATTGGATCAAGCAGGCAGATTTCCTGATGGTAAGAAATTCAAGCCGCCTAGAAACACCAAATGCGGTAATAGTGCGTTGTTAACCTGAGTCCGGGATGCTAGGCATCGAGCTAAGTAAGTATACCGGCTACCTTACCCTCCTAACCGGACCATGTCAACGGCAAGCACTTTTGTTATGGGGGCAGGAATAGATAAGGTGTTGGTACTAATCCAGGCGAGTCGCTGCGGAACTCTACCACCTAGTCAGATGTCACAGTACTAATGACGGTAAACCCATGCTCGCCTTTCACGAGCTGCCTGGCAAGAAGGCAGATGACCTATTCTACAAATGGGCGACCAACGTTTGGAAAGATATTACAAACAAATGCACTCAAATCAAATATAACACGTCCGGTTGCAGATCTTAAAAAACATTAATTCGAAGTTATCTATCTAACAATGAAATCTTTAAGAGTGAGTGAGTGCTCAGGCGACTAAAAAGGGTAGCAAAACATATTTTTAGGATTTTTTTGAATAACTGTTTGTCCGCGAATCACGTCGAATCTACTAAAGTGATAGTTTTATGGAGCACTTTTTATCTCATTCACTAAAGGAGTTCCCGTGGGGGAGGGGTAAAAGTCAAAACATAAATTAGGCTCTAATTCATTAAAGTTCGTAGTCTAAATTCCCTTAATCTATTTTTAATTGTAACATATGCTTTAGAGATTGTCCCTTATATCTTTCTGTCATATGTTTTGTAGTTTTGAGATTACAGACATAGCAACGCTCAATATAAGTCGACAAATAACTTGAAATCCAAAATGTAGAGAAACATTTAAAAGTTCAGGTCTATTTACGTATACATATATTTACTCCAAATCTCCCTGAAGACAGAGAGCAATGAGTGCTAATTGAACGAAATTTGCCAGCTCACCAAATATAAAAAAAACATTAAAGAAATACATACATTTATCGGTAAAATCTCTTGAACCCATTCATAATCTTATCCTATTAATATTATAAATGGGCAAGGTTTGTATGTTTGTTTGGTATACCTTCGCGCAAAAACTGACGAACCGATTTTCATTAAATTTGATATATACATAGAGGGTAACTTGGATTAACACATAGAATAGTTTTTATCCCGAAAAAATATTCCTGAGGGCACGAGTGCAACGCCGTGGGTAGCTAATTAGGTATGTATCTTTTTTTTATGACATTGAAAGGCAAACAAGCAGACGGATTTCCTGATGGTACGAAATTCACGCCGCCTAGAGACATCAAAGGTGGTAATGGTGCGTTACCAACCTGAGGTCGGGATGTTAGGCCTCGAGCAAAAGTAAGTATACCGGCTACCTTACTCTCCTAACCGGACCATGTCAACGGCAAGCACTTCCGTTATGGGGGCAGGAATAGGTAAGGCGGTGGTACCAATCGGGGCGAGTCGCTGCTAAACTCTACCACGTAGTCAGATGTCACGGTGTTAGTGACGGTGCTCGCCTTTTACGAGCTACCTGGCAAGGAAGGCAGATGGTCTATTCTACAAAGGAGCCCGGACTAACACGGGGAAAGGAGCCCGGACCAACACGGGGAAAAGGAGCCCGGACCAACATGGGGAATTTATACATATCTAAATTATATATGGAAATGTTTTTCTTTATGCATAGCCCAAAACTTTATTTTACATGACGATGGAGCATCAGCTCTTCCATGCGAAACCGTTCACTTATCGTGATCAACATTACACATCCTTTAGCCTCCGTGCGTGACACACACAAATGATACCACAAGTTCGCTTCGTAGTGACTTAAAAGTAGGATACTCAAACATACTTTTGTATAATTAAGTATTTTCACGCCCATATCACCGAAGAGGTAGGCAGAGGCACAATAAGGGCACCTACGACTAGCCGAAGACAATAAGTCCCAAAATGTGATAAGTGGCAAGCCTATCGCCAACCGGGCACATACCAAGTCCCGAGCAACGTTTTCTTTTAATTAGAAAATTGAAAAAACTTAATTTTCTTTTTGTTGTCCGACCCGGGAATCGAACCCGGGACCTCATGCAGTCAAGTCCGACAACTGAACCGCTAGACCACAGAGGCGATGAACATACTTTTGCAATCGCAAAATTATGGTATACGTTATAATTTGTCTAATTTACAATCGAAATTGTAGCCTAAAATAAAACCATGTTAACTATTGTATGCCAACGTCAAGAACCTATTAAAAAATCGAGATAGACCTACTACAGTTTTGTTGCTAAAACAATCTTGTTATTCATTGAAAAACAGTGGTTGCCTGGTAACTGATCGAATATAGCCCTATCTTAAATAGGTTACCGAAATTGTCAAATTATATTTGTAAAAAAACAAGGTTAAACGAAATTGTGTATGTGCCCAATTCGCGATATATTTGTCATATATTACATTGTGGGACTATAATACTTCGGCTAATAATGCTACTATAGACCAGGGCCGAAGCTTTCAAAAATGGTAAAAAATTAAAATACAATTACAGTAGTATGAAACCATAGAAATAGGAATAAAGAAAGTGGTTTGAATGTAATCTGATCAATTTTTTTTGTAATGATAATGAATCTTGTAATGATGATTAATGTATTTTAATTAATAATTAATGATGTAAATAATGATTCGAACAAGAACGGAACCTTTACTGCAGTTATTAAATTCCCGTGTTTGTCCGGGCTCTTTTGCAGAATAGACCATAATTGCCGCCATAACGTCAGTATTTGTCGTTGACATGTTCCGGTTTCGAGGATAAGGTAACCAGTAAACTTACTTTTGCTCGAGAACTATATAAAGAGTTAACTTATATAAAGAATAAACATATTTGCACGCCACAATGTAAAAAAAAGTTGCTCGGGAAAAGTAAATAAATATTCTTTCTTTCGTTTAATTACATTTCCCTAGTTAGGTATAAGCCAATTGAGTAGCACAAAGTAAGTATGGTGATAGTTGCAATTTCATTCGGTATGTAAATAATATTTTTTATCTATTTACTTAAACTTAACTATTAATCGTCACTAATAGATCAAGTAAGATACTCTCCTTTTTCTGGACAGCCTTATAATGTCAAAACGGCAGCCATATTTAGTAGCTGACGGCAGGTTTTTGTCGTTGGTATTTCATGTCCATATACTTAGAGGTCAATGGATGAAACCCATTAGAAAAGGAGGGGAATATGATCAAAATGAAAGGAAAAATAAATTAAATTAAATAAGGTAAAAATGGTTTGCCGGAAATCAAGATTTCCGGCAAAACTACAAGTCCTATGGAAAAAAGTTAAATGGCAAAGTTGTATTATTTATTTTTAAAACTCTATTTTTCAAAAATAAATACATTCAAATTAACAAAGTAAATATTATGTTACACTTGAATAAATAATAATAATACCTTAATATAAACGTTAAATTAAACATAACCGTTATTACGAACATAAATGTTCCTGGAAAATTTCACATATTATGTAATCCCAAAATTACATATTATTATACAAGTATAACGCGAACGCTGAAACCATTACATCATTTTGTATGAACATTCGTTCAACCAAATTGACAACCTTAGGCATCAACCATGATTAATTTACGAGATAAGTTTCAAAAATTATGCCAAAAAACAACTCCAAGTTTACCCTCCGCTGTGGCAGTAAACAAAATAGGTACTGATTCTTATTTAGGACATGTACACTTGTGTAAAAAATACACATTGTTGTTCTTGATATATCTATGTATTCAATAAAATACTTCAGAGTTTTAGTCGTTAAAGTGTTAGACATACGGCCGCACTCAGAGACGTCAACTATCTAAAACATAATTATATACACACATATCTTCACGCCAAGACCCTTGCTGGGTATAGGCATAACTATCGTTAATCAATCATTAAGTTAATTAATTGTTAATAGACGTTAATTGAGTGGTGCGACTGAAAGACAATCATTAAAAATTAATATTGACCGCCTCGTTGGTCGAGTGGCTAGCGTACACGCCTAACTACATCGACCAATCGATTCTCGATTCGATTCCCGACGGAGGCAGGCATTTGTGTGATGAACATTTAGATGTCTGCATTTCCGGTTCTGGTTGTTTATTAAAATTATTCTGGTATCTATTTAAGTATTTCTATGTATTGGTATCGTTGACTAACAACCATAACACAAGCATGTAACTTGCTTACTTTGGGGTTAGATTCAATTTGTGTGATAACAAGTATTCATTATAACAAGTAATATCATAAATCATATAATATAAGTTTATCGCCTCTGTAGTTTAGCGGTCGAGCGCTGGACATAACGTTTCGGGTTGTATGGTACAGCTAAGAGAAAATATGTTTTTTTTAAATATTCTAATAAAAATCTCGTGGTCCAAGATTTTATACATGCCCGGTTGCCAATAGTCTTTCCACCTATCACATTGTGGGACTTAGTGTCTTCAGCTAGTCTTTGTTTCTCTTTTTGATGTTGTTCTTTTGCCTATCTCTTCAAGGATACGGGCATGAAGGCACTTTATTTTTATTTTTTTTAATATAATTTCCTCGATATACACTACACCCGAATATCACATTTTTTCCTTTTTTTATATTCTTATCTACCTTAAGAATAAAATTTGTAAAAAAAATAAATATATCTATTACCCAAAGTTATAACTCAGAAGTAATAGTTCCAGACATATAAACAATGCAACGTTCAAATAAACAAACTCAAACCAGAAGATCACAAACTTATCATGTACGAATTGTAGTTCCTCTAATAGATTAACCCAAAATATTTTATTTTAAGTTATCATAACAAGAAGGAAAATGAACAGCAATATTTCATAATAAAAGACACCCAAAATGATAACGGTAAGTTGCAAAGCTGAGGCCAAATTAGTAAGCTTTTTGCGTTAATTTTCAGGTTAACTTAATCTTCAAATCGGAATACTACAATTGTGAAGGAGACAGAAGTTGCTGAAACTGTGGTACCACTACCTATCAACTGGTCAATCCATTACCGGTCACCTCCTAGTAACTAGTTTCAATCACAAACATGCTCTCCGTACAGTATGGTGAACTGTAAAACATGCTAACAGGATGAAAATAACGTAAATTCACAACAGTAGACTTCACCGTAGGTTACAAGAAAAGTAGGAGTACCAACGTAACTAGGCTAATGGCACGTAATGGAAATCCTGATTTTACCATTATTTTTAATCTCATTTAATTGTGAAATATAATTATTTCAGTGTGATATTTAAATGTTACATTAAATAAAATACATTTTCGGTATTAACACAGTTTTGCTTTTTTGTCAATTAAAATATAACAC
>NJDC01001681.1:44651-56193 GCA_002245475.1 Calephelis virginiensis | reverse complement strand
TAGCCACCTAGCTGTTCCTGGTTAAATTAGAAACACCAGGGAGGGATTGGTCTCCACCACTAATGCAGGCACCCTCTGGGGACTAAAACTTTGAGATTGCGGCTCCATTATAATATGAGGGGGGAGGGGGAGTGGGCATCCGGGACTCTCACCAACCAGGCGAAACGCAGCAGCAACGCCGCTACTTCACGCTGGTCTTAAGTGAGAGAGTGGACGTGCCGGCCCATGAAGTTGCAGCCATACAGGCAAACAGCATGGCACTACCACTCGTAATAATGTTGTTTCTGCAAAGTATAAAAGTTGAACAGTGTTTTTTTAAATTCTTTTACCCACAAAATTACATACCATTTACCTTACAATATTTTAATGATTACATTATTACAATAATATAAACTTAGACCACCAGCTATGGCATTGCAGGACACGCGGAATACGGTGGCTTGCTTCGTCACTACTGTGCGCGGACAACTTATGATTTTGATTGTTGTAGCTCTCCTACACAGTAAATATTTTTTCGTCCGTAAAAAGAACTTGACGGTGCTTTTATTATGCGAACTGCTTCAAAAAATGCAGTATCTCTTCATGTGTAGTAGGCAACGTCCTGTTTTTTCTGCGATGAGCTCGTAGTCCTAAGTCTTCGTTGAACATCCTTTTCACCACCGTGGTTTTGCTTAACTCCATCTGAAGGGCTAACAGTTTCTGCTTGCGGAGGGAATTTCTTTGAATTCGATTCTAACCTAACAGAGCGAGGGCGACCGCTTCCTTTTCTGTCTTCCAAATTTGTCCTCATTATGTCGTTTGGTGGTACGATAAATGAATCTTCTATGTCAATTCCAATTTTTCAGTATGTCGAAAATTTCAGTTGGTGTGTAACCACATCGATGCAGTGCGATAACCGAGCATAGCTCTCTCCATAGCACACTCAGCGACTCTGAGCTAGTTCTCTTACTAGTCTGTGCTCTGAGCTTATTTAAGAGGCCCACATTTATTTAAAAAATATACGTACTTATTTTCATAAAAGATTCTAATTTCAAATTAAGAAACAGTTTTGTGGCCAGCAATTTTAATTGAAAAGGTTATTGTGTGGCAGAACTTATGACCCGACAGAGTACATATAGTGATTATATTTATGTAGTTTTACTCAATTTATTGTGCACTGTAAGTATACCAATTACTTTATCAGCTCCTTTTTGGATGAGCTGGAACAAATCTCTAGGTATACCTGAGATAAGCTAATCGTTTGTACAAAACTTTTACTTTTAAAGTTAATGTTTTTTGTGTACAATATATGATTAAATAAAAAACAATGATTTGCTTACTTTTGAGTTAGATTCAATGTGTGTAACTTATCCAAGTATATTTATTATTACTAGTGGTTGCCCGTTGGTCAAAATTCGATCATAATAAATTCTAATATCTTGTTGATAAGAACGCCATCTTCATTTCTCAAGACCAACTACTTTGTTTCCAAACTGTATAGTGCGCCATTTGTGATCTATTGTCGTTATCATCAATATATTTATTTGTGTATGTGTCAAATGCATGGTAGTGTGGATAATGTTTTATTTATTGATTTAATGTATTTTATAAGCATTATTATTGAAAGATATTAGCGTTCTGCACTTCTCTTACGCATAAACTGCCAAATTTTATGCTCCTGCGTCCGCGCAATTTTCATAAAACTGGGGCCAATGTTATGGCATCAAGTATTTATATATAGATTATTTGTTTATAGTTTAAATAACCAAGTGAAAATAATTAAGTGAAATCCGAATCGTATCTATATAATATGTACATCATAATCTACTAAATTAGGCAAAGATAAATAGACCTGCCACTTAGGTTTTCTACCTACAACGAGCACCAGAATCTCACAGAGCCGGCGCAGAAATTAAAATTTAGTAAATAATAACTTAAATTTATTGTATTTTTGTGAGAGTAAATATATCAATAAAACCAAAATATAAGTATAGCTATTTTTAAGACAGTTATCTCAACTGTGGAAAGCCGCGTAGTATCTAATTTTGCAAAAAACTGATGTGAGGAGCAGGTAAATTATTATGTGGCCGTGTGTGTTTGTGTGTGTATGTATTGTATAATTTAGCCGTTAGGCATTGGCTAATGGCTAATTCATCTAGACTTATAAAAAATTACCAAGTAAATATAACAATTCAACTACCCGTGTCCGTCTTTGTTCGTCAGCGTAGATAATTGTTTCCTCTGTTTACTGCACTGTGGACCAATTGCAAGAAAATAGACATGGAAAAACATTTTAAAATTATTTTTTATGGAATCAAAATGCCAAAAGCGTAACACTTAAGTGTTAGTCCCGGGTCGCATTAAAGAATATAGTCTGACCGGTTTCCTACCAAGCAGCACTTAAAACGCAAACATTAGTTTCTTTTAGCGTAGACACGACAACTAGTCCAATTTAACGCCATCGCCTTATCAATTCCTGGAGACCTAATGTTAGTGCTAGCCACTGTCGTGTTTAGTTTGGAGGATAGAGTAGCTGATAAACTTACGCCTGCAGCTTAACATCCTAGCCTCAGGTTAATAACACACCATTACTATTCGTATTTCGATGTATGTTTGCCTGTCCTAACCACGCTAACTTAATTTCGTATGCTGCCTTTTGACCCTATTGAAAACAGTGGTCATGAAGAAGACACCTACTTGCGTTTTGACATGTCAGTTCAAAAAATCAGTTAAGGACGCGTGTTATAAATTCCCCTAGGGCTACTGGATTTTTCAATGTGGAGACAAATTTTGACACTTTTGACAATTTTCATGGCAGGTTTTTGTGGAAGAAGATAGGGAATTTATAAGGAAGGTCCCTGCCTTCTGAGATTGGTGGAGAAAAATTAAAGAAATGAAAGAATTATTGAATACATTTCACTAGAAATAAAAAAAAAAAACTGTTATAAACTGAAGAAAATCCCTTACCACTCGTAAATATGCGAATTCTGATACATGGGCCAAGATATATTCACGTCTGCGGCTGACACAGGGGGTACAATTTGCATATTATAGCAATAGACAACAGACTGCTAACGTTAAACTGCTGTTTACAGTTTACTTGCGGTTAACTATAGTTTACATATAAAATATCTTATATGTGATGTGTTATATGTATATGTATACTTTTACATTTATAAAATAAATTAATACTTATGTGGCATTTATGTAATATTCATGTAAATTAATCTCCACGCGTTTGTAATTCGGTTTGGTACTTAACGTCAGGGCTTACCGCTGCCGTGCTCCAGTTTGGATAGGACAGTTAATAAGTATTTACTAACGCTAGAGTTGTCACAGCCCAGTGCCAGGTTAGTAACTGGACATGGTACTAGTACTACCATACTTATTTGGTGTTTAGTTTGTTTTCCTATCTTATAAAAAAAGGATTGTGTGGTTTTATGAAACCACGGTAAAGGTGAAACTTGATCTTAAACTATAAGCTATAGACACCGCCATATTGGCCTCGGCTGCTATGACGTCAACATCACGCAACATGCGACACACAGAGCAAAAGATTTGAGACGATGCAATAAAAGTTTCACTTTAAAACTTCAAGATAAAAGAGCAGCCTTATGTAAATTAGCTGTAGTTAGCCTGACTGTATGAGGTATGGTACCTCTCCAGTTGACAAACCACAACTGAAGATCCAAGTTCATTAGTTTGGCGAGTTCGTAGCTTCTGTTAAGATTAAGATTCAATAGTTGTCAAGCCACACTATACCCTGTGATTCTCTGATCTATTGTTTTGCCATCTTTTTATACAATAAATACAAAAACGTCAATAAATCTTTTGACAATGTATAAATTTAACTGACTTTGAAAAAAGGAGGAGGATACTTGCAAGTACTATATTGTTTATGTATGTTAATCGATTTCTCCGTCTATTCTGAACTGATATTGAAATTTTTGTATTTAATTTAACGTCCATAATGGTTGTATTGCTGCCAAGTCTGAAATGGGTGATGAAATCCAAGCAAAAAAGAATACATACTGAATTTTAGAACACATAAAGATTAATTCGACTTCAACAAGTAAACTTCTTTAAGAAAATAAATTTGTTTGCATTTTACCTGAGCTTCAATTGTTGTTCTTAGAGAGGTTTGTATACCAATCTATATTATAAATTTTTTTAGACTCTACTCCCTTATTAGGAAATAATACCCTATTAAAAACATTTCAAGCAAAATGTTGCCAAGACCAGTCAATGTCTCGCGCTGAAAAGTTATTGGATGCCATGTGGAGCGAAGCTTTAAACTCTACACGCTCTAACTCGGCAAACCTTTAATCTTATAAACTTCACACCTTAGTTAAAATATAAGGCTTGGCGGTTTGGCTACTGTCACATCGGGTATTGAGAATACATTCATTGTTATTTACTTTTCTGCTATACAATACTTATTTATTTAACACTTTATTGCACACAAAAAACTAAAATACACAAAATACACGATAAGTTAAAAATGCATAAAAGGCGAGTTTATCTCTAACTAAAGAAATTTCTTCCAGCCACCTCAAAAAAATGAAGCTGTGAAAATAAAATGGAAGGCATCGTGTATAAAAAACAATCAACTATAGCTATACTTAGAACATATAAATAAAATTATAATAATTAAGTGTGTAAGAAATAAAACAGGTACAATTATAATTATTAAAATATCTTAGTAGGATAATATATGAGTATGTTATTGTGTCAACTATAAGTAATGTTCCTTCAATCTTTTCTTAAAAGTAGGTAAAGAAGGGCTGTCACGAATCACGACAGGAAGGGAATCCCACAATTTGATTGATTGGAAAGTAAAAGATTTATTTATTTAGAGTGCGAAGCGGGAAAACGAAGTACAGAGCTACGGTTGGAGCGACATGGGGAATCAGCAGAGTGCAGAAAAGCTAAAACGCTCCCGTAGGTATGAGGGAGTTGACACACTGAGCTGTACAGAATATTATATAAGAGAGATAGAATATGTAAATTTCTGCGGAGTATATAGGAAGCCATTTGAGTTGAGCTCTAAACATGGAGACGTGGTCAAACTTACGGTGGAAATACTTGTTGTAGTAACAAAACGGTCTAGCCGTATAATATTTTGACTATTGTATAAAAAAGTATTTTCATGCCCGTATCGCCAAAGTAGGTAGGTAGATGATCAAAGGTACAACCAGGTCACCTACGACTAGCTGAAGACACTAATTTTTACAACGTGATATGTGGCAAGCCTATCGCCAACAAGCACTAATTCAATCCCGACAAAACTTGTTACAAAGTTGAAAAAACACATTTTTTGTTGCCTGACCTGGGATCGGCCCCATGACCTCACGAAGTCAAGGCCAACACCTTACCGCTATACCACGCAGGCGATAAAAAGGTGTAAAGTTAATAAAATTAGGGTTTGTAGAGTTAGAGCGTGTAGATTTAGAAGCTTGACCCTGCATGATACCTGATAACTTTTTGACCGTGCAAGCCATATTGACGCGTTATGTCAAAAAGGTAAAAGTTTAACTCTACTTTATAACGCAATTATCAATAAAATAAAACAGCAGTAGATGATACTACTGGACCCTGGGAAGTCAGGCCAAGTGTGCTGTGTGAGCCAAGTGTTGTACCATGTAGCACCAACCCAACATCGCAGTGCCTCTGTGGTCTAGTGGTCCGACGCCGACGTTGACTATATGAGGTCCCTGGTTGGATTGTGATTTGAAAAACGTTTTCTGGAGTTGAATACCCACATATGGGTTCAATTTACGATAGCTCTGGCATCTATGACACTTTGGAACTGCGTACATTTGGCTAAGCGTGGGTGGCCTGGACGAACATTTGCATATCGGTGGATTATGCGTTTTAAATTCGATCACATAATTATGAATGATTAAACTATTGAAATCATCCAATAACCTAAAAGTAAGGCACCAAAACTTTTACCTCCATTCGTTACACAACACCTTAAAATATAGTGTAGCCTGACACTCTCTGTAATCTAAGTTCAAAGACAAGCAAACGGCATCCCGGCATTTAGTTAGAGTCTAAGTTGCACAAATTGATTACAACTTCTACGGAGCTGGCTAAATTTCTATTCAGCCGGACAGATTTCCGATTTTGTCAGATACACAAATGAAGTTAGTGTATTTACTACTCATATGTGCTTCAATTATTTAATAGTTTACATTTCATCCCACAATAATTCAGAACTAGTACAAACATACTTATCTGTTGCCCGTGGCTTATCCTGGACACTAAATATTTTTTGCTAGAACCTCTTGACAACCCAGGAAAAGGTAAAAAAATTGTTCTGTGTCGGTCTAATATCTGACTTAGAAACGAGGGTTACACATCTGTCCAATAGAAGAAAAGTATTAATAAATAAGTAAATATCCCTGAAAAAACTACACAAGTTGATCAAATTTGGGGTTAGTAAGCATACTTGTATTATGGGTGTTAGTCAACGATATTAATACACAGAAATACTTGAATAGGTATAAGAATAAATTGAACAAACACCTAGACCCGGAAATGAGACATGTTCAACCTTAAGTAGACACCGAGCCTCGCGGTTGGTCGGTAGCGTGAGGCGTGAACACAAACCCCTCGACCAGCGAGGCGCGGTCAATATTATTAATTAAAATTTGGTGTGTTAATAATCAAGCGTAGTTATACTGCAACAAACGACTTCAACTATTTATTTATAGTCTAAGATCCGGCATGAAAATAAATATACCCTCATGTGTTAATTGAATGAAGTAATATTTTGTAGGCAGATTTCAATGACGTAAGTGAACAACCTCTGCCAGCATGAGTGTGCTATAATTAATAGTAATTAAATAATCAGTAGTTTATTTATTTATAATTGCTTATTTCAAATGTTAATTGCATGAACCAAGCAGAAAGTTTTTATTTTATTACAAATTATAAACCTTGTTTTAGTAGGCATCCATCTTTAGGACAAGGTAGGCAGAGGTACAACCTAATCATACACGTCTAGCCGAAAATACAAATGTATAAGAAGAACGCTGTACAGCAACTTGTCCGGATAGAGATTCACCGCCTTAATTATTCCTGACATCATAATGACAGCGTTAGTCACTATCGTGTACCAGTCTTACACTCTGGGTATAGAACGACAACGCACCTACAACATCTGTGGTGTCTGAAGAACCTGGTTGTAGCTTAACATCAGGAGTGCCGAGTGTTTGTTCGCTATCTTTGCCATAAACAAATCCCTATTTGCCTTGCAAATAAATTATTTTTATTTTTTATTTCATTTTCTTTTTTAGCCACTCCATACTTTAAGAACGACTTGAACGATGTCGTTCATATATTTTGTAGATTTAATCATTTTCAGAAGGTTTTTCAATAAAATTAAAAAAAACAAAAAATTGAAAAACATAAAGTCAACTTTTCACTCGTGACAAAACAACATTAATACTAATTAATGTAAAAAAATATTAGATACAGAAAAATGTTGAATAAAAATTGTAATATTGAGCAACTGTGAAAGATATATAAAACGGTAAAGTACGTTATTTAGGGCAAAAGGTCATTAAAAACATGTCGATTCCGGGGTATTTTCACCCAAATAGCGTTACTTTCGGAAACAGCAAAGATTTTCGACTAAAAGCCTCTCCGGAGATGCATCATGCATTAATAACGTTGGGAGAGCACTTACTTAATGCAGCAGATGCGTCAACTTGCTACGAATACTTTCATATCATATTTGCAACAAGCAAATGCCCGCGGTTTTTTCTTGCGTCCAGTGTATCCTAATTTAAAAAGTTTCTATTTAACTTACAATGTATGTTTGTCCAGACGGAACGTTGCAAGTTGAATTTGATCCACTTCCCGATTACCAGCAAAGCTGAGACTTTGAATTACATATTCATATTCGAACTAAAATTCAAATGTATATGATTTAAAACTGATCTGATGATGAAATTAGAAAGGGACTGTAGGAACGCTTAAAATTTCCAACATTATCCGATATTTGATACGTCTTAAATGGTACTTTCTCAAGTTTTCTAATGGGTTTAGCCCTTACAAATAAACGTCGCAATAGTAGATATATATTATTATTTTAGTATACATTTATTTTCTAGTAGTTTCGCGGGGGCTACGGACGCTTGTTAAAGTTGTCTATCTCTTAGGCAGGAATCCGTTTAGCTATCGGGATATCCGTTTAGCAAAAAGTGGTCATCACACCTCAATACCTCAATACAAAATATTTAAAGTAAGCACTATAATATTTCTCCGTTGGGACGTAAAAAAATTTACGTAGTAAAATGTACCTCTGGAGAAATTACACAAATTGAATCTAACCCCAAAGCATAAAGTATATAAGTAAATGATATGCTTGCGTTATGAATGTAAGTCCTCGAAACTAATATACAGAAATACTTAAATTAATATCAGAATAAATTTAATAAACACCCAAACCCGGAAATACAGACATCTAAATGATCGCCTCTGTGGTCTAGCGGTCCGGGTGTTGGACTTGACTGCATGAGGTCCCGGGTTCGAATCCCGGGTCGGCCAACAAAAAGAAATGGATGGATTTTTCCAATTTTCTAATAAAAAAAATGTTGGTCGGGATTGGAAATGTGCTGCCCGGTTGGCGATAGACTTGCCACCTATCACATTGTGGGACTAAGTGTCTTCGGCTAGTCCGGGTGCTTTGGTTGTACCTCTGCCTACCTGTTCGGGGATATGGGCGTGAAGATACTTTTTTTTCTTTTTTTTTAAAATGATCATCACACAAATGCCTGCCCCGTCAGAAATCGAACCCGAGCCTCGCGGTTGGTCGGTTAAGTTTAGTGTGTACGCTAACCCCTCGACTTGTGTTGCCATATCTACCAACTTTCAGGTAGATCTACCTATTCTGCCCTAAGTCTTCACGTCTAGCGTCTTGAGCCTTAAATGTACCTATTCTTCAAATTTTGTAATATGTGTTTTTTTTTTCTTAATTTTATGCCATGTGACTTGTAAGTAAAAGCACCAGTAACGGATCACCCTAAATCCTGATTAAGAAAACTAATTTGGAATGGTTTGAAGTGGGTCACTCTAAATAATTGTGAATCATTTCAAAATTCAAATTAGCCAGATGGCTGGAGCTTTCGAGCGTAAATTTTGTAACAAATCATTAAAAATTAGTGTTCGGGAGTTATTTTGGCCACATAATTTCTCATCATACTCAAGGACAATGACCATCAGGCATCAAAATCCCTGGACAAAAACCAAAGACCAAGGTCAAGGACCTTAACCTTCAAAATTATCAACCCGTGTTTATTCCTGCCTATTTTTTTTTCGAAATGACTACTGTTATGTACGTCTAACGACTTTTACGACGTCACCGGGCTAAGGGGCGAGCAGAGTGCTCAGCCAGAGATTGAATTTTGGGTGGGGCCTTGGACCCCCCTCCCTAAGGGTGTCTCCTGTGAGACCGTACCTCGGCTTAGGGTGGGATCTTGTTTCGTTTCGGAAGAGGATATCGTGGCTGTGTTCCGCCCAGGGCGGAACAAGGGTCTTCGCCGCCCCCGGCAGCGGCGGTGTCGCGAGTTTGTATGTGTGGGTCTAAAATCACGTGACGAGGCCTCCGGCGAAGCGGAGGTGGGTCCGTCTCGAGGACATAATCAATGGCTGCTGCCATCAGAGGGTTCGGGTGGTTTTCTAGTTTAGAAAAATATGTTAGGGAGAGTTCTTGGAAGTGCTTTGCTATGCTAGGCAATTCCAAGTCTCTATGTAAATCTACGTTGTGCACGTACCACGGTGCGCCGGTAGCTAGTCGTAAGAACTTATTCTGAACAACTTGTAGTGGGTACATGGTTCTCTTAGGGAGATGGGCGAATGCTACGCTTGCATATGACAGTATGGGTCATATGCAAGTTTTATAAAGTGTCAACTTTCTAAGTGACAATTTGCTGTTATTGTTCAGAATGTTATTTAGGCGGTATGCCATGTTTAGCCTTATTTTTTACACATTTAATGTGTTCTTTGAATTTCATATCTTTATCCAGTGTTACTCCGAGGTACTTGGCCTTGCTTTCCCACGGGATAACTTTTCCGAATAAAGATATTTTATAGAGTTGGTTGAAACCTCTGGTTGCTGTGGGAATCGGTTTTCTACAGAAAAGTGCTGCCTTACTTTTTTCCGGGTTGACTTCTACACGCCACTTTTTGAACCAGGTAGCTAGAGAGTCGGCTGCTGTCTGCAGTCTCTTAAAAATAACGAGATTGGACACGTGTGTAAAGAATAGAGCGGTATCATCCGCGAATAGGGCTAACTCAACGTTTGGAACGCGCGGGACGTCGCTAGAGTATAGTGAGAACAGGACAGGAGAGAGCAATGATCCTTGAGGGACACCTGCATTTAAAGGGCGGGGCGAGGAGAGAGTTCCTTCGACTCGGAACCGAAATCGGCGGTTGGACAAGTAAGCTTGTATGATGTGCACTGGCCTATCCGACACACCTATTTGGTATAACTTGTATATCAAGCCGTTGTGCCAGACTTTGTCGAATGCCTTGGCGAAGTCCAGGAATATGGCGCCTGTGTTTTCTTTAAGGCCACAGGTAGAATTCAAGCCAGACAGGATGTGCTCCGTTAAGTGGTGCACTTGATGGGTACAAGAGTGGGCGGCTCTGAAACCGAATTTGTTCATTCGGTAGCAGGCCCTTTTCCCCAACTACTGTCTTGAGACGTGAAAGAATAATTCTCTCGTATATTTTGCCTAATGTGTTAATTAGGCTAATTGGTCTATAACTAGTGGGTAAGTTGTGAGATTTGCCTGGCTTATGAATGCCTATAAAGTTGGCTTCTTTCCATTCGTCTGGAAAGGCGCAACCGGATAGTAGAGCATTGAAGATGCTGACGAGCAGGCATATGAGGGGGGCGGGTAGATATTTAATAACTTCATTAGTTATTTTATCTGGACCCGGGGCTTTTTTGTTGTGTAGACCTTTTATTAGGTCAGTCACTTCTTCGGTGTCTGTCGGTTGTATGGGTTTTCCCTCTGGTGGCAGCGAGGTCCCTACGTTGGACTTCCCCATCTACCATTTGGACATGTTCTGGGTCTGTAGGTTGGCTAGATGGACTACATTGAGCCTGAATGTTGTCGGCCAAACATTCGGCTTTTTTGGAATCGTGAAATGCGAGAGTGCCATCAGGTTTTACTAACGGGGGGTAAGTATTGTTTGAACATAATACGAGGGTGGATCCAAAAGTTCGTGGCATAACCTTCATGGCGCTATGACATCTTTTTAAAATCTACCGTCATTTGTTAGTATGTGTCATACTGATTTGTTGTGCGCAATTTCATTCCGATACTGCACAATATAATTTTTCTGTGATTATTTGTTTGAAGCAATCTGACGCAATTTTCAATAATGAAGAAAATCGAACACCGTTCAGTCATTAAGTACCTCAATAAAAAAGGCCTATCACCAAAAGACATCCATCAAGATATGGTGAGCACTTTGGGAGAGTCTGCTTCATCGTATTCCAGTGTCAAGAAGTGGGTAGCTGAGTTTAAGCGCGGTCGTGAGA
>NJDC01001681.1:19614-35612 GCA_002245475.1 Calephelis virginiensis | reverse complement strand
TGCTTGTTACCATTAGGTTCCTCGTGTTGGTCCAGGCTTCTTTGCAGAGTAGACCATCCGCCGTCTTGCCTGGCAGCTCGTAAAAGGCGAACATAGGCTTACCGTCACTAACACCGTGACTTCTGACTAGGTGATAGAGTTTCGCGAGTTTAGAATGCTACCACCGCCTTGCTTATTCCTGCCGCCATAACGTCAGCGCTTAGCGTTGATGTGCTTCAGTTCGGAGGGTAAGATAGTCGGTAACAATTCTTTTGCTGGAGGCCTAACATCTTGACTTCAGGATGGCAACGCACCATCAACAAATTTGGTTTCTTTAGGCGGCATAAATTTCTTACCATTAAGAAATACGTCTACTTGTTTGCCCTTTAACATCATAAAATAGGAGAGCTGCCTGCTAGTTGATTATCTTTTAACATACAAAAAAATATTTTGAAGTTAGGAAACCACAATGCACCAGTCTGCGTTTGAACGCGCAGTAAGAATTGTAATAATTAAGCCTGTTATTGATAAGGGAAAATTATCGAGGCTGCCACCAGTTCTTTAGGTCATACGTTCGATAAATGGAGGAAAAATTCCACATTTTTAGTATGTATATGTTACAAGGATTGGCTAGCACCTAGCGAGCAGATTTTAACAAAGAAGGTAATTAGTAAATAACATGATACCGCCACCGAGCATATCGTCTTAAGAGATTGGCGCTTGCTCTAATGAAAGGTGAAAATATAGATTACTAAAGTCTGGTTTTAAATCGCGGAGACTGAATTGACATAATATGTAAATGTCAAGTTTACAAACAATGAACCTGTGTTTTAAAGGCTTTTATTTTTAACTTGCAATGTATGTAAGTATATTTGTTCAGATGGAATCTATGAACAACAAAAAAAATTTGTTAATTGGGTCACAAAGTCGTCAACATTAACACAAGGTTAAATATAGAAATAGATGACGAATTACCTGAAATTCTGAGAATTTAAATATCGAATCACTATCTAAGATCCGAATTTATATTAAAAAAAATATTTAAAAAATCGAGAGTTTCTTTTTTATAAACTTGGTTTTCTGCAAATACAAATAATAACATTTGTTAACCTACGATCATGTAGCATATTAATTTTGTACTAATTCGTTTAAAATATACAAGTTCACATTTTGTCAGTGTATGTTATAAAAATCGGTAATAGATTTTGTTAAAATTTTCCGATAATGGCACGGCACTATTTATGAATCGCAAAAAATACTTAGAACACTCCTAAAGTCAATTGGTCTCTGAGATTAAAAAACAGGCTACAGATGTTGTCTGCGGCTACGCCACTTTTCGAAATTATTTAGCTCTCCCCCGGGATTTATATTTTTTAGATTTTATATTTATAAAAAAGCGATATCACGCACTTCTACTAGTTCTGTGATTAGCTGGGCTGGATATCATGGCGGCAGATAGTGAGACATAGAGTAAGGGGTAAAAGTAAAGAGTGACGCGGATTGACAAACACACAGTTCCTAGCTGCTATAATTATTTTCATGCCAAACATGTTGTAGCTACATCGTCCCATTAACATCGTCAGATTATTTTTCCACACTATCCTTGAATGATTTTCTTGAAAACATAATTCACGTTTAATCGCTTTCAAGTTTTGCGATATGAAGTGTTTTTGCAACTTTATGACTCTGATTTTTGTGAGGATTGATTTTTTTACTACTCTAATGGGCTGCCCTCAAGGTACAACCATACACTAAAGATTCTGGTAATGTAAGAGTACAGGCTACAAGTTTGCTTCCCATACAACTTTCTGAATTGCCTAAGTAGCTGCACAAATCACCTCTTGGCCGTCTCTCCCGCCTCTACCATTATTACTACTTCCTGATACCTTATTATGTTGTACATGTATTATTTCTATATCTAATTCTGTTGACTTTGCAATGTTTCTTAAAATATAAGTGTTGATATGTAAATTCCTATTAATAATATGTCGTCATTCAATCGACGTACAGTAATTGCGCAGCTGATTATTATCTGCGCTGTACTATCCTTTTAAAAAATAAAGTCTGACAAGCACTACTTATATACATATTAAGATATCCCACATCAAGTGAGCGCTATGTTATCACTAAAACTTTACCAAATTAACATTTAGGTATCATTTAAACTTTTGTACTCTTTTATGTTACTCACAGAAGTGAAATATCCAACGACACTGTCACTCATATATAATCTAGCATTTTAAAACTCAAAACTTTAATTCAAATAGACAAATAGTCCGCACCCAAATAAAGAAATATCAAATATTAAAAGCAATTTATTTGTTTTGGTGTCTCATTTAAAAAAGGTAAGAGCAGACATATTTTAATTTTTATTACTAAATAAAATCCGTCAGTATCACGACTAGCTTTTTTGCTGTTATGTATAATATGCATTACTGCTAACTAACAAAAAGCTACTAAAATTAGTATTTTTTATTTATTTTTATAATATTGGAAGGCAAACAAGCATATGGATTTCCATCAGGAAATTCAAGCCACCGTGTGACACCAAAGGTGGTAATGGTGCGTTGCCAACTTGAGGTCGGGAAGTCAGACTTTGAGCAAAAGTAAGTTTACCGGCTACAAATCCTCCGAACTGGAACACGACAACGGCAAGCACTGACGTTATGACGGAAGGAATTAGAGGCTAGGTATCCTACTTGTATTGTTGATTAACCTATCCCTGTATCCTCTGTGTGAAACGGACCATTTACCTCCTAGACTGCTGTGCAGCAAGTTGCCAGGATAGGGGTCTACCGCCCTATCTACACCTATCTCCATAATGACACTGTCATGTTTCGATCCAGAGCGTACAGTAGTCGATAGACATGCACAATGGGCCTGATGTCCCGGTCACAGGACACCGATGCATCTGCAATAGCGATGATGTTTAGAGGCCTCAGCTGTCTTTAACACCCGGAAAGCCTTGTCCTTGTTCACTATTTTATTCCACGGAAAAAACATATTAGATCTTTTATAGAATAACCATGTTTTTTTCGATGCCATATCAAATGATTGACGGTATCAACAATGTTTTAAATATAACTTAATACATTTTTTAACTTTCAGGTTTCTTTTTATCGAACTTAACAACTCAAGTCTAAGGAACTTTGGATAATATAAATAATAATAACTCCCAGATTATAACTTATCCTGATTAAACTAGCATCTAAGAATAAAAAATGATGGAAAATTTGTGAAGAAGTGAAGAGTTCTGGTGATAAACTTTATAAGTAACTTTATCTAATACTTGAAAATGTGACGAACACTAAACAAAACACTTCAGATTCAATCTTCCGATAGATCACTATCGCAGTCCCCAGCAAATCATATTTAAACGAGGTCACAGTTCCGCCTCCGCTATTTCAAAATGTACATCAATCGGGTGACCTTATTCTTTTGTGTAATCGCAGTTGTTTATACAAAACAAGTTCAAAATAATTATGAAACTGCAAAAGAAGAATTAGAAAAATATATTCATAATAAGCAAAAAGAAATTAATCCAAGGTACCGACTTCATTACCATGTGGCCCCACCGGTGGGCTGGATGAATGATCCAAATGGATTTTCTTATATTGATGGCCAGTTCCATTTATTTTATCAATTTTATCCATATGACAGTGTGTGGGGGCCAATGCATTGGGGTCACGTAGTCAGCACTGATTTAGTGACTTGGAGACAACTACCAACAGCTTTACTTCCAGAAGAAGAGCAATGTTTTTCAGGAAGTGCTGTAAGTGACGGAAATGTAATGACCTTAATGTATACTGGCCATAAGATTATTGATGTTGAACCGTTTTATGAAGAGAGTCAATATTTAGCCCATAGTGATGACGGTGTTAATTTCTACAAGTATGAAGGGAATCCTGTACTACCTGGAGCTCCAAACGGTTCTCCTGACTTCCGCGATCCAAAAGTATGGCGCTATGGTGACTATTGGTATGTTATTATTGGCAGTAAAACCGAAGACCAAAGAGGACAAGTCTTGCTATACAAATCTCCAGACATGAAAAGCTGGGAATTCCTGACTGTTCTTGGAGAATCAGATGGGTATTTGGGATATATGTGGGAATGCCCAGATTTTTTCGAATTAGATGGGAAATTCGTCCTTCTAATGTCTCCACAAGGAATTATGGCAGAAGGCGACAGATACAAAAACACACATCAAAACGGTTACATAATAGGAAGTTTTAATTATGACACCTACGAATTTATTCCTGAGGTTGAATTTCAGGAAATAGATTATGGACATGATTTCTATGCTGCTCAAACAACACAAGCTAATGGAAGGCGATACATCATGGCTTGGTTTAGTATGTGGGATGTACCACATCCAGAAGATGTGGACGGCTGGGCTGGAGCTATGACTATAGCTAGAGAAATAAAATTAGTTGGCAACCGTATTATCATGAGACCAGTGGAGGAAATGCAAAAGCTGAGAGAATACATTGCGTTAAATGATTACGTAGACACAAGCAGAACAATTGAATTTGGTAAAGCTGTAGAGTTATTTGTTAGAAGTGATCTTGCTCAAAAATTAGAATTGCATCTTCAGGGCACTGATGGAGGGGGTGAAGTTTGGCTCAGATGGGACCCTGATATTAAAAAAGTTGTAGTCGATCGAGGATCAGGTGACGTACGGCAAGTAGAATGGAATCCTATAAAATCTCATTCATGGCGAATTTTCCTCGATTCATGTAGTTTAGAACTGTTCTGTGGAGAAGGAGAAGTAGTATTTAGTAGCAGAGTTTATCCTCTAGGTGGTTGGAAGTTAACGAATGAAAGTCCACAAGCTGTTCACATAGAAGCTTACAGCTTGAGGCGAAGTGTACCATTATAAAATAAGTATTTTAGGCAAATTATATATATCTTTTTAATTTATTTTAATAAAAGTTTCTATTTTATTGATATTTTCTTATTCACATTGAGTTGTTTGATCGAGTGGTGTTTTGTTTAAAGTAGCTTTAAAACTATTACTTTTCTCTCGGAGGTTAGAAGTTCAATTTAAGTATATGTAAATTGTCTATCTGAAAAATCAAAGAAAATGTAGAGCGATCGCATTACTCATAACTCAACTACATTATTATTGTATCTTCAGGCCGTATCCCCGAAGAGGTAGGCAGAGGCACAACCAGGGCACCCACGACTAGCCGAAGACACTTAGTCCCACAATGTGATAGGTGGCAAGCCTATCGCCAACTGGGCACAAATCCAATCCCGGGCTACGTTTCTTTTATTAGAAAATTGAAAAAAATCAATTTCTTTTTGTTGCCCGACCCGGAGATCGAACCCGGGACAAGGCCATCACATTCTTCACCACAGAGACAATATCCAACGTCTTATTTTCTATATTAATAGTAACCATTATCACAAAATACAGACCTACAGAAGATAATCTACATACAAAGTGCGCTTGAACATCGCACACATAGATACTTTTCACGGACACGACCGATCTAGACCACTTCGACCTCGAGTGATATCCGCTTGAGTTACACTTATGTGAAGATTTTTGTGAAAAAAAGGATTGACAAAAAGATACACACATAAATATCTTCAGGTTAAGTCCCTCGCGAAGTAGGCAGAGAATATCAATCCAAATGTCGCAATTAGTATCTTGTTTTCTCCACATTCGTTACTCTTTTTGTACAAACATGCTGGTTTCGAAGACCCCAAAGAAAACGAGAGCGAGTGTAATTAGCAAATCACCTGCTTAAGACAAGTATTTATGAATATTCATACAACAAAAAAAATTGTATAATCGTTCAGTGGACAGTTTTTTTTAAATTCAAGATTAAACGTCGAATTGTCGTATTTTAAGCTACCAGTTATAAGTACCTAAGTATTTGATCGCTGTTAGGGAAAACATATTATTACAGTCTAAACGACTGGTTTGCAGAAAAACTTAAACACTGATGTATATTATATACTTAATACTAATAAAAATATAATGGTGGCGGATAATTTGTTTCCCCGTTTTTACTTCTATCTTGCTAATGGAGAGGGTGATAGCTTACGGTAGATACGGTTAAACTTCAAATCATTTTTAGGTAATAAATAATGAAGCTTGTAATAAATATAAATATGTTATTTGATTACTATACATTTGATGAACAGAACCGACAACCGCAGGGGTACAAAAGTTCTCGAGTGGCCCAGTACCGGAGGAAGTAGTTTTGGATGACCTCCCACCCGGTGGACTGAAGATCTGGTCAAATTCGCGGGGAGTTGCTGGATACAAGCGGCTGGTGACCGTGACTTGCGGCGCTCTTTGGGGGATGCCTATGTCCAGCAGTGGACGTCCACGAGCTGATGATGATAATTTAATAAACATAAATAATTAATTTCTATACTTAATTATTAAAATGTGGTGGCATACTACATATGTCAGTATTTTTAAATGTTTTCTAGCAACGTCTTATTACACAAAAATAATTTCATTTCATTTTATTTTAGTCACTGTTAGTTTATATTTAACTTCTCTCTGATTCGTTCGCAACAACAACTCAACTGCTAGTTTTTTTTGTGCATAAGTCAGAGAAGAATAAAAAATGGCAGCAGAATATATTTCTATCATGTCTATTGTTTGTCAACAGTGGCGGATTATCCTTAAGGCAAACTAGGCAGTGCCTAGGGACGCGAGGTTATGAGATTCGCGGGTGTGAATGAAAATAAATACAATGCAAGTAACACACAGCCTTATCCCTCAAAACTACAAAATCTTTTTCGACGAAATTGTTTAAATAGTACCTAGATCTAAAGATTTCCCTAAATGTCCAAAGTCACAAACTAATACCTAGTAGCTTTAGACCCCTGCTACAAGGAAGCCTTTCAATTTTTTGCCTAGAGCGCTCTTGACAGTTAATCCGCCTCTGTTTGTCAGACTGTCTGTGACTCGAACGCGATACACGCTAACACTACTACCGTAATCCTATTTTGTTCATTCTTTAGTTGTTTTTTCGAAGTCGAAAGTTTTGTAGTTTAGAAATTACTCAGTATATAACTAACTTGCAATCGCGACTCACAGGTCGTTTTACATTTGCATAACATTCACGCCAAGTTCTCCTGCAGGTTAAGCAATAAGTATCGAGTGCCAAGTGAACGAAGTTCGCTAAAACAGCTAGTAGTAAATACCCGCGAGGCTCGGGTTTGATTCCTGACGGGACTGGGTATTTATTAAATTTATTCTGATATCTATTTAAGTATTTCTATGTATTAGAATCGTTGACTTGCATCCATAACACAAGCACATAGTTTGTTTACTTTGGGTATTAGATTCAATTTGTGTAACTTTTCCAGGGATATTTATTTATATATTATCATTTTTAATACCTGTCGATGTAAATATTTATATTACAAATTACATAACGCATGCTGACCGCGATTCAAAACAATAACAACAGGTTCATATAGTTTTGAAATATATATGAATGGAAACGAAATAAGAAGGATTTGATGAAATATTTATCTGAGTTTTGACTGACTGGAGCTCTCGAATAAGGAAAACGTTAATTACAAAATATATAGAACGTCATATTCTTGCTGAATCTCAGCATTCATAAGGAATTCAGAAATTCTAATTAAGTATATAATATCATCTAATTTGGAACGAAAGATTTGGCGAAAACATTTTTGTTTACAAATATAAAAAAGGGTTTGAAGGGAATCAATGCAAGTCAAGTGCAAGTTTCTATAAAACACGTACCTTGTTGGATTATTGTACTAATAATGTATAAACTTATACCCTACTCCTATTTTCTTTTATATGAATTATTTTATTCGTATACATTGTACTTACTTCACTTCCCATTTTTGCCATTCAACCTAACGTCCTTACCCTTAATTCTCACAATTATTTTTTCTATTAACATAAATTATGATAAATTGAACGAGAGCAGAACAATAGCAAGCAATAACGTTTTGGTAACAAAAATGGGTAAGATTATTCCAATCTGGGTTCGTAACCAACATATATCCCTATCATAAAATTAGTAAATTAGAATCATATAAACTTACGCTCGACTTAGACGATTTGCCTGACAGGTGGGCAGCAATCAAACCTCCAAAGAGGCCAAATAAAATTGTAACTTTTGTAATTTAAAAATTACTTCTATAATTCATACACCAGGTAGTTAAATTAAATATGTTTGCTTAAGTTATTATAAATTCCTGCTATCAATCTAATATTTAGTACATTCGTAATTATCTCTTAAAGGGTATATTTAACACTTTATTTACAATTTAAATTAAATTCTACACTTTATATACAATATAGAGAATTTAATATAATACGACGTAAAAATTACTATAATACTTATAATTAGCTATGTTTTAATACAAATCTATAATAGGTATTATCAGGTTATAAAAATTGCTCTACATACTCCAGAACTTTCACATTTATTAAGGTTGGAGCATCTATTGCCCATAGGTAATCTATGTGGTTGAAATTAGGGTCTGGCACTTTGTACACGCTTGTGGAAGACGGCAGTTTTTCTTCAAGTTTCTCAACGTCTATTTCACTCAGTAATAAATCGTTTTCTGACCAAAATAATGCTAATGGTAGTGTTATCTTCGATAAATCATATTCTGGAGGTGTACTCGATCCATATATACGGTGATTATGGTAACTGCCATAGTCAAACTGCTGGAATTTTCCACCACTCACTACTTCTTGAGCAAAATGAACAGCTGTTTTCCATGAGGTACCGGTACCCAAATTTGCCAAAAATACAGGTAACAGGGTTTTATTAAACTGATTTTCATTATATCCACAAATATAAAATACAACATGTTTACAAACCATTGAATCTATATTGTCAGTATCACACGAACTGGTCATTTTACCTAAGACTGAATTCTTTGGAATAAATTCATGAGAACCGTACAACATTTCCATGTATGCAACATTACTTGCGGCTGGTGCAAGAGTTTTCAATGGAGATTTTATATTTGATAGGAAAACTACTGGAGACAAAGCTATTCCACCACTCAGAACCTTGTTATATTCTGGCCTTAAAGTTAGCATTGCAAAGAGGATAGTCGTTCCCATAGAATGACCAATATAAGTTATTTTGGTTCCTTCTTCTTTAACTTTTAAGATGTAGTCAATAATAGCAGGAATATCGTGTAAAGCAATGTCATGCCACGAGAAATTCCAGTAGGATTTGGAGTCACGTTTTAACCAAGCGTGTTCTCTCGAATATTTGTTTCCTCGGATATTTGACATCCAAACATCGTATCCAGCGTTAACTAAAACATAAGCTAAACCTTTTTCAGGGCCATTTAGTATCCAATCTGCAGAACTAGCGAACAATCCGTGTTGTAGTAATATTGTTTTCTTTGAAATTCTGTTCCCAGATTCAAGTCTTATTCTATGTATATTTAATAAATAACCTTGTGATTCCACTGTATGAGTTTCACAAGAATAACCATGGCGAGATATTATTGAAGGAACAGATAATACCAGATCAGGATTTTCCATTCGTGCACCAGGTTCTTCTATTGGTAAATAAGACCACGAGTCGACAACTTTTCTCCCACTTTCTTTAACACTATCTACATATTTGTTTATATCATCACTTATCCTTTTCTGTTGATTTTCAAAATAGGTATTTACTGAATCTTTCATTTTAATAGCTTCTTCGTAACCAGAGCTAAATGCTTTTTCGATACGGTTTCTTTGATCTTCAAAAAATGACTTCATATTATCTGATGGATCTTCAAAAAAGGTTTGAATTTCGGGAACTTCGAACGGCCAACAGTGTACGTTAATGGAAACTATGGCAATAAATACAACTTGCGTGATCACAAACATTATTAAATTTATCAGACAGACCTCAAGACGCGATGAACTATATTATTTTATGGTGACCTGTTAGGGTACACGCTCAAGATAAACCAACAATATTCGACTATGCTAATGACGCATCTTATTTATTATAGTCTATGAACTAATTGAGTTCGTAATATTTTTACAAAAAAATACATAAAAAAATTGTTTTTAAAAAAATACATACATGTTGTAAACATAAGAAAATATTGACTACCAAAAATTAGCGAGATCGTAACAGTAACGGTACGTGCACTTTTATTCAAAGCTTAATAACATCTAGTAAGATCCCTCTTAAAGACTGTTATTCTTTACAATTCCGGAAAATCCTATATATTTCATTATCTTAACGTCAAAGGTTATTTTTGTAATAATAACATCTATACTCACACTAGCGAAAAGTTTTTCTCGATCACTTGTATTCGTTAGCTGTTGGAAGAATTTATCAACGTACACTCCAAATTTGGAAGTTTTATCCAGCGTAACATTTAGTTTTAGCTACATGAAACATCCGCGGAAAAAGTACAGATGGCATGAGACTGACTATCTGACTATGGAAAACTTTTTGTGATACTATGGCTTTATTATGCGTAAACCGGCACGAAACATAGCTTACAAATGTTTGGAATGACGCTAACAAATCTTTACTCAGCAACGAAAAAGATTAACCCAAGAGACGCTGGCCCAATGTCGTAAAACAATACAAGTATTACAGGATGAGTACACTATTAAAGATTGCGACGAACAAGCGAGGTAGAACAATAAGACGTAAAAAATGACGAAGTAGAGAGTTACAACATACAGGAAAAAAAATAGAACTGTCCCTTAAATTAGGTAGTTATATTTTAAAAGCTTACGTTAATGCGAGTCCAAAGAGATAACCTTATAAAGCGGATCTTAATTAAAACATACAAACATTGACAAACAAATATCCCACTATACTGAAGTAATTATTATTAAATTCTCTTTGTGAGATAATTATTAATGTGACTAGTATCTCGTGCAAGTTGTGACCCCCGGCTTCGTCTGTCTTTTATTGTTTTTGACGTCAAAAAATCTTTTGTTCGAAATTTATCGTTACCATTAAGACTATTTAAAAACTATTGTTATATTTTATGGTTATATGGTTATTATCTTATGGAGATACAAATATCGCCTTATTTTTTATTACTTACATTTCAAGTAGGTTTTAAGTGTTTTATAATGTTAGATGTTTTAGCACTTTATCATCCATATTAAGTTTTTTTTATGTATTATATGTAAAATTATAGCGAACAAGCAAAACACTCTCTTGTGGTAAGATATTATTACCGTTATTTAATATTTTATAATTCTCTACCGTCTGTCATAATATAGTGTATAAGTCGGTGGATCCCCACCCTGAGAAATTACAGCACGGCCACCACCAGTAACCTTTGTTGGCAATGACATATTAACCTTTGCTGGCCTCTTACGACTTACCGCAGGTTAAAGATCTCATTGTTTGTTGTTACTAGTGCAAAAATCTTTAAACCTCGGATGGAACATTATTAAGAATATCATTTCTAATATGCGTATTATTTTAAAAATGTTATCACGGTTTACAGAATAATAAGATATAAATTGACATCTGCAACATTGACGTCAAACTTGAAAAAAATAATTCTGACGAAATTTAGTTTGCCCTATTATATAATGTTAGTAGTAAATACGTACTAACTGTAGTTTTGATAGAACCACTTAAATTAAGATACCATTTAGCCAGAGTTTAGTTGTTTTTTTCTATTATGCAATAACTTAAATTGCCAATTGGCAAAAACGTCCGCGTGGTTTTGTAATAAAACTGTTACAGACAAACGGATGTTGTACACTTATATTACTTTAAATTCTATTGACGTCATGGATAGTAAAAAATATGGCCTAGGGCAGCAGAGATCATATTCTTGAAGATAGTGATTTAGTAATATGTACATTAGTACTTACCTATTAGTACTCATAGTAACATTCAGTGTTAAGTAAGTATATTCACGCCTATTGCCTCGAAGGTGTAGGCGGAGGCACAACTAGGGTAGCCACGGATTGCCGAAGACACTAACACAATGTGATAGGTGGCAAGCCTATCGCCGACCGGACACATATCTAATCCCGGGCAAAGTTATTTTTAATAGTCTCACAATGTGATAGGTGGGAAACCTATTGCCAACTATATAAAATTGAAAATACTTAATTTTGATTTGTTTTTGTTGCTCGACCCAGGGATCAAACCTAGGAAGACATCAAGAAATCAAGTCCGATCCCGGACCACTAGATCAGAGAGGCGAGTGTGATGTGCTGCCTTTAAAATCAATTAAGTACCCTTTTTTAATTTAATTTGAAAATGTACTATTACCTATTTTTATTTATTCATTCCCTGACACCGCGCAAGTCTGCTACTCGTGTACTAGTTACTAGTCGTGGGTGCCTTGGTTGTGCATCTGCCTACCTTTTTGGGGTATGGGCGTGAAGATACTTTACTTTACAACACAAACTAGACGTTTCAACAACACAACCAAGTTCACACTCTGAGTTGCTTAAAGCTTCACCTTAAACCAGCCTAACAGACATGTAACCTATTTATCAGCAGCACAAGAACCATGACTATATGGTAACATTTTCTTATAATTAGTCTGGATTAAAACCTACGCTTTCCCTGATCTTAGCCCCAAAACTTCAATGTCATGTTCCTGTACAAAGGGTAGGATTGCACATAAATTTTCTCATATTTTGAAATATTTTGATGAGTCAGAATTCACGACATAGTTTTGGTCTCTGGAACATTATTACATATTGTGATTAATTGTTGCGGTTCATTGTACTTGCTATTAATTATTATTAATAAAATACGTCAAGTAGCACTTGCAGTTCAAGTCTCAAGATCACATAATTAATATGTGATTGTGATGTGATGTTGTATCACGGCAATTTTATTTTAAATACTTACATATTTCTTTCTTTCTCTTTTTGTATTAACAGTCTACGAACAAAAATATGCTTAACACCACAGGAACCTTTTTTTACACTCCAAAGGGATATATTTCACTTCTCTATGTAGGTATGGTGGTGGTGATATATATGAAGGTATTCAAAAATTTAGGTTTGTATGAGATGATGGTATCAGTGAGCTTTTGCACCTACAGGGATATACGTGGAACCAGTCTCTCTCAAATTATTATTTATTGTCTTGTGACGTTCATCTGTTGTGTGATTCCGTAGATGTTATTATATTTTGTTGTTATTAGTATATTTGAAGTATCTTTGTCGACGTAAGTGGGAAAATTGCCGTCACATTTCTTTATTACGTTCATTGACCTCTAGTTACGAATAACAAAAAAACACTATGCTATCGTCGAATTTCATACTGCGTTCTGCGTGATTTTTGTGCCGCAGGCTGATGTATGTTCAAGCTGGCTTACAACAAGCTGTCACACACGCTTTGCTTTATAAATAGCAACGCGCGATATATAAAGTTTTTCTGAAGTAAAACTTCTTTTCCGTTACGCTAAACTAAAAATTACGGCATAAAGAAGTTTAACTTCTGTGTACACTAAGATACATACCCACCCACACACACACACACACACACACACACACACACACACACACACTCACATACATATTTTCCCCACGTTTCACGTTCCCGCGAAGACCCAGCAAATTTATTGCGCGGACGTAACCGCGAGTAATATTTGGTACCTAATGAGTAGCAATACTACTAACTATCCGATCCGGCGAACTTTGTATCGCTTGATATTAACAGCGACTGATAGTTTGAATGGAAAAAATAAAGTATTGGTTTTACCATTTTCCCTGCATTTTTCCGGTTTTTCGCTTCATAAGAACCTTCTCCTGAAAATAGCCTATACAATAAACAAAAATTACCAAAATTGATCCATCCATGCAGGCGTGATGCCAATGACCGTGCGAAATGGTGATTCATTTCCGCCTCATGACTGCTTGCCGACTTTGCACATTGTGCTCGCAGTACTCGATCATTATGCTGTACCTAATGTCACTTTAAAACTGCGATATTTCATATGCTGAGATGAGAGCGTTCAAGCAAACAAAAAACTCTTTAGCTTTATAATGTTAGTATAGATTGGTATAGACGTAGATTTATGTTGCAACATAATATGTTTATTGTTTATTTAGAACATAATACATGCAATATAATAAAGAGAATAATAATTGTAAGTGAGTAATAAGTACTCGAAATTGTAACTAAGCAACTTTTAGTAAGCTTGTGTTCTAGTTGATCAAATTATCGGCTGCCTCCTTTAAAAACCTACTTAGGACTTAAGACTATTTCTTGGGAGATAGCTAAACGTGAAAAACATCAGCTTACGCTATTAACGTTTATGCGCTCTTCTGAAATATATCAGGATAAAAAACCTATAGGTTTCAAAAAATATGTAATAATAAAAACGTAGTATTAGCAATATTGTAATAATGCGTAGATTACATATTCATACATACACAAAACATACATAAAATAGTATGTACATACATACATATATACATACATATCTTCACGCCAAGTCCCTTACGGGGTAGGCAGAGAGAATCGAGTGCCAGACCTCACGATCCTAACAAACCTGTCTTGCTTCCTTTACATTCATAACTCTTTTCATACAAACACGCCGGTTTCGGAGACTCTTGACACCACCCTCGGATAATATCCGATTGATCTGATCGTGAAATGTCAGCCTTGGTCTCCCCGGGTACCTACATCCATCCACATTCGCATTGTATAATATGTAATTGAATGTGTATTGTAAAATAGTATGTAATCTACCATGTATCATGGAAAGTTAAACCCATAGCAGAGCGTGGGAACTTTTTACGAGTATCTTATTTTTTATCAATTTACTAGCCGGCCTAATACAAACATTGCGATAGTTATTATAAGGCCGTACTCAGAGACATCGATTACGTTTAATAAGTCCTTAAGCCGAAATTGTCTATACATAATTATGACTTAATTATAAATTAAATGTGTTTACATCTTTGAGTGTGGGCGTTAGTGTCGTCGGCCAATCGTGGGTGCTTAGTCTGGAGATACTTTGTTAGTAAAGGAGTTTTAGTTTGCAATTGTTAAAGCCTAAATATGCAAGCACAGATAGAAAAGTGTGGTTTTAGATTTAGATTTTCGAAAGTCTAGTGTCAAGATTCTCCAAAAAAGGAAACAGTAGTGAATGTGTAGGAAGTTTGGCAAATCAGTAAATTACCCACCCTCGCCTTGCCGCTGCGCTTTGTGTCACCACACCGGTCATAGCTCGACCCCGGCTAGTTTTCTTGTATAGACAAATATTTTTAAATTTGTACCCTTTTTTTGGATTGCATTTGTCAATGACCCAAAATGCAATCTGCCGATATTGAAGCAACCGTAAATACTAAATGTTTTATTTGGATAAGGATTATGTAAAGCCAAATCCATATAATAGTAGGGATCCTTTGCAGAATAGACCATCTGCCTTCCTGTGCCAGGCAGCTCGTAAGAGGCGAGCATAGGCTTACCGTCACTAACACTGTGACATCTGACTAGATGGTAGAGTTTCGCAGCGACTCAACCGGTTTGGTACCACCGCCTTACCTATTCCTGCCGCCATAACGTCATGACGTGTTTCGGTTCGGTGGGTAAAGTAACTGGTAAACTTACTTTTGCTCGGGGCCTATCATCCCAGCCTTAGGTTGGCAACGTACCATTACCACCTTTGGTGTCTCTTGGCGGCGGGAATTTCTTACCACCAGGAAATCCGTCTGCTTATTTGTCTTCCAATATCATAAAAAAACAGCTCGAATATTTAGTTAATTAAATACTTTTGAGTTGTATAAAGATTTTGTTTTCCTCAACCACAATTGTCATTGGAGAGCGAGGTTTTGATAGATTTAATATCCGTTGCTGAACCCACACTCGCACCTCACATTAGAAGTTGGAGCGTTAATTTGTACCCACATCATCTAAATACGTGACCGTCATCTATTGCGCGATTTAATATACATGATTTACGTCGTACACTTTTAGGGAAAACTTAGCCAGGGGCGGCACTGCGTTAGCACAATATATCAATAATGTAGTTATTAATAAATAAAATCGTTAGAAGCAGTAAGTTTAATAAGACATACAACATTG
>NJDC01001681.1:0-14423 GCA_002245475.1 Calephelis virginiensis | reverse complement strand
GAATAGGTGAGGCGGTACAAATCTAGGCGGGTCGCTGCAAAACTCTACAGCCTAGTCAGATGTCACGGTGTTAGTAACAGTAAGCCTTTCACGAGCTGCGTGGCAGAAAAACAGATCAGGCGGAGATGGCAGGTCTATTCTGCAAAGGAGCCCGGACCAACACGGGGAACTATATCACTAAATTAACACCAACAACAGAAGCAGCACTCTACCGCACGCCATGTATCAATATACCTATTTGTTTTGGTTTCGAGAAAGTTAGTTTTATACGACTATTTTCTAACACAGCTTTACCTGTGTGGGCTTGGCCCCAATGAGTACAGTTATTTATCTATCTCTCTGCCAGCCAGCTCGTAAGAACCAAGTACACATTAAATAGGTCATCAACAAGACCACTGGACCGTAGTAGAGTGTTTTGCAGCAAGTTGCCCGGTAAAGAATCCACCACCGACTATTCCTGCCGACTTAATGACTTTGCATGTTCTGGTCCAGGGAATAGAGGGTAGAATCTTGACCTCAGGATCGAATCTATAACATCTTTGATGGCTACGTGGGTAAATCTGCATTGATGAACTGAACTACTACTTATAATAATAAATTATTACTACAAGCAGCTAGCCACCCTCCTCCCTAGTCTGATCTTAACAAATAGGTAAAAAATAAAGAATCTGATCTTAGGTAAAATTTTTAATAGAAAATTTACTGTTAATATCTGACTAGCTTCCCAACGAACTTCGTTTCATCCGTCCTTTTTTTGTGAGTTAAACTGAAAATGTTGGTTTTTCTAGTTTCCTCGAAAATTTTCCTTTTTTCTTATCTTTTAAATCTTCCCTTGACTTCTACAAATAATTTAAAATCTAAATTAGCAAAATCGGTCCACTTGTTCTGGAGCTTTAAGTTAAGTTTAAGACTAACGAACAGCAATCATTGATTTCTATATATAAGGAGATAAAGACGTATAATGAGGATGAATAAAAAAAATTGAAAATTTAGAATTAAGAATTTTTCTATCCATTGCTATTTGCTGACCCTAGAGCAAAGTTCCTAAATTATTATTATTTTTCTATGACAATGGAAGGCAAACAAGCAGACGGATTTCCTGATGGTAAGAAATTCACGCCGGCTAGAGACACCAAGGTCGTAATGGTGCGTTGCCAACCTGACGCTGGGATGTTAGGCCTCGGGCAAAAGTAATTTTACCAGTTACCTTACCCTCCGAACTGGAACACGTCAACGGCTAGCATTACTTCCATTGGTGTGGTTGGAGTCGCTGCAAAACTACCACCTAGTAGGATATCACGGTGCTAGTGACGGTAAGCCTATGCTCGCCTTTTATGAGCTGCCTATTATTACTATTATTTTTATATACCTACCAAATAAAATAAGAACATTGTAGTGAGTAATTTTCAGTTAATAATTGTGGTGGCTGATCCTTAACCCTAGATATACTCGTGTTATAATTTTACCCTCATCAGTGTTATCGTAAGTACTGTTTACATACGAGATTACAAAATGAAATCGTTATCGAAATTAGACTTTTCTGCGGTAATAACTTAGATTTTCCAAAGAATAATCTTTAGAATATATAGGTATCCTGTTTAGAATAACCTTTCGACCAAAGAGGGGACAAACATTTTAATAACTTGGATTTTCCAAAGATTTGCATATTATTTGTTTCCAATAACCTTTTGACCAAAGATATCGAAGTAGTATTTAAGTTCATATCAACTACCCCTGCAAGCTACAATCACTTGTACTGGTAACTGCATAGAAGAGTTCAGTGTACATTTTAAACATGACATTTCGTGTATTATTAACATTACTTTGTGCGTTGGTTGCTACTTCAGGTACTGTATTTATTTAAATTACAAGTGTATATCAATTTCCTTTTCTGTAAGTCATATAAGAATAGCTATATTTTTCGTTGTGGTGAAGATTTTATAAAAATATTAAACAATTATCGTCTTAACGTATTTTTATTTTAGCACTTGCCCTGTGCTTGGGATAATTTTTCTATAAATTTTAAAGAAAGAAAAAATTTCGACCCAGACAGGATTTTTCTTTCTTTAAAATTTATAGAAAATTATCGTCTTATTAATAAAAATCGCTTACTCCAAATATTATCCTAGCTTACAACTGTACTTGTTACTCTCTGAGTAAACAAATACTAACTATGTATTGAACACGTTAATAAAAATGTTGAGTAACCGTAAAATAACTAGGAACACCTTCCTTACGAGCTACTAACTCGTATGCTATTAGCAATCGCGTAAACACAAAACGTATTTTCGTTCCATTTGGCGGGAACGTTAAAAAGGTTAGACAAATTCATTATATATAATTGGCAATGTGATAAAATATAAAACTAAAACAGTGTTAGACGAAAGGAAGAAGTTTAGGTTTTTAACGTTTTGTTTACTTACATAAATATAAACGAAGTTTTGTTTAAAAATTAAATGATTATAATTAGTAGATGGGGCATGGGCCTGGGTGAGGGACGATTTATTGAAGGCTGGCTTTACTCTCTTAGTTTTCGTAGCTTTTCTAACTGAACATCAAATTACACAAGTAATCTTCGCAAGATAAGTTTTCTAACGATTTTAATGAAGTACAATGACCTACTTTCCGAAATATGAACTAAATGCCAAGATAGTCGTTCCTTACTTTACCACTAAACCATGTAAGGGAATGAACTTTCTGTAAATTATAGATTAGCTTCGAAGTAGTTTACTCCATCTCTACTTCATGCTCATTAAAAGTGAATTAGTGTAATATCAATTCAAAGTTGTAATTTACGTTTATTATTGAGACGGCGTAAGTTTAGAATAGCTTTAGAACATTGAAGAAAACCTAACAAAAGTATCTATTTTTTTTTAATTGAACGTTTACCGATCAACTAATTTTAATTTGTGTATTATATTTTTTTGTAATTAGTGAGTTCTCTAATGAGCAGCCCTTATATACACGATCTACTGTAGTATTGTAGACTGTAATAGGTTTTTTTCTGTTCTGGTTAAATGTAACTTGTCTCTAATAATGGTTAAGCTCCTCTTTTGTATCTACTGTTCGATTTTTTCGTATTTTTTTTTATTGTTGAATTACATTAAATGTATAATAAATAAATGTTTCGTTAAATGAAGTTAGGTTGTGTTGTTGCATTTCTGTTTCTAGAATAGTGTGTTACACTAAAAATATTATGGTTGTTGTTTTATTTTAGTGAACATAGTACCTACTACACCTATAAGCTATTCAGCAAACAAGTAGACGAAAAATAATGGAAATTGAAACATATTTACGTTACATATATTACCGCGCCTATAGGTAGCCTCCCCTGATGTTAATAATGCGTTTATTAATTAAACTTGGTTCGTCTCTTATATGTTTTATCGTTTGTATGTTTTGACGTTTCATCCGGATTGTTCCTACTGCCATCAGTCATGCACGTTGATTGGTCCTTATCAAGGTATTTCCTTGATAAGGACCAATCAACGTGCATTTACCATCAAGAATTCTTCCTTTTTTTGCATACCAATCGTATTTATTAAGTGAATAGTAATTTGATTGTTCAAAGAATTGAATGTATACAGCACAACACGCATTAGTACAAGATTCCGCCTGGTGGAACAAAGCTGACCCACAATTCCGTTCGGACTATATGTACAACGCTAATGCCCAAGGCTGGTTCAAGCTTCATCGTCTGCCAGCGCCCTGGCATGAAGCTCGCCTACAATGCGAACTAGAAGGTAAGTAATATTTAAGTAATTTGAAAAATAATGAAAGGTGGGTTATTTTTGAACTTTTCACTCAAGTCTCAGTTTTAAATACATTTTGCATGTTAAAAGAGATGCAAGAAAATGATTGAGAATGAGAAGAGAAGATTTACCGAGGATGCAGTCAATCTGATAGCCAAGGCTCTTCGCCGCCCCCGACCTTACGACACTAGTATCTTATAGTTAGTTGTGTTGCTCTGCTTTTAAACATAAGTAATTTCGTTATTTAAGGGTCAAATAGCTAGTTCCTTTGACATTATAAATATGTATTATTTGACTTGCATAGATTATGACCAACAATATCTATACTAATATTATAAAGCTGAAGAGTTTGTTAGGGAACTAACGACCCCACCGGCGGGTGTGTGGTATGTACTATGTACCACCAGCGCGATCAGTCAACCGGCGAACGGAGGTCAAACCATTTCAATATGGGCGGAAGTAAAATTGCCGACGCAGGATGGGCAGCAGCGTTCTAGTGATAAATTTCCCCCCAACTGTTGATCCCCAACCCGCCCGTCAAGAGTGGAGATAACGGCAAAACCCCAATGATGTACCCTAAAAAACTTTGGCCTAAAACTAAACTAAAAAACTTTCTCTGGCAGCTTTATTTAACCGAGTATGCGGTAGCGGACTCGGAAACGGCATAGCAAGCAAGGGATACGAAGAATCCCCGGATAAACTTAGGCTACCAGCTGACGAACCTGGCCCTGGTAACGCAAAACTGCCGCACTTTCCGGTCTGATGAAAAGATCTTGGATTTAGAAGATCACGCAGATTGGACAATTTCCAACCTCCCAAACAAGCCAGGTTCCGTAAAAGCTTTAGCACCGTAGACCACATTCACTCGCTAGATTATACAGAAGACCAAAGAGTATAATCGGCCTTTATGTCTAGCGTTTGTGGACTACGAGAAATCCTTCGATTCGGTTGAGACATGGGCGGCGCTTCAGTCATTACAGCGTTGCCCATCGACTATCGATATATCGAAGTGTTAAAGTGTCCGATTATAGGATCAGCGCTCGAAACCGATCCAGTTGAATAAAGATGTGAGACAGGAAGATGATATTTCTCCGTAACTGTGCACTGCTGCACTGGAAGATGCCTTCAAGCTTCTGAACTGAAAAAGATTCGGCATCATTACCAACGGCGAATGCATAACTTACCTTCGACTCGCAGATAATATTGTGGTCATAGCGGAATCGCAAGATACTCGATAGAGTTTCCCAATAGGTGGGTCTTAAGATGAACTTGGACAAGACGAAAGTCATTAATGATCAGTATGTACGTCTAGATCAAATTGCTCAGTTACGTAAGGCCGACCTCAAGAAAGAGGTCTATGGCCAAATTCAACTCGAATGGGCAGCGTTCGAGAAGCTAAAGGGTACCTTTTTATCCAAATTACCGCTGATCCTAAAGTCGAAAGTCTTCGATCAGTGTGTGTTACCGGTGATGACATGCGGATCTAAGACTTGGATGATAAATGTGGGCCTCAGAGTTGCTCACCGTGCTATGGAGAGAGCCATTCTCGGTGTTTCTCTGGGAGATATGATCGGTGATTCGGTTATCTGCAGGAGAACGAGAGTAACCGACATAGTCCACAGATTCAGTAAGGTTCTCGAGTGGTGGCTCCGCAGCGGAGGAAGTATTGTTAGACGGTCGGGTGGGACCGAGGGGACTGATGATCTGGTCAAAGTCGCGGGGAGTCGCTGGATACAAGTGGCTGCTGACCGTGACTCGTGACACCCTTGGGGGAGACCTACGTTCAGCAGTAGACGTCCTCTGGCTGGCAATTATTGTTTGCTTGAACGCAGTAATCTCTGGAACTAATAGACCGATTTGAAAAATTATCTCAGTGTCAGCTAGCCCATTTATCGAGGAATGCTATAAGCATTATATACCATTACGCTTAGACTAATAGGAGCGGAGCACAAATGTTTCAAAGTCGGGGGATATTTTTTTCCTATTAAGAGGTTTCACTGCGTGCGGCGCGTAAATGTTTAACCATTTACGCGCCGCACGCACGTTAGTTTCGCAAAATCTATGTATGACAGAATTGTTTTCTTTTAAAAGTCCTAAAATAAAGTCAGCGATAGCATAGTTCTATCTTAATCTTCTTTATGCTTAATAATATTGTTTCAAAATAATGCAATATTTGCGAAGGTGTTTTTATAAACATGATATTAATCCTTATCCAATTGAATACGTTATTCATCACAAGTATTTGATTTAAAAAAATCGCCTTATACATCACTCGATTTAAATGAAAATCTTAGTAGTTATCGCAGTTTTAAAATGACATTATAGCAAATTAATGATCGAGTACAGCGCGCACAAATGTGTAAAACCGGCGGGCAATCTAGAGGGGAATGGGTGGTGACCCCAGTTAGCTCTTCTTCGCGGGCAAAGAACACTATAGCTAAAAACAAGAATAATAGGTTTAATTTACTTATTTTCGTTACTTTCCTTATCTAAATAGATATATTACTTGATTTTGTAGTATTTTAGGTGATTCTTTTACCGTGGATAAGCGATATTATCATATAATAATTATTTTTTGAGTAATTAGTTTTCAAATTATGTATATTCTTGAATTCTTAAAAATAAATAAAAATTGCCAAGAAAAAGATCTTAACTTTCTCGGCAGTCTGCCACTGCAAAACGGCTGCGACTTCTGCGTAGCAATGAAACAGAGGATGAAAATGAGCTTGATGTTGAGTCGGAACATAATAGAAATACTTTATTTTTCCTAAAACTATCTAATGAACTTTAACTTTGAACTACTTTACACGTTGATTGACCGCTCTTGCTCGGGTAGAGTGACCCGTGGAGGATCCCGTCCCTTTAGTGTGAAATTGCCATGGTTGGTATTAATTTTGGCCTAATTGATTTTTCGGCAAAATTTCATTCTCGAAATTTTGTTGCTAGATTTTCTTAAAAAGGGTTCTCTCGCCCATATCCCCAAAGAGGTAGGCAGAGATACAACCAGGACACCCACAACTAGTCGAAGACACTAAGCCCCACATTGTAATAGGTGGCAAGCCTTTCGCCAACCCGGCACGTATCCAATCTCAGACACGTGGCGTTGTTTTTATTCGATAATTGACAATACACATTTTACATTTCTTTATTTGAAGTGAAAGTTTTCACTTTTCACTAGCGGCGTTGCGCACTTTTTTTGGAATGGGTAAAAACTTCTAAACTCGCGTCAGGACACGTGACCTCGTAAGACAAAAATTCGTAAGACAGATAGCTATAATGCAACATTCCATCGCCACCGCTTTAACGCTACGACAAGTGACAAACTTTGTGCGTATTATTAGACGTTTTTATTTAATTCAGCGGTTTATCACAATAATGTTTTTTTTATTTTTATTTTATCACAATAAAATTGAATAAAATCAGAAAGCGCTTAAACCCTTAACTGTCTAATGTTCTGTGTGATATTATTAGACACTTTATTTCATTTAGCGCTTGATCTGCAATATTAAATAATTGCACTGTAACATGCTCTTGATTTGCTATTTTATCACAATACACTGTAGAATGGAATCAGACAGCGTTTAAACGCTGAACTGGGATATAGTTAAATTTTACAGGAATTGCCGAAGTGCAGATAAAATTGTAGAAACAATAACGTATTTCAGGAAAATCATGAGATAAAATTAGAAATAGAAAGTGTTCTGTTTTTACGCCAAAAATGATAAACTGACTTTGATAGCAAAAAAAAATTAATAAACTTTGGAGAAGGACGTAGGCTACTTTGTATCTAAAAAATTCAACGGGCATTGGAGAGCTTAATATTAAATAAAAAGACTACCTACATGGGCGAAGCCGTGGGTAACAACTAGTTAAGCATGTTAATAAAATGTTAATTAAAAATACAAATAATTGCTGTGCATTAAATGTTAAAATGTTTGTATGTACAAACATTCTTTAAATTTAATTAAATATTTGGAGACCAAAATGTGTAGAATATGTTGGTATGCTTAAATGTCTTTCTAACAACTTCACAACACACGAATTCCGTAAATAAGTAAATTTCATTTTTCCAATAAGGCATCCTTAAATAATTGGTGTCTGGACACAGGTGCTGCTCTGGCGTCACCCACGAGTAAAGACATGTTTGTCGCAATGGCAAATCTTCAGAAAGAGGGCGGCCGTGGTAACGGAGTTTACACCGGAGTTCATGCAACCTTCTCGAAAGGACATTTCTTCTCTCTAGAAGGTATTTACACTATATTTAAAATTGTAAAAAAGTCAAACTTGGGTCTGTACATAGAAAATATTCACGGAAAGAATGATAAAGTTTATTAGAATGATTTCATTTAAAAAAAAAAACACAAATATCTTATTGTTTATTAAGATATCACACAAAATTTATGTTTTAGAAATAAATGAAAGTGTAAAAAGTGTGTAAAAGTAACCACGGCAACTGTAATAGAGCTGCCGTACTTAGATTGTATTTCATGTTATTTTTTTTAACATGTTCGAACATATTATAAGAATTGACGGACGTAGGCTTTTATTTTACAGAAAGAGTTTTTATTCAATGTTTTTGTAAAATAAAACATATTTAACATATTATGAGTTTACACTAAAGAAACAACTAAATCTACATAAAAACACAATACTAAGCCAAAGTACAACACTACTCCAATGGAATAATTTAGTATCTACTTACCTTAAAATGGAGAATAATTCGCTTAAGATTTTCTTTTTTTGTTTTATATAAGTAGTAGATGTTGCAAGGTAGTACCTACAAATTTTCAGGTATACCGTTGTCAAAGATGCCAATAGACTGGGCAGAAGGAGAACCGGACAATGAGGATTGCCTTATTCTTATAAATAGCTCGAGCGGTACAACTGCGGCGGCTGATGTGAATTGTACCGAACCATTTCCATATGTGTGTTTCAAGAAAAGGACAGGAAAGGAAATTATTAACAAATGTGGGACTATTGATAACAGTAAGATTGTATTCTTTCTATAATCGACACTTAGTGAAACTCAATCGCTTTTTCACGCTAAAATTTTATTTTATTAAACTGAGCTTCAAGCCAAATGTACTTATAAAACTTAACACTGGAAAAACCAATAATTACGACAAAACTAAATAATTTAATTAAGAAAAATTTTGATCCGATTGTTGTAATGCCACACATACCGACACCTCAAACTTGTAACCCATAACTAAACGTTTTAATTTAGGACCCGAAAAACCCTTTCATTTGATTAAACGTTTGAAACGGCCTTAGCCGTCCAGTGTTAATCGTTGGTTGGGGATACCGGTTTATTTTAATTTTATTTATTAAATTTTAATCGAATACGATAATCAATGGGCTTAATACCCGTATATTGGTTAATTCTTTCAAGTGGGTTAATGTGATAGGGTTTTAAAGGGGTTTTTATATATTTATTTTGTTTGGGTTTTGATTTGCTAAATTTAAAAGCTTACTTATTAGATTAACGAATTCGGTGGGGTCCGTCATTGCGTATGTGTTGTGTTAAAATGTCTGTTCAGACTGGCAGTGGCGTGCGAATTGACAACTAAATATTAGCCAAATGAAATTTTATTTTCGAAAATCATCATCCCCGTGTTGGTCCGGGCAACTTTGTAGAATAGACCATCTGCCTTCCTTGCCAGGCAGCTCGTAAAAGGCGAGCATAGGCTCACCGTCACTAACGCCGTGACATCTGACTGGGTGGTAGAGTTTAGCAGGGACTCGCCCGGATTGGTACCACCGTCTTACCTATTCCTGCCGCCATAACGTCATGACGTGTTCCGGTTCGGAGGGTAAGGTAGCCGGTAAACTTGCTTTTGCTCGAGGCCTAACATCCCTGCCTCAGGTTGGCATCGCACCATTACCACCTTTGGTGTCTCTAGGCGGCGTGAATTTCTTAACATCAGGAAATCCGTCTGCTTGTATATATATATAGCCTTCCAATATAATTTAAAAAAAATCCACCGTACGGGCCGTTTACCATAAGCTCTTAAAACATTATTATTTCAATACTTCTAATTGTCATCGAAGAAGGAGAACCTTATGATGTATAATATAACGTTGCTTTTATAAGTATAATATAGGTATATATAAGTACCTAGATTTTTAGCAACATAGAAATGATACTGCTTTAGCGATCATGATAGAAGCCCAGGGTTAAATTAAGAACCTGTCTTTTGTACCGTAAAATGGGGTTATTTGGGAAACAAGAGGCTATTTGAAAAAAAAGTAAAAACAAGATTGCATCATTATTTTTTTTTAATAAAACTGAACGCAACCATAGCGAGGTTTCGAAATTTTGTCACAGCGCTAGTGTTGATTTTAAATTAACCAATCAGATAAGTTCTTCCGATGCTATGACAGTAGTAAACGGTTTTTTGTAAAAAAAAAGTATTTTAGTGCAAAATGGAGAGCTGCAAACTTTTAGAAGTGTAAAATTTTTCGCAGACTCGATTGTTTTCATAAGTTTTTTTAATTTTTAATAATATTTTCACCTTTATTAATCAAAAATAACATTTTAAATAGCAACAATAGTTTTTGTGTTATGGTGAATTATTGAATATGGGGCTTATTCGAACGCAAAATGGGGTTATTTGGTTAGTACTAAATAGCTCTTTTTCCAAATAACCCCTCAATTATTTAGTTTACAAGAACTTAATTATGTTTAGTTTTTATTGTGATCACGCTTCTACTGCATTTCCAAATACAACACAACACAGTTTAAATGGTAATTTCGATCCAAATCCAGTCGATTTATTAGCCCTACTTTATGGGTAATTTGGAAAGTCTTATTTTTTTTCAAAAAAACACCTGATTGCATAGGTTGTCTTCATACAATCCTTAATATTTTGTATTAGTACAAGCGATATTATAACCGGCTGATAATTTTAGTGACTTAATACAAGAGTTGACAAAATTACAGCCATTTTATGTGACTTTTTCTACCAAATGGCCCCACTTTACGGTATGTTATAAAATATGGTAAAAAGCAATCGTCGCTTATAGACACCTTAGATGTTACTGGTGCGTCGCTACGTTATGACCTGATCCTAGACCACCTGTGTCAGTCTATCTGTTACCATACCCTACCTAATGATACCTCCCGAGCGCAATACGACAATGTTGAGCACTGACGCTATGGATATTTAAAATAGGTAAAGCAGTGGTATCAATCCGATGTAGCAGGTACACTACACTCCTAGTTAATTAGTAGTATAAAAATGTCATGGAAAAGACATCTACCTGGTTTTTTATACAATTATAGTACATTGGATCGTGCTTTGTTCGCACCGTTTGCTAGGTGTTCATTATATTTATGCTGGTATTTATTTAAGTATTTATATGTATTAGTAGCGTTGACTAACACCCATATTGCAATTTATCTAAATGCCCCAAGTTCTTTGATATTACATGTACTTGTTTGTGAAACTTTTTAAGATTGAGTACTAAATCAATAAAATTTATTAAATGTCAGCTACTTCTCCAAAACCAATTTCATCCTTAGGATTCTATTTCTGATATAACTACTTCGATTAATTCAATTTAAGTGAATAAATCAACAAACATAAAAAAGAGTATATATACGACCTGGTAATAATAATTTATGCAATTTGGTTAAGGTGGTGCCTCATTTTTTTACTTATTTCAAAAGTACCGTTTTTCAAATCATCCCAGTGTGGTATCAAGGGTCTCCGCAACCAGCGTCTTTCTATGAAAAAAGTGAAGAATTTTAAAGAAGCTAGGCAGGTCATTAGAAGTCGAAACACTTGTTTTTCGATATTCTCTGCCTATCCCGCAAAGGACTTGGCGTGAACATATGTATAAACAAAGAAATTGATAAAAACAAAGGAAAGGAAAGGAAAAGGAGTTAGGGGGCCCCTTCTTAGTAATTACTAAGAAAGGGTCCCCTAACTCCTTTTCCAACTTGGTGGACGCAAACTTGTCCATCGGTGAACGCTGTCTAGATTATATGAACACGAACCGGACAAATCACCTTTTTTTTTTTTTTGAATGACTAATTTGTTGCTAATCTTACGATTTTTACAACTTCACCGAACTTTGTGGGCCGAGCAGAGTGCTCAGCCCGAGACATCATTATTTAGATGGATTGGGCTGTTACCTACAACGCCAGCACCAAGGGCTGTCTCCCGGGAGACCGTACCTCGACTTGGTGCTGCGTTCTGGTTACTGGGTGGACTTGGTGGAGGAGTATTTGTGGCTCGTCGCTCGGCGTTAGGCGCCGGGCGCAAGAGAGGTCTTCGTCGCCGAGACCGGCGGCGACGGTGCAGTGTTGTGTTAAGGTGATGTGAGTTTGTCGTGTTCCGGTTTGGAGTTGGGAGAATAGCCTTTGCCGCGGTTATTGGGTCCGGGGGATCCGACAACACGTGGCGAGGTCTTCTATGATCGGGGTGAGGACAAATCACCTGATTTTCATCATTCTCATTATAAAAAAAACATCAAATAGCCTACCAGTTATAGCCTTATAACAGCATCATCAAGGCTAAAGTAGTTTAAGTTATATAACACGTATATTTAACCACATCATGGGGCCAAAGTAGCTTAAGTTAGATAAGATGTAGATATATAACAGCATCATCTGAATATCCAAGTCACAACTTTCACTATCATTGGGTAAGCTATTTCAAAGCGAGGTTTTGAGTCAAAAAGCTAGACTCGCTTTGCATAATTCTGAGCTTATCCCAAAGTTATTGTATGGAAGCGAGAGGGTATGTCAGAAAAAGCATAAAAGTAGGATAAATGCGGTCGAAATGAGAGCGCTATGGAAAATATGTGGTGTAACGCTCGCTGACCGCATTCGTTAACAGTGAGATCCGAGAAAGAGTGGGGTTGAAAGAAAGTTTTGGTGTTAAAATGCGAAAGGGTTTCGCTGGTTCGGTCATGTGGAAATATTGACAGATGAAAGATTGACAAAGCAGATATACAATGTGAATGTGGATGGATGTAGGTACCCGGGGAGACAAAGGCTGACATTTCACGATCAGATCAATCGGATATTATCCGAGGGTGGTGTTAAAGAGTCACCGAAACCGGCGTGTTTGTATGAAAAGGGTAACGAATGTGAAGGAAGCCAGACAGGTTTGTCAGGATCGTGAGGTCTGGCACTCGATAGTCGATTCTATTTGCCTACCACGTAAGGGACTTGGCGTAAAGATATATATGTGTATATGTACAACTTTCATTATTTTATGTTTGAAACGTGTTTCAGAATATGTCTTCAAGCTGGAAACTAGGAGCTGCTACAAATTCCATCACCGTGCAACCTTATGGCCGAATGCATTCGGTGTTTGCGCAGCTGAAGGTGGATATCTGGCTGTCGTTAACAGTGAAGAAGAAGCACTGGTATTAGGGAAAATCTTACAGCAGAATCTCGACAAGGTTGTGTGGGTGGATAAGGACAAACAAGAGGTGGCCTTTGTAGGCTTCTACAAACGCAGTGAGAGAGGGACGTTTTATACTATACATGGTGAGAAAATATTTTTAACACAAATATCAGCATCTGTAGCACCCTAGCTGAGCCTTTTGTTTATTGTTTTAAAAAAATAGCAGATTAATTTCAAAGTAAAGTATCTCTAAGCCCATATCCCCGAAGAGGCACAACCAGGGCACCCACGACGATCGAAGATACTAATTCCCATAACGTGATAGGTGGCAAGCCTATCACCAATCCAATCCCGAGCAACATTTTTTTTCTTAGAAAATTCGACCTCATGAAGTCAAATCCAACACCTGAACCGCTGGGACCACAGAGGCGATTAAATTTCATTTCAACATTTAATTTTTTTAATTTCAATTATAATCATTTAATTTTAATATTAAATAGTAATTATGTGTTGCTAATCGGGGCTGGGGTGTTAAATTTTGGGCAAATAAGCAGGCGGATTTTCTGATGATGTGTCAGTAAATATATCAACTGTGTGTTGACAAACTAAACCCGAAACACAACAGAGGCAAGCAAGTTAATGTGGCAGAAATAAGTAAGGCAATGTCTTAAAACAGGACAAGATTTCGCAAAACTCTCACATCTGTTCGTAGCCATAGTATTGTTAGCGGATGGGAGTATAAATTGATCTCATTGAAACAAATTGTTTGCTTGTAACATATATCGTCAACTGTAGGTATTGATACGTTAAAATAAATATTCCTCGACAAGTAACACAAACTGAATCTCACCTCAAAGTAAGCAAATTATATGCTTGTGTTATCGATACCAGAATATATTTAATGAATACTTAGATCTGGAAATGCAGGCATCTTAATGTTCATCACACAAATGCCTGCCCCTGTTGGGAATCGAACCCGAGCCTCGCGGTTAGTCAGTGTGGTTAGACGTCGACGCTAGCTACTCGACCAACGAGGCGGTCAAAATGCTTAATACATGTTTACCTGAATACATTTATAAAGCACAACCGGAAAGACAAATACGATACCTGACTGTTCTCTCATAAACTGTTTGCTGTCTAATCCTGTCGGCAATCGAACGTGAGCCTCACAATTGGTTGCGTTAGGCGTATACGTTACCCCCTCGACCAACGAGGTCGGGGATTAATATTTAATATGTTGTGTGTAATTGAAGGTACTACACTGGAAGAGGCTGGTTACGAAAGATGGCAGTACAATGAGCCGAACAGT
>NJDC01001678.1:33816-44861 GCA_002245475.1 Calephelis virginiensis | reverse complement strand
GATTTCAACTCAATAAGTATCCAGGAAGTGGATCAAATTCAACTTGCAAGATTCCAACCGGACAAACACAAATAATGAAAATTACACAAGACCTTGTAAAAAGAGGTACTAGGAAACATAATATTATAAGTATCTATTTGTGAAGTTTCCATGTGAAGGTATAGGAAATGTACTAATTCAAATGATTTTATGTATGAGATTGTTTACAACAGTTTGATTTCAGATCTTTTGGAGCTTGGAAAAGAAGTTTCTTTGATTTAGAAAACCCTTCAGTTAAAATTAATAACAACACATGCAATTATTATCAAGTTACAACTGCTGTATTGCATAATATATGTTAAATGCAAAATGTGAATATCCGTTCTGAAGATCTAGGTATCAGTAAAGGATCCTGATAAACCTTGTTGATACAGATTTGAGTCAAGTGATATTATATTTTGAAAAATAAAACAATTTTAAATACTTATTACAACTTTTATTTTGGATCGAAGAAAATTTTACATAATATAGTTATTTATTTCCTGCTATAAATTTATAAACACATTAATAAATTTTCTCTAACAACCAGTTGATTAGCAGAAATTGAAAACTAGCAGGAAATTGTATTTAGAGATAAAAGACAAGTCCAATTTTAAAACTGGTATAACTTTAAGGTAGCTCTTGCAAAACAGTTGCTGAGAATGCTGCAAGCCAATAGGCACTTTCATTATCTAATGGCACATTTTAAAGCATGTGTAAGTTGATCCCATCAGACCTGGTAACTTGTCCAGTACATCAGACTTAACACCGTCAATCTGTAAAAATAATTGTTTAAAATCTAAAACCTTGTTTTACAAAATAGTTATAATTTCCCTATGTATTACGTATTTTGGTATGACTACATTTTTCTATTTTAGAAATAGAAAAAGTCATTCTAAAGAATGTCATATAGGCGGCATTATAATTTTCACTTTTTATTTATGTAATGAACTAGCAGCCCATCCTAGCTTAATACAGGTAGACAAACTTCTATGTTATTACACATATAAACTTTCCTGTTGAATTACCCTTTTTCATATGATATTGAAAGGCAATCAAGCAGATGGATTTCCTGATGGTAAGAAATTCACGCCACCTAGAGACACCAAAGGTAGTAATGGTGCGTTGCCAACCTGAGGCCAGGATGGTAGGCCTCGAGCAAAAGTAAGTTTAACGGCTACCTTACCCTCCGTAGCACATCATGGCAAGCAGACTTTACGGCAGCAGGAATAGGTAAGGCCTCGGTACCAATCCGGGTAAGTCATGAAAATAATGCATAAGTTTAAAAGATCTAAGCATACACAGGGAGGGACAGCGGTAAGGGACTGTTTTATAACATGTTCTTATAATTAAGTTTTTGAGACATATCTAACAATACCAACGTTAAAATTAATTGTTAGCTGTTAAGAGTAACAGGTACATAGACATAAGATAAAGTACAAGTATCCTACATTTTATATTTAAATCTCAAAATCACTCTGCCTTGTAGCAAGTTACAAAAAAATTTGATAATAATGCTTACTAGTTAGTCAAAAAGAGTTTCAAAGATTTAATTATTTATTTGACTTGTTACCTTCATATTAGTCATTTGTTTTAAATTATGTTCCCATTTTCGTTTGAGTTGTTTGGCATGCATGGCAATCAGAATATTCATGGAATAACTGTATTGGTTTGTCCTTCATTTATCTGAAAAAGTATTTGTCTTTTACCGGGTGATTTTGGGTCAAACTTAAATCAGACCGACAAATAAACTTCATGCTTCGCTTCCCTTTCTGTAATACAAAAACATGGTGAGTAGTTCTTTATACTGTTAAATTAAAATTTGATATACAGGTTTTAGTAAAAATGTTTTCACATTTACCTATAATCGAGTGTATAAGATTTTAATGTGGCTTCCCATACTAGAGAACTAAATCGTGGTTAAATTGTTTGGGACTATTATTGTAATTAGTTTGAAGAAATTAATATACATAACAACCAGTAAAGCACTAGTTTCAGGCACAGAAAGGAAAAGCCGGTTAGGTAGTTTGTAAGAAGTTTTGCTACTCAGTACATATTTCTATTTATGGGTTTGTAAAGTAAAGAAGTTATACTTACAATCATGTTAATTGATTTTTCAATACATCAATACTTTTTTTCGTGTTTGCACTCACACAAATCCAAGTAAAACATCGAATATTTAATAAAAACTGTTTGTAAACATTAGACAAATTAACTGAAATAAAATAAAACATCCAGTTGTCAAACTTGAAACTTCAAACAAGATATTGACGCGCGCGAGCCGGGATTTGCGTTTCGTTATCACATTAGCACTAACAGCTGATAATACAATTAAGATTTTTTTTTTTATTTTAAAACTATATTAGTCTAAATTTATTGTTGATTTGTTAAATTATGTATGTTTTTAATAACAATTTTGGTTTATATCATAAAAAAGTGTTATTATAGTTACAAATATATTGATCAAATAAATAAGCTTAATGTAGTATTGAAACGCAGGGAGGGGCAAAGATGGCTACCAGTAAAATATTTACTCACGACCACTCGTCGTAGGTAATGTACTAAAAGCACTTGTGGAACTATAAATTACTCATCGTTTTTAGTAGGCAAAAACGAATGGTCAAATTTACGGATGACGCCTAGTGGATTATAGGAACCGGGCATTAATCGACGTCAAAATAAGCATAGACAAAAATTTCGTTAGGTATCTCTTTCGGTATATATCAACATTTGTTAAAAAAGACCAAGAGATGTTGTTAAGTTATATGTCGATTCCAACGGTATTTATGCAACTAAGTTTGCTACAGAAGATTGTTGCACTTCTTTACATATTCCTATTTCTAAGATATCGTTCCAAATTTGGGTAATTTTAAATGTAGTTTTTTACATTATAAGAAGAGGTGATGTAACAGTTTCACGTTTAATAGTCACAATCACCTAACACCTAACTATGTATACAGAAATAATACAAATATACAATCACGCACACTTATTAAATGAAAATCATACACATGTAACCGTAAACGTATACTTAAAACACACGCCTGCACATAACCATAAACAAAAGGTTGAACTTATATTGATAATGTTCTATATTTCGCCAACTACTAATATTTACGGATACTCAATCGGTTGATGTGTATTGATGACTTGTAAGTTACAAAATATAAAGATTTTGTACACATAAACCTATATATAGTCAAGGTTTATATGTATATAACACATATACATATAAACCTTGACCTCGACCGCCTCGTTGGTCGAGTGGCTAGCGTACACGCATAAATACACTGACCAACCGCGAGGTTCGGGTTCGATTCCCGACGTGGCAGGCATTTGTGTGATGACCATTTAAATGTCTGCATTTCCGGGTGTGTATATTAAATGTATTCTAATATCTATCTAAGGATTTCTGTGTGTTGGAATCGTTGACATATAACATATAACCCATAACACAAGCATATAATTTGCTTACTTTGGGGTTAGATGCAATTTGTGTCATTGGTCAAGAGTATTTATATTTATAAACGTGAAATTTACCTAATTTAAGCGCAGTTAACAGTATAAAGCCGGCTCCAATCTAACAACTGCGTCATTAGATACACAAAAAATATACTTTACTAAGTACACCTCAAAACTACCCGTAGGGATGTATAACCACCTTCGATTCATTGCCTACTTTTCGTAATAGAACTATCAAAATTCATTCATCAGTGCCCAAGTAAACGCGTTACAATCATACAACCGTGTTGGCCCGAGTCTCTGGTGTAGAATATACCATCTACTTTCCTGCCAAGCAGCTCGTAAAAGGCGAGCAAAATATTAACGGGTCGTTACCAATAAGGCCATTGATGTAAGATTGCCGTACTGCAACTTGTAACGATTGTTCCACCGCATTACTTATTCCTGCTCCTATAATGACAATGTAATAATGTTCCGGTATGGAGGGTAGGGTAGTTTACAAGTTTGCACAATTACGGGCCTAACACCTAGGCGTATAGACAGCGACGACGCATCTATAACATCTATTGTGTCTATAGACCACGGCTATCTCTAACTATCAGGAGGTAAGTGTGCTTGTTCGCTGTTTTCTAGATTAATATTATACAGAGGAAAGGATTGATTTTTGTTTATTTGTTTGAAATGAATAGGCTCCTTAACTACTAAACCGATTTCAATAATTCTTTCATCATTAGAATGCTACATTATCCCTCAGTGATAAAGGTATAATTTCATCAAAATCGGTGCAGTAGAAGCCAAGTTACGCAGGTGAAAATGCGTGAAAATACTAGTGTTACATAAAAACGATGTAAGTTAATAACTGGTAGAGTTCAGCAACGATTTACTCACCTTACGCCTTATAAAATCACATATAATTATATACAAAACAATCAAAACCCACCAAGGCATGGTTAAATAATATAATCCGAATGCTCTATTTATTAATTGTACATGAATCAGGGCTCAAATTATAAGAAGGGTTTCTAACCGCCACATAACGAAGAACCTTATATTGATACAAAAGTTTGCCATTAGGCTGGCTTGTCAGAAATGTATGGGCGCATTAAAAACAATTAACCAAATTGAGCCATCCGTTCATGATCATAGGAAATAGATTCATTATTATATACCAGACTAGCTGCGCCGACAGACGTGGTCCTGTTTTGTTAATGTTACTTTTTTTTTCTATCGCCTCTATGGTCTAGCGGTCCTGGTGTTGGACTTGACTGCATGAGGTCTGGTGTTCGAATCCCGGGTCGGCCAACACAAAGAAAATTGGATTTTTCCAATTTTCTAATAAAAAAAATGTTGGTCGGGATTGGAAATGTGCCCGGTTGGCGATAGGCTTGCTACCTATCACATTGTGGGACTAAGTGTCTTCGGCTAGTCGTGGGTGCCTTGGTTGTACCTCTGTCTACCTCTTCGGGGATATGGGCGTGAAGATACTTTTTTTACTTTTTTTATATAAACGTTCTTCTGACAATAACCAATGTAACAAAAAATGAAATTATGAAATTAGTGTATCCGTTCAGGCAGGGAGCGATGACCTCGGGAAATGGGAATTCATTTTTTAATTTGGCATAAATCATAATCTAATTAACAATCGGTATGATTTATAAAGAGATTTTTAGTATAGGAATTATTTGGATTAAGTTTGTTTATAACTTATCAGTGTCAAATTAAGCAAAAGAGAATTACTAGAATATTCTATAACAGTCTCTTTGATTTTCCAGGCAACAGGGCCTCTATAATAAGTTATCTAACTTTTCGCTCTAATAGAATTCCCAGGGCAGAAACATTATCACTTTAATTCGGAATAAGTATTAATCGAGCAGTCTGTTCACCTGATGGAAAGTGGTCTCTGCTGCCCACGACCAGCTGTAACCAGAGCCAGGGTTCTCAAAGTTGTGTTGATGTTTTAAAAGTGAATAAACTGTTCTATGGAAACCCCTCAAGTCGTAATGATTTGAAAACACTGTCGTTCGTACCATAACGAAGTAGCGCGAGACAAAATCTGTCACCGGAAACGCGAAATTGATAAATGGCGTCAAAATGGTAGGGGTGAGATATGGGTCCCCAAATTCGTAATGATTCGGAAATACTGCTAAAAGTATCTTCACGCCCATATCCCCGTAGAGATAGACAGAGGCTCAACCATGACACCCACGACTAGCCGAAGACACTAAGTCCCACAATGTGATAGGTGGCAAGCCTATCGACAACCAAGCACATATACAATATTGAGCAGGGTTTTTTTATTAGAAAATTGGAAAAAACCCAATTTCCTTTTTGTTGCCTGGCCCGGGATTCGAACCCGGGTCCTCATGCAATCAAGTCCAACAATTGAACCGCTAGACCACAGAGTCGACTGCTACTGGTAATAAATTCCATATAAGAGTAGCGCAAGGCAAAATCTGTCACCGGAAACGCAAAATAGATGAACGCCATGTATCAAAATGGTAGGGGTGATTTAAAGTTAATTTGACACTTATGTTTTCAATTAATTTAACAAAAGAAAATTCAAAATGCCGTTAAAATAAAATCCGTTTAAACTTGATTAAACTCTGAACAAAAAACTTAAATTTCGAGAAGGAAAGTTATTTTGAACGTTCTTATTTTGAAATGGCGCATTCTTAAAGAAAAGTCAAAGTTGATATTTCAAACGAAATTAGCTTATAAACATTTCCTTTGAGTTATTAAAACAAAAAAGAAAGAAAGTTAATTCATTATAAGCAATAGAAAACTTTTTGTGTCACGTATATACAAATTTCTCAGTGTATAAAGAATCTAAGAGTATATTATAAGAGTTCCATTTAGGTTTTTACTTGTATTTAAAATATATACGAGGCTAGCAACTGACTCGGTAACTTCATAGCGTCTTAATCTGGTAACATGCCGACAGCAGCGCTACCTACTGGATTTAACTGTCATTTCGAACCATCCAGGAATGTGGAACCCTTTGAAATATACGTGCAAAACTTAACCACATCGATCTAGCACTTTAGAGTTGGGTGAAAAACTCAAATGCAGGAAATTTATACATACTTACTTATTAAGATAAGATAGTAAAAGGCATCTGGCGGCACGTCACTAAAGGGTTTCAGTTTGCAGTTTACGTCTTCTTTTTACGTTTGCAGTAAGAGTCTTTCATCATAACCATTTATCAGTCAATCAGTCATTCAGTATCTTCACGCCCATATAAGTAGGCAGAGGCACAACCAGGGCAACCACGACTAGCCGCATACACTAAGTCCCACAATGTGTTAGGTGGCCAGCCTAACGCCAACCGGGCAGATATCCAATCACGCAACGTTTTTTTTCTATCAGAAAACTGGAAAAAAACCAAATTTTCTTTTTGTTGCCCGCCCCGGTAATTGATCCCGGGACCTCATGCAGCCAAGTCCAACCTGGATCGCTAGACCACACTATACCATTTGTAAAAATCATAACTGGGCCTTTACCATGAGTTGCGATTGATTACGTTCGGTAACTTACGCATCATAACCTATAGCACTTTTGGTCTGCAAATTTAATTTTCTTACCAGTAGGAATGCTGTTCAAAGTTTTCATACAAATAATTTACGGACAGTAGCGATTATAGCACCGTAAACTTATGATAAGAGCTATGATGTCACGCTCAATGAAAGTTCTTTCATCTCTCTCTGTGTGTCTCTCTCCCTTTCCTGCCCCTACCTTCCCTGCTGGTGTGTGATAGTGAGTGATGTGAAGCGACCAGGGTGTAAGGCCCGTTGTACAATTTTACCAGCTACTCTACCTTCCATATCGCAAAATGACACTATCATTATGGCAGCAGGAATTGGCTAAGCGACGGCCAGTTGCTGTATAGCACTCTACTACCAAGCAAAGCGAGAAGTAAGCGTTCTGATAAACCAACACCAAGTTATTAAGGTGACAGTGAAGAATCATGCAACGTAATTCTAAAATCAACAATTTGGATTAGGGTACTTGCGCCTAAGACAGCCCAGTTCTTAAGATGGCCCATCTTCAATATTTTGTATTTTTTGAAATACATGGTGGAGGCTAAAATAGCTAGGTGTGCTCAGTAAAGCGAGACAGTATTTCAAGCCGACCCATGGCTTACAACTATACAAAGCGTAAATTCGGCCTCATATGGAGTACTGTTCTCAACTCTGGGCAAAGGCTCCACAGTACCAGCTCCTTCCGTTTGACCGCATTCAACGTAGAGCAATTTGAATTGTCAATGACCGGGCAATTACCAATCGACTTGATTCCTTGGCGTTGCGTAGAGATGTTGGGTCACTCAGTGTTCTCTACCGCATTTATCATGGGGAATGCTCTGAGGAGTTGTTTGGTTTAATTCCAGCCGTTGATTTCCACCTTCGGACATCGCGACAGAGCTTAAGGTATCATGCCCATCGTCTTGATGCGTGGCGATCAACAACTTTGCGATTCCGAAGACATTTTTTACCCATCAGGTGATCCACTTGCTCGCTTGCCTCCTCTTCTATAAAAAATGGTAGTAATTTAAACTCTTTCAAACTTTAAAATCACAAAATATTGAAAATGGGCCATCTTGAGAACTGGGCTATATTAGGCGCAAGTATCTTACATTAAACAGATGTTACGGCAGATTCAGATTAATGTAGCAATTATCTGAGTGTCTGTCTCATTTGAATTACAAATATATTATCTACAATTAAATTTAAGGCATATATATTTCAGTCCTTACAAGGCCTTTTTACTACAAAAAAATAGACACTCGCCGAACGCTAGCTTTACTAACGAGGTTTTGACGCCATCGATAGAAAAGGTGGTCGAAGTTTTTTTCATAATTATTGAATTTCGTGTTAATATTGAGTGAAATTAGTCAATTGCGGTGGCATTTTATACAATTTTGTTCAGTGAAAGTGCACAAATGAAATAATCATGAAGAAATTAGCGTATCGTATATTTCCTCGTTGCCGCCAAAACTCATTACCTGAGCTTGTGTAAAAAGGCCACCGTTTTACCCAAGAGCCAGAAATGACTTACTGACGACTTATGACTTACTGACGACTTATGACTGATGACTAATTGAAATTAATTGAAATTGAAATAAAATTTGATGCAAATTACTACTTGACTAATGGCTAAATACTAACGTGAAGGCCAAAACCTAAAGAAAGAAGAAAGAAACTTTACTAACCATTGTCTAAAATTTGATTTTCAACCAATAACATGCTACATCTCATCCACATGTAACTTGTTATTGGTTGGTTGTGAATTTTGGACAGTACTTAGTTAAAGGGTGTCTATTTTTTTGTGGAAAAGCGATAGATATTTAGTGTCTTTAATTAATTGTTTGAAATATAAAGTTGAAAGGTGTCAAGGGTCATCCGTTTGGAACGAAGTATAATATATAATATTATAAATTATTATGTACAAAAAACCTGTATACATAAAAAAAATCGTGGCGACAACACACTGTTCAATGCGAAATAGAAATTAAAAGTATCTGACTTGCTTTCTATAAGAGATAGGGAGAAAGAGAGAAAGAGAGAGAGAGGGGTGAGAGAGGGAGGGGGAGGGAGAGAGATTTTTTTTTAATTGCCCCACATCCGTATCGAAATCGGCACATACACGTCAAATTATTACACCCATCATTTTCAATCGGGGGTAAAATTGTAGAAACTAGAATTAGCGCGAAAGTAGACAATAAAGTTAAACCCTGATTACGTAGTCCTTTTCCTTAGCAAGAATAATTAATTAATTAGCCAATCCTTAAAAGTCCCCTTTAACTATTAGATTTAACGCAATCGGCAATGCCAAACAGAAGATAGAATGGTCCCACATTCGTGCTATCACACGTTTGCTTATAATTTCGCTCGTTGGCACGTTAATGTGGAGCTATGATGTTATCCACCTCTCTCTTAAGCGCGCCCTGGGCGCTGGTCTTTAAATTTGAAGCGCGATTTTGAGCGTAGTCTTACTAGTGGCCAGATAATAGGAAAAGTTACCCCCTTTTTGGCTATCTTGTACATATGTCTATAAATAAATACCCTTAGGCACTTAATTAAAAACAACAAGCAACCCTGCCCCTAGGTAACTGTGTTGACATACTATTTATCTCGCGCCCCGATTTTTAAATTCTGGCCTCTCTGGGAGAGCAGAAACCATATAAATAATAGAGTTTGCAATATAACTAAAATAGCCTCTTAATACTCTTGGAAAGGATATTGACATTCCTATTTTAAGTACGGCACCACTTTAGACTGGAATTTCGATTATTATATATATTATCTTACAAAGTCGTATTATAGTTTACTACGTAGTTTAGCAAATTGTTCGGACTAACAATGTATGTTAATAAGGTTAATAATAATGCAAAACCCGGACATCTCATACATTTTTATTACGCAAATTTTAGTATCGACTAAAAACCCTATAAAACAAATTTAATATTACTTCTTTGCACGGCCTGTAAGTTATCTATATATATATATATGATTCCCCATTTTCCTTGATAATCGCATCACGCCAGAACAGATGCACCAATTTTGCTTATTTTTTTTTTGTCGTGTAAGTTTTTGTCAGGAGAAGGCTCTTATGACGATGAAAACCGGGGAAAAATGCAGGGGAAATGGGAAAACCAATACCTTTAGTTTTTCCATACAAAGTAGCGGTAAATCTAATCGATACGAAGTTCACCGGGACGGCTAGTATGATATGAAAACATGTTATTGAAATATAGTAATATTGTGTCATACTGTGCTGCAGAGGCATTCTAATAAACACCGATTAATTATATCTTAAAAGAATGTATCTCAAACAAGTATGACGTATAAGTATGCTGCATATAACTAAATGTGCTAGAATATGAAATAATTGTCATTTAAAGTAGCTCTGCTGGAAAGTATAGTTTGCAGACCAATCTGAAACGCATACTCAGAAACAGTCAAAGAAATTGCTTTTTGCTTTTTGTAGTGTTGGTGTAAAAATGTGACACTATTATGAGTATATAGAGGTGTTGATTAATTAATTATTTCGATATATTTAAATGTTCATATTAAATTAATACAATAGCCTTGTCATTTTATAAAAGCAAGATGGTTTTTTTCTCCAATTTTCTGTTTTGTGTGTATAATACACCTACTAACGAAGTAACCCTTCAAATCTTAATATTTTCAACCAATTTAAAAAAAATATTGCGAACGAGCAGACAAACGGTTTATAACTAGTAATATTAGGTTGTTGACGGTTTATAATCAAATTCGGTAAAAAGCTGAAAAATTACTCATTTCATATAGTATCACAAAGCACGGGTAAGAGAAAGAAAAAGAAGGAGAAAAGAAAAAGTCATGACAATCATCTATAAAAATTGAAATTCAAGGTATTTTCATTTAAGCACATGCCCTCCCTGTGCTTGGGGTGGGGTTTCAGAATCAGAATCAGAAAAATCTTTATTCACTTTAACCATACAAGTGGTATTTGTGCGCGTCGACATTTTTTTAAAAACTACCACCGGATCGGAATCGCGGCCACACACTGAGAAGATCCGGCGAAAG
>NJDC01001678.1:0-33397 GCA_002245475.1 Calephelis virginiensis | reverse complement strand
TTTTGTAAACATACATAGATTTTTTTAACATACATTAAATTCTCATAAATGTATTGAGAACTGAAGGTTAAAATATTTATTTCTTTGAATTTTTCTCGAAGAGAATCCCTGACTTTAAGATTATAAATAGCTCTAATAGATCTTTTCTGTAATAAAAAATATGGTATTTATATGTGCAGAATTTCCCCAAAGAAGTATCCCATAAGACAGCCGACGTTATAATTTAAGTTTGTTAAACTCAGGGCTTTTACCATGAGTTGTCATTGATTGCGTTCGGTAAGTTACGTGTCGAAATCTATGACACTTTTGGTCTAAAAATGTGTTTCTCTTACGGCCAATATTATTAATCAATCCTAATCCAAAACTTGTTGTTCAAGATTACTATTTTGATCCATTTTTATGTTATCGCTTGCCAATAACATATCTGTGGACAGGATAAATATGGCAATTAGGTATGGGATAGGCCGCCGGATACGCAGCTATCTAGATTGCTTGAAATCCATTAGATTGAGATAAATTATTAACATTGGCCGTTAGTCACCAATAGAGAGCTGTTCAAAGTTTTTATACAAATAATTTATAAAGACGGTAGCGAGTATAGTAAACTTGACAAGCCGTAAACGCATGGTAAGGGCTCTGTACAGTGTATCTACAGGACATAACTGCCCGCGTCAACGGGTAAGAAAGGAATTGAAAATTTCGCCACGGGACTTGAATCCTCAATAGCTCAAATGGTTAGAGCATTCGTTGGCTTAAGACGAAAGGTTACAGGTTTAAATAATGTCGGGGGCGAAATTCAATAATTATGAAAAAATTCGACCATCTTATCTCTCGATGGCGCCAAAACTCTAGATGGCGCACTAACTATTCATAAAGTTTGGAAACATAGTAGTTGGTCTTAAGAAATGAAGATGGCGTTCTTATCAACAAGATATTAAAATTTATTATGGTTGAATTTGGACCAATGGGCGACCACTAGTTAGTTTTAATTATTTTAATCAACTTAAATTTTATATTAATTTTAAAGATATTTGAAATTTTCCATCATCGGCGCTTGGTTATATATAGCCTACTGGTTTCGCTTATACATCATCATCAGGGCTAAAACTTACAAAGTAATAAATTAACTATTTACAAAGTAATAAATTATAAGTGATACGTAAAACAGTACAGGTGTTTCTTTGGTTAAAAGTATGAAATTTTAAAGAAACGAAAATTATAAGTTTATTTTGATTGGTCTATAGTTTAAGTTGATTTTTAAAAATATATATTGAGGAATAAGATTGAGATAAATCCGTGAAAAGTTTTAAATGAATCATGATTTAGAAATTAGTTTTTTACTTGAGGAAAATATTTTACTTTCAATCAAAGTATCGTGGAATGTGGTATCATAATAGCTGAGGTTGAATGTTTCCGATACCCCTCATGTATAGTTTTAAAATATCAGTATTATGAAGTTCGTGCAAAAGGTTTGTGTATTTTCCAAAGGGTGAGATGCTCATGGGTTTTGAAAACTACATCATAAGTTAATTTAAGGAAACGACGTTTGAATCAGTTATGTGAGTGGCGCGAGTGGGACTCGGTCACTTTCAAACTGTCATTTATTGTAATAAAAATAATACATTTATCACAAATATAAATGGGCCTAAAGTTTTCAACTACTCGTGCAATCTGAAATACCGAAATATCTTTCACACAAATTAATTTTTACTATTAGGGCGGGATGTCCAACTGAACATGTATATTTTTTTTAAAAAGCACTACCTACTTAATGTAAATATTTTTTTAAAACAGAATCAGTTATATTTTATTGAAATGTAAGCGAAATACACACATACGTAACTAACATCTTTTTGAATGTTGCAGAAACGATAATTGCATTTTATTGTAACCAGATCGTGTTTAAAAAACATTGAATAGGCGCCTTTCAGTGTACATTTCCATCTTCGATCACTGAAATATCGGCCGAGGCTCTTTGTATCAAAAGATCAACAATGGATTTTGAAGATTGCACGAGTGTTTAAAACTAAACCTTCCTAACGCTTTTGTTTTGTGGCGACCGTCCCAATTTTCGAAATGAACGAAGTAAAGTCCTCCAGAAATGATATTGTTTTATGTTGTTGATCAGAAATGATATTGTTTAATATTGTTTTATAGCTCGCGCGTCGTCCTTTTATATGAAGTTAGAATATTGTATATATAATATTACCGTGACAAAACTGAGAACTTCCATGTCGGAACTGCAGTAAAAGAGTGTTGTGTATTTCATATTTACGCTCTACTCCAGAACCACAATTCCGATTTTTTTGCGATATAACTTTGTCAACATATCAAAGAAATTGTGGATAATGGAATGTTGGAAAAGTAAAAGAATCTACTGGTTCCTCGCAAGGTGTCAGTTCGGAGTAAATTACAGTACTACTATTTAAATTATGAGCTTCTGCTATATTCGTCAAGCTTGGGAAATCCAAATGTATTTGAAAGATATCTATGTAGAGTTGTAATTTTTAATTTCGCTTAAGTTTAGATTATGTCAGCCAATTTAAAAATAAAAGTATTAAGTGTAAAAAGAGTAAAGCCGAAGCGCATAATTTAAATAGTAGTACTATACTGTGTGTAGTGTTATAAAAATAACAAACAAAAAACATACAAAAACGTGATTTTACATTAAGCATTGTAAGCATTATACGTATTTATACTAGGCTTGGAATAACCCAGTTCTGATAACAAATTGGGTAAATGTTCAGCAAAAGAAATTCAAACTTGGTGAATTAGTTAGAAATTTAGTTATTTCGGGGCTGAGTATTTGTCGCTAAAACTTTCCCTTTGAGTAATGCGACCCTACTGCTTTAATGCCTTTTTTGTGTTTTTGAATTCGGAAATTCGTATTAAACCTATTTTCGGGATAAAATCTTCAACTTTCTTGTTTTAGGCGCAGGAGGTAATATTATTATGCCGAAAAAGTCCGTGTGTAAACAAATCATTCCTTTTTCTAAATTTGAAAACTTTGTCCTGTTATTTTATTCTGTTAATGAAATGGCATAATATTATACTTTTTTTTTTCAAAAAACCCTTATTCTGCACAAAAGTATGTTTAACTTAACATGCTCATTTAGATGTGTAAAAATATTAGTCAAAGGTGTTGTTACATTTATATATCCATATAAAAAATACCATAATAATTGAACACGTAGATACAGAAATACAACTTATTAAAGACAGTAAAAAAGACAAAGAATAAGATGTCATTTGAAAAATTAACCAGTAGATTTAAAATAATATAAGCGCAGTAAAACTGCAAATAAAGAAGCTAAGCGTGTATCTGTTTTGCCTTTGAAGAGTTCCGTAGTTACATAGATTATGGATAATATGTTGAGAAAAGCAAGAAATGTTTGTGAATGCATATACGAGAGCAATTGCGTTTTTTACCAGCTAAAAATAACGTTTTTCGTAGTATTTGTATATGTATAGTATTTGCTTACTATGGGGTTAGATTCAATTTGTATAATTTGTATGTAGATATATATATATATATATATATATATCTATGTGTGACAATATTATAATTTTTTGTTCTCAAAACGTGCTATATTTAAAAATTGCTAGCTACACCTTGTTTAATTTTTTTCGACTCTCATTTCTTAAACATTTTGGGAGCGTCACAAGTTTTATCGCTTTGGATCTTTCAAAAGATTGACTTTGAGAAATAATTAAGCACAGTAAAACCGACGTCGCGAGTTGATCATTCTTTTTTCGGAAAATAGCAAATGATTCCACAATGGTCCCACATAAATCTTAATTACTACTAGTTATAATTTTTTTGCATAATCTATATATTAATACGTGATGCCAAGACTTTGAACCCCTTTTTACGAAAATTGCGCGGACGCAGGATCATAAAATTTGGCATACTTATAGTTAATATGTAGGAAAAGTGCAGAACGATAATATTTTTCAATAATAATGCCTATAAAGTACATTAAATCAATAAATAAAACATTACCCACACTACCATGCATTTGACATACACAAACAATTATATTGATGATAACGATAAAAGGTCACTGATGGCGCACTAAAAAGTTTGGAAACAAAGTAGTTGGTCTTGAGAAAAGAAAATGGCGTTCTTATCAACAAGATATTAAAATGGTCAAATTTGAACCAATGGGCGACCACTAGTTAAGTATAAAATTGTCTAATTTAGAAAGCACTTGTCGGGTCATAACAAAATTAGTCTGGGACCATCTCGGAATTATTACCTATCTTTCTGAAAAAAAAGAACAATCGGTTGGTTATTATTTTTAAAGACCTATTTATAGATGCATAAGATTGATTTTTGAAATTATACTTCTTTTGGCGCGTTAGGAAAAAATGATGAGGGTAAATTTTTACGATGCGCGTGCACACCGTCACGAAAAACCGACATAATGAAGTTAGCTATAGATAACGTTTTAGTTTTTAAAAAGATTTTTATCTTATTACGCCGAAGAAGTATAACTTCTAACGCGTGTACATAAACATACACAATGTGTACACAAATGTTTGATTCCCCGCACGCGAGACGTTATCCCTTAACTACTTTTCCTTTAATAGTTACATAATAGTAAAAAGTAAAGTTAAGTAAAGTAAAGTATCTTCACCGAAGAGGTAGACAGGGGCACAAACAGGGCACCCACGACAAGCCGAAGACACTAAGTCCCACAATATAAGTGGTAAGTCAATCGCCAACCGGGCTCACATCCAATCCCTAGCAACATGTTTTATTAGAAAATTGGAAAAACCATATTTTATTTTTTGTTGCCCGACCCGGGAATCGAACTCAGTACCACATGAAGTCAAGTCTAACACCTGGACCAATAGGCCAAAGAGGTGTCTACATAACAACATAATAATAAAATTAAAAAAAAAAGTGTGTGTGTACTTATGTACACGCGTCAGAAGTTATACTTCTTCGGCGTAATAAGATAAAAATCTTTTTAAAAACTAAAATGTTATCTAAAGCTAACTTCATCATGTCGGTTTTTCGTGACGGTGTGCGCGCGCATCGTAAAAATTTACCCTCATCATTTTTTCCTAACGCGCCAAAAGAAGTATAACTTCAAAAATCATTTAAAGTGGAAGGAGCAGACTGCAACCCGAAACTCGTACTCGGAAACGGTAAAAGACTTTATTTTTTTGGAAAACTTACCGATGTACCGCTTATAGTATTCGTATTGATAAACATTATTATTAGATATCATAATATTAATATGTGAAGCAAAAACTTTGGACCCCTTTTTACGAAAATTGTGCTGACGAAGGAGTATGAAATTTGGCGCACTTATAGTTTATGATATCCTGATATCCGTGCGGAAAATATCCTAATGTAATGTTATATCTCTACAAAACAATGCGGCTTTGAAATACTTTATTTATAAACTTACTAGCTTGGCGATCCAGCTTTATTCAGCTGATCATATTACATTGGATTATTGGATACACTGTAATTAATGATATAATGTGATGTATGTCTTGAGAATCTAGGTGCTTATTAGGGTATTTAAATTGTAGGTATGTCTTATTTTACACCTTTGTAGGTATGTCTTTTATTATAGTAATCTATATATTATTACGTGATACCAAATCTTTGGACTCCTTGTACGAAAATTGCGAGGACGCAAGAGAATAAAATATGGCACACTTATAACTTATATAATAATGTTTATAAAGTACATTAATTCAAAAAATAAAACATTACGCGTACTACCATGCATCTGACACACGCAAACAAATATATTGATGATAACGATAAAAGATCATAGATGGCGCACTTTCTTTCTTTCTTTAGGTTTTGGCATTCACGTTAGTATTTAGCCATTAGTCAAGTAGTAATTTGCATCAAAATTTATATCAATTTAAATTTATTTTAATTAGTCATCAGTCATAAGTCGTCAGTAAGTCATGTCAGACTCTTGGGTAAAACGGTGGTCTTTTTACACAAGCTCATGTAATGAGTGTTGGCGGCAACAAGGAAATATACGATACGCTAATTTCTTCATGATTATTTCATTTGTGCACTTTCACTGAACAAAATTGTACAAAAATTGAATTGTACAAAATATTGAGTGAAATTAATCATAATTTCAATCATATTATCATATCATGATATCGGCTTTTGTAACTTTTTAAATAATTTTCATTTAAATTAACTTATCAATAATTTGATTTTGCAATTTTGTATTATTAGTGTGAATATTAATATGAAATTAAAAATAAAGTTTCCAGTGGTCGGGACGTCACGTCCCCACCGAACGCGTAGGGCGCGCATGCGCTGATCCGAACGCGTAGGGCGTTCAGATCAGGGCATGCACGCGGCATGCTACAATAGCGAGTGTGCCGCAGTGACGAACGGACGGTGTGCTGATTTTCAATCAGTAACTGCGGGAATTTTTACTCGAAATAAGCACAAGTAGCTATTTAACATGACAAGTAGAATATATTGTACTGTTTTTGGTTGCATGAATTCCTCGAATTCCTCAACAACGCACCCAGAGATAGCTTTTTTAGATTATAGATTATTTTTATTATTTAAAGTACCGAGACTATAGTAAGAATACTTCGCAAACTTTTTAATTGTAACCAGCGATAATGTCGTGAAATACATAGACAAAATGGAGGCTGTATTTCGAACTTCACTTAAAACTAAACATATAAATTTTAAAGTAGCTTCAGGTATCTATAATCAAGTAAAATATATTCCTTTTTCTCCTCCTTGTCTATGTTTCCCAAAACAATTTTACATCACACTTTATATTCGAATGCGGATTTTTTATACACTCAAATATAATAACAAAGCATTTCGTACATCTCAGTTAAGGCACAAATATTTTTCGGTCGCAAATTTACAACACCGATGTAATAAAGTCATATACATAATCATGGTTTTTTAATTAAATCTGTCAATCAAAAAACCACTTGCATTTTTATTGCACACTTTCTATTCAACTCACAAAGTATTTTAGTAATCATATTAATATTTTAAATTGTTACTAAGTACCTATCTGTGCTAATAAAATAAAAGTAATAAATTTACAATCTCAAAACTACATAGGTAGGTAACTGCTGGTAGGTGATAGAGACAGCCCTATCTCATGCTTACGTACCGCGCTTCTGTAGGCACTTATTTCAAGGACACGGCCGAGTTACAATACTGTATAGATAATATTACCGTGGTTTTGTTCCTAAACTTAGAACAAGCTGATATGAGATCTATTAAAATGCAAAAGCCGAGTGTTCAAAACTTCTAAATGCCTAGGTACAGTATTACTATTTAAATTGTGCGCTTCAGCTTTACACATTTTACACTTTATACTTTTATTTTTAAATTGGCTGACCTGCTAGTGGTAGAGTCCTGTGCAGCACCTTGCTTGCGTAGGGATCCACGGCATTGCCTAATCCTACCACAATAATGGTAATGTCATTGTACGATCCGCAGGCCAATTGTGAAAGTAGTTAATTTTATGTTTTTGTTTCATTAAAAGTTGTTAACATCGTATGTATAGGTATCAGCTTAATATATTTTAGATCTCTTAAAACTCTTATGTACCTAATTATAGATTAAACTAATAAGAGATACTTGTAATATCTGTGCATGTGCATACGCGTGAACACAAAACGCCTGCTTTCCGCTCTATTGACGCTGTGTTCCTGTACCAATAAGTTGCTATAAATAAGTTGCCGCCCAACGCGCGGCTGACGCTTCCCGCTACTCAGTCGCGTTGATCGCACAGGATTGACTTGAGTTCATACTGGTAAAAAACGTAATAACAAGTAGAGCATAATTTTCTCTGAATTCATTATTCGTATTAAGGCTATTGAAACAGTTTAATACGGTTCATGAAAAATCTTTGTACGAGGGGCCTTCAATAATTACTTAGCCTTATCGCCCCTTAGCGTTGTTGTTTCAAAAGAGTTTTACTATCATGCAGTAAATACTTTTTGAAGTCTATCAAGTAGTTTTCAGTCTTTCCCCTTCATTTGTTTTGTTTTGACAGCCTTTGTAAGCGAGCGTGTCGGTCGGTTTTGCAAAAATGGAAAAAGAACAATATCGTTCGGTGATTAGATTCTTATTTTTGGAAGGGAAAACGCGCAGCGAAATCAAAGAGCGCTTGGATGCTGTGTACGGTGACTCTTCTCCTTCGATGGCGACCGTCAAAAATTGGTTCTACGAGTTTGCTCGTGGCCGCACGTCGGTTTTTGATGAGCCACGCCTAGGTGCACCGAAAACGGCTACTACAGAAGAAAACGTAATCGTAATAAAAAAAATCCTCGATCTCGTGTTGGCAGACCGGCGACTGAAGTTTCACGAGATAGCTGAGACTGTAGGCATCGCAGATGGGACAGTGCATCATATTCTGCGCGAAGAATTGAGTATGAAAAAGTTGTCGGCGCGATGGGTGCCGCGTTTGCTCACACCAGACAACAAGCGCAACCGTGAGACCACATCGGCGACATTTTTGGCGCTGTTTCAATGCAACCCGGTGGAGTTTTTGCGTTGTTTTGTGACCGTCAATGAAACATGGGTTCACTGGTACACACCAGAGACCAAGGAACAGTCGAAACAGTGGACTTTACCCGGCGAACGTGCTCCAAAGAAGGCGAAGACTGTTCAATCGGCAGGAAAGGTGATGGCCAGTGTTTTTTGGGACTCACAAGGTGTGATTTACATTAAATTCCATCCCTACTAATAACTACATGAAATATTGTTTTTACTAGCTTCACCTGCGTGCCAAATTACGCACAATCTCAATAAAATGTAGCTTATGCGGTATTCCGTTTTATCCATTTTTCAGTTTTTGTGTGAAACGAACTTTTGAATTGCATTAATAAGAGGACTACGTGATAATGAATGAGAGTGAATGTCAGCAACTTGCACGGATCGGAACCAACGCCTTCTGTGTTCGCCAGTGTCGTGCTCCGTGCACACGTGGCTAAAGATCCCAAATAAGAAACGCCTGTAAAAAGTATCTTCACATCCACGTCCCTGAAGAGGTACAACCAACCAACAATTAGCAGAGGAAACCTGGACAAAATTGTTCTTTATTAGAAAATCGAAAAAACACGTTTTCTTTTGATTTCTTGACACTGGGTTTGAACGCAGTACCTAAACCAAATAAACATCTATATGTCGCCAATTAGTGACGGTATTCTTAAACCAGCAATACAACATCTCACTGCTAACAAAAAAATAACTGCAAGAATTTGTTTAACTTGTTTAAATCATGTTAGATGTTCACGTCAAAATGGTTGTACTAATTTGAATAAATTTTAACATTAAAATACGTTAGAGCTTGTGGTAGTTCATAAGTTACTTTTTATCGGCAAAACTCAAAGGATTCCCACATGGGAGCTTGATAACTTCAATGCGTAAACAAAACCACGGGCAACAGTTGTTTTAATATAAATACTAGGTAATGTTTCCAAAAAATAAGACGATTTCAATAAAATATCTCTAATAAGATTTTTTCATTTTTTTTTAAGTTTATTTGCCCCTTTCTGGGGATGGCCTTCTGTCTGGCCTTTCTGGGAACTTTAGACCATGCTGGGACGGCTTCCGCATAAATAAATTATTTTTCAAGATATACTAATTTCTTCATGATTATTTCATTTGTGCACTTTCACTTAACAAAATTGATCTAATTCCCACCTAAATTAACTAATTTCACTCAATAGAAACACGAAATTCAATAATAATAAAAAAAATTACGACCACTTTCATTCACGATGGCGCCAAAACTCCGACAATATTCTTATCCCCATTCCCTGAGAATCTACTTTCCACGTAAAAAAGTTCTTTCTTTCTTTAGGTTTTGGCCTTCACGTTAGTATTTTGCCATTAGTCAAGTAGAAATTTGCATCAAATTTTATATCAATTTTAATCAATAATAATAAGTTATCAGTCATAAGTCGTCAGTAAGTCATGTCAGGCTCTTGGGTAAAGCGGTGGCCTCATTACTCAAGCTCATGTAATGAGATTTGGCGGCTTATAATTTCTTCATGATCATTTCATTTGTGCACTTTCACTGAACAAAATAGTACAAAATGCCACTAAAATGGACTAATTTTACTCAATATCAACACAAAATTCAATAATTATGAAAAAACTTCGACCACATTTGCTCTCGATGGCGCCAAGACTCCCGTAAAATAGTTTATTAGTAAAATATTTACATAACCAAAAATTTTTTTGACAGTTAATTTGACATAATTGATAGTCTTAACAATTGATTAAACGCGTTTTTACGTTGATCGCGTTTAAATTTGACGGTGTTAAAAATCAAGTTGATGTTAAAAGGGATTAAAATGAAACATAAACCTACAAGCTTTATTTAGCCAATCCTAAACGATATTCAAGATAACACAAATCCCCGAGTCTTGTGAAATATTTTAAAGTTGGTAGCAAAAGATTTTCACCAAATCGTCGAACGTAAAAATGAATATCTAAGGTGCTCCAATTCAGTGCGATGTAAAACTGGTCGTAAAATTTACCCCAATGACTGCCGATACCCAGATTTGGGAGCTAAACATCTTTTGTCGTTGTGGTTGAATAATTCCTATTATGAGTTTCCGCCATTAGACTTAAATTTTGGTGTAATAAGATTTGTTTGGGACAATTTTAAGCAACTTAGAGAAATCGAGGAAACATCTTATGGTTTCTGTATATTCTTTTATGAGAATAAAAAAGCTAGAACAACAAGCCATTCCTGAAGTTGCTTAGGTGAAGTAATAGGGATTCCACACGGGTAAAAGCATTTGTTCTAAACATTAATTTGCATCCTTGTGACACGTAGCCTTGATCCAAATTTTGATTTGTATCAAACGAAGTTTCCACCATGGTCACCTTTGTGGAAGGCGTGATTACAACTGTCTGTCTATACAAAAAACTAAGCTAATACATTAACAATTTATAAACTACATTCCACTGATAATTTCCAAGAATGTTTGCTTTTCCCAAACTTTGCAAAATATTTTAAAATTTACAAAATGACATTTTCATCAGGTAGTGAGAGGGCTTTTTCAAAAGACTTCAAACCAACGAATATCACAATCAGCTAAGCTGATACAAACAGAAATCACACGCTTCTGACGGTAATAAATTAATAAATATTCCTGGACAACTTACACCAATTGGATCTAGCCCTAGAAGTAATCAAATTATATGCTTGTGTTATGGGTGTTAGTCAACGATACTTATACATAGAAATACTTAGCCAGAATAAATTCAATAAACACCCAGACCCGGAAATGCAGACATCTAAATGTTCATCACACAAATGCCTGCCCCGTTGGGAATCGAACTTGAGCGTCGCTGTTGGTCGGTGTAGTTAGGCGTATACGCTAGCCACTCGACCAACGAGGCGGTAAATATTCCAAAATCTGAATATGCATTTTTGGGGGAATTTTTGATGGGGGAATTTTTGAACGTGCTCCAATTCAGTGGCATCAGTTAAATGCGATATAAAAGCGATCGTAAAGTTCACTCCGAAGACAGTAGATGCGCAGATGACAGTTGTGGCAGTTTGACGACATTTGTGACGGCAATAGAGTTAGAATTTCTGGCAAGTTTTTTTTTTCAAATTTGGACTAAGACTTAGTACTTAGTATTTAATAGTCTACAGCTCTAACAGAAATTAAATGAAAGTAAGTATCGCCACGCCCATATCCCCGAAGGGGTAGTTAACAAACTTTAATTACGTAGTGTCATCACTGACGTCAAAATGACAACTATAATCCTACTATTTATAAGCGGATGATAAGCAATGCGGATGCGGAAAACTGCTAAAACAATCATCATGAAACTTTGCACTCATATTTCTGGGAGTATCAAAAGTAACATGGGATAATAATGTTTTGTTTTTTGTGTTTCCCCGTGTTGTCCCAGTCTACTATGTAGCTCTCTAATTCCTGAAAATAAGTAGGGTAAAATGGTTTCGGAGCTAATGCAACCTTACCAAAGTGTGAGTTTTTGAAATGATTTACTTTACTATCGCGTTATCGTTTAATGACCTAAAAGTATGGAGTTATTGTCAGCGCCTCTAGCAGATAATAGAAACAACTAAATTATTCCAAACATTTGTATCGTCCAAACGCAAACGCGATAGTAAAAAATTCGTGCGAAACTCACACTCAGCACATAACCGTTGAGATTGCATTAGGAGGTTCCCTTGCTTCGGTTTTTAACTAGTTGAAAATCACCGTCCCTTCTGTCTTCACGCCCCCTCGTGCGATCAGCCCTACCGGGTGGAACCCCTAAGGTGCAGCAGATGAGGAACGAGCACTAATGATCTTTCTGAGCGCACTGTCTTGCGCTTGATGGAGGTTCCGTTTTAAGGAGGGCGCTGCAAGGCTTATACAACGTGGAGGCGGCATAAGTTAGCCTGGATTCATAAGCCCCCAGTTTCGTCTTGATAGCGAGCCTAGATGAAGGAATTGGTTTAAAAGGGGCCATGGTTGATCTGGTTGATCGAATAGCGTTTTTAATGTAAGTCCTTATGTTGAGGTGGTTAGATATTGTTAGTCCCAGCTACCTGACCGTATGTACGCTGCGTCGTCAGCGTATAACGTCAGCGTGCAACCGTCTCCAACAATTTGCCCGAGTAAGGATCCACGGCATTACGTATTCCTGCCGCCATAGTGACCCTGTATTATTCCAGTTCAGAGGATAGGCCAGCTGGTAGGCTCGGTCTTGCACAGTAGGCTTGTCCTGGCCACAGGAAAGCAACGCACCTAAGATATATACGGTGTCTATAGGTGTATTGCTATCCGTATGTGTATTCACGATTATATCATACTAACTGTTACCCGCGGCTTTGCACGTGTGACAGTTAATATTTTTACTAATTATAACCCAGTAACAAGAAATTTCATACAAAGTTTCAACCCCTATTTAACCTCCTTAGGGGTAAAATTTAAAAAAAAACACTTAAATACGTATCCTCTCATTTTCAATAAGTAGCCCAAAAACAAATTTCATATTTCCATTTAAAAAAATAACAGTCTTCCATACAAACTTTCAACTCCTACTTCATCCCCTTATCGGTAAATTTTCCAGAAACGCTTAAATACGTATGTACAAATTTTTAATAAGCAGTCCAAAAATAAAGTTTCATATTTTTAACTCATAAAATGACGGTCTTCCATACAAACTTTCTACTACTGTTTCACCCCCTTAGGGGTAGAATTTCCAAAATTCCGTCCTTAGTGGGTCTACTCAATAAAACGACCCCACTCACCAAATTTAATGGCAGTAACTCGAACAGTTTTTGCTCGACGATGACGAAACAGTCAGTTATAAGTTATTTTGTTATTTACACGTTATTTTTTAAGTGTAGACTATCGCTTTCACTTAAAAAATGTAGATAATTATGTGTCAATTTATGTACTTAACTAAACAATTTATGATATTCTTCTTATTAATATATCTTTGTAACTGTTTTTTTTTATTTATTTTATAATGATTGAGTACTGGTTTGATACCATTGGACAATTAATTCAATCATTGTACTTATGTGTTACGTTTATAGGAAGTCATGTTAGTTTCACTATTTATAACTCGAGAACGACTGAATCGATTTGTTTGAAAATGCTCCTATCTATCTTTGGTCCTATCTACCTTTGGTGTTTCTAGGCGGCGTGAATTTCTTACCATCAGGAAATCCGTCTGTTTGTTTGCCTTCTTATAACTTAAAAAAAACTAGATTTATGTATGATATTTAACATATTATACGTTATATCGCCTTTGTGGTCTAGCGGTTCAGGTGTTAGACTTGACTGCATGAGGTCCCAATGATAACGGATAAACTAAGTTAATTAATTATTATTATGCTTCATCCATTAAGTTAATGAAACGAACAGCTTTCTTCTGATCTCAGAAACCTAATCCATTTAAAGCAGACGCTTGTTTCAATATACTTTAACAAATACGTAATCTTTTGTAATAGAATTAGGGAATATTTCTAACGAAAGAAGCCAGTTTCTTTGCTTATTTACTTAGTAGATTTCATGATGTTAGCGGGTAAAGTGAAAGTAAAGTATCTTCAAACCCATATCCCCAAAAAACTAGGCAGATGCACAACCAAGGCACCCACGACTAGCCGAAGACACTAAGTCCCACCATAGGTGGCAAGCCTATCACCAACCGTGCACATATCCAATCCCGTGCTACGTTATTTTTAATAGAAAATCGAAAATACTCATTTTCAATTTCTTTTTGTTGCCTGCCCTAGGGATCTAACCCGGGACCTCAAGAGGTCAAGTCTGACTCCGGACCACTAGACCACAGAGATGATGATAGCGCTTATTTCTAATAAGTAATAAAAATCGGTATACGTGATAGAAGCTGGTTTAATACTAAGCCTTTACCATAGTAAGTCCATCTTTACCATAGTTCTTATTAAGTCTTTACCATAGTTGGTATTATAGTCCAGTGAAGTTGTAAAAACCTCGCGGTCAGCAACATGTTAGCCATTTCAAAACAAAAAAAGTTATAGATTACGTTTGGTAAGTTAAAAAATGTGTTTCTCTTAAAAAAAGTATCTTCACGCCCATATCCCCGAAGAGGTAGGCAGAGGCATAACCAGGGTACCCACGACTAGCCAAAGACACTAAGTCCCACGATGTGATAGGTGGCAAGCCTATCGCCAACCGGGCGATATCCAATCCCGAACATTCATTTTATTAGAAAATTGGAAAACCCAAATTTTCTCTTGTTGCCCGACCCGGGATTCGAACCCGGGACCTCATGCAGTCAAGTCCAAAACCTGAACCGCTAGACCACAGAGGCAATCAGATTAATCAGATAGATGTTTCTCTTACTTACCAATAGAGGCGTTGTTCACAGTTTTCATATAAATAATTTACAGTGACGGTAGCAAATATAGTATACATGATAAGCCGTAAACTCATGGTAAGGGCTCTGAACAAATAATGTCACTCATGACCGCCACTTATACGTAGAAATCTGTTGTCATGAGACACTCTGGTTTATTATTATTTTATCTATTCTATTTATTTTCTCATGATTTTTTCGGACATTATGTCAGAAGTATTAGCAGGGACATTTAGATTTCATTTCACTGAGCCTGATAAAGGCTTTCTTAAGCACTACATTTAAATATGGTTGTCTTTCACGAATTTTCTAATAAACTTCTCGTTCATGTGGTCACATTATGAAATAACCTTACCAAATCTTCCGAAATGGCACGAAGGGTGATAAACAATTTTGTGCTTATCCCATCATTGTTTTATGGAAGCAAGAGTTGGATGTGTCAGAAAAATCTTGAAAGTAGGACGAATGCGGTCGAAATGAGAGCTCTACGGAAAATCTGTAGTGGTACGCTCGCTGACCGCATTCGTTACAGTGAAATCCCAGAAAGAGTGGGATTGAAAGAAAGTGTTGATGTAACAAGAGAAAAGCCAAAATCCGGTGGTTCGGTCAATGAATAACAGATGAAAGATTTACAAAACAGATACAGAGTGCAAAGTAAATGCGGAATGATGTACGTTCCCAGGTAGAAATAGGTTGTCTTTTCAGAATCAAATTGATCACGTTTTGTCCGAGGGTGTCAAGAGTAACCTAGTCTTCGTATTTGTATGAAAAGTTTAATGAATGTGAAGGAAACTAAGCAGGTTAGCAAGGATTGTGACATTTTGCTCTCAATACTCTCCGCCAACCCCGCTAAGGACTTGGCATGAAGATAAGTATGTTAGTAAACAAACATATATACATACGAAACTGGTTCTTGTGTAAATGGGACAATGTGGACCGAGGAGTCTGTTTTTTTTTATGATATCGGAAGGCAAACAAGCAGACGATTTTCCTGATGGTAAGAATTTCACGCCACCTAGAGACACCAAAGGTGGTAATGGTACGATGCCAACCTGAAGCCGGGATGTTAGTTTACCTGCTATTTTACCCTCCGAAACAGAAACGCTGACGTTATAGCGGCAAGAATAGGTAAGGCGGTGGTACCAATCCGGGTGAGTCGCTGCGAAACTCTACCACCTAGTCAGATGTCACGGTGTTAGTGACGATAAGCCTACCAACCAACCACTACCAACAATAACATAGCACGGCCTTTGAACATCATTGTATATCTGAACAATAAATATACGATAATACGAGTCACGAGAGCTTATATCTTGAATTTTCTCTCAGAGAATAAAATTGAAAAGGAAACTGAAATATCTGAAATAGGTATACCTACTTATGTCAGATAACAAAACGAATAGTGTTTAAATCTCGACGGAAAAAGAGTTGTGTTACAACTTATAAGTTTGACTTTTTTCCGTGTGGGTGTATGTTTAGAGTGTGTGTGTGTGTTTATGGTATCACAATTTCTACATAAATGGACCGATTTTGATGCAGATTTTTTATTAAAAATCTGACGTGATTTAAAAACGAGATGGTTCTTAACTACATTACAGAGCGGTTTTGTCGGCGTTTTATAAAAGATTTTTAATTTTTGAAGACGTACAGTCATATAGTGGTGTAATTTAAACAATCTTTTTGTATATAAAAAAACAACGTCAAATGTGAGGCAAGAGGTAGATTCTACTACGTGTTCAAAAATAACAATTGAAAAAAAAATGATAACCTTAACGTAAATAAAATAAACGCACATTGATAAACTAGCAATCAGGTTAAGCTCAGCAGCTTATGCTGTAAAACAAATGAGACAATTAACTGATGTTGAAACCGCTAGGGCGTTTTATTTTAATTATTTTCACAGCATCATGTCGTATGAAATTCTTCTCTGGGGGAGTTCTGCCGAAATAAATCCTATATTTATTTTACGAAAATGAGCCATAAGGGCAATTTATAACATAGGCCCAAGAGTTTCCCTAAGAGAAATTATAAGATTTTATTTCTTTCCAAATGCTTTTATATAAAATATATTGAATTGTTTCCAACCTTAGCACTTGCTGAAATTCAATTTTGAATTATTTTATTGAAGTCAAACTGTTCATGTTTATTTATATATTACATAACTAGCGGTCGGCCGGTGACTTCGTAAGCTTTGTAAGCGTAACAGTTACGATTTTCAAACAAACTTTCATCCACTGTTGTAGTTCTTTGGGAATGGATTTAAAAAAAAATAGCGTAAGGTTGAGCTCTAATTTTTTGCAAGATGCATTCCAAATTTCATTAAAATCGGTTTAGCGGTTACATAACATTAGTATTTCAAGGTTAAATTTATATGTTTCTGAAATTTAGGACCCTCACAGGAACCCCTTGATTAATTAAGATAACAAGCAGGCTATAGCCTATTAAATTTCCGAGTAAAGGAAAAGACCAATTCCTGAATTTCTCTTTAATTGGAACAAACTTTGAGACGTGATTGAATAATCAACAATTAAATCGTCTTTACAAACTTTAACATCTGTATTTTTTTAAGGAAAATATATTTTTGTGACAATATTTTTGTACGGAAGGGCTGTTTCCAGGAGGATACTTGTGAAGTATTGTTCAAGGCATATCAATTATGTTCTAATATATAGTGTTGTGAGTTTTAGAAGTTCGTATTACCACCTTTTCCGACGATCATCATATCAGCTCCATTATTTAATAACATTTCATTCAACTTAATTGTCTTTGCCAAATGAATTCAGCTGCTTTATAATGGACTTTTTTTATGTAGTAAGGTAGTAAATAAGCACAAGGCTCTACTATTAGTAAGAGATAACCGTGGGAAATAGACACCATAGATGTTTTAGGCGCGTTGCTATGTGACCGAGATGCTGATGTGTTATGAACATGTAAAGCGGTGGATACTTCTCTCTTGCGCCCGGCGCCTAACGCCGAGCGACGAGCCGCCACTATTCCTCCACCTAGTTCACCCAGTAACCAGAACGTAGCGCCAAGTCGAGGTACGGTCTCCCGGGAGACAGCCCTTGTTGCTGGCGTTGTAGGGAACAGTCCAATTCATCTAAATAATGATGTCTCGGGCTGAGCACTCTGCTCGGCCCACAAAGTCCGGTGAAGTTGTAAAAACCGCGAGGTTGGCAACACATTAGTCATTCCAAAAAAAAAGGTGGATACCTACTCAAACGAATTTCGGCCTACTACTTTCCCACCTCTTGTCTTGTTGGCAATAACTCATTTAACCCTTGCTCGCTTCTTACAAGCTTCCTGGCAAGAAATCAGATAGTATATTTTATTGACCGCCTCGTTGGTCGAGTGGCTAGCGTACTAAAGCGTACGCCTAACTGCATCGACTAACCGTGAGGCTTGGGTTCGATTCCCGACGGGGGCAGGCATTTGTGTGATGATCATATAGATGTCTGCATTTCCGGATCTGGGTGTTTATTAAATGTATTCTGGTATCTATTTAAGTATTTCTATGTAATAGTATCGTTGAATTACACCCATAACACAAGCATATAATTTGCTTACTTTGGGGTTAGATTCAATTTGTGTAACTTGTCCAGGGATATTCCTACTCAGCCTGATGGTTGGTGGTAGAGAATATTGTAAAATAATGCTATCCTATTAATGTAACAAATGAGAAGGTTTTTATTTTTATTTGTTTGTTACTTTTTCACGCTAGAATAGCTGAACGGATATGTCTGAAATTTGGAACACGGATAGATTGTGACCTGGATTAACATGTAGGCTACTCTGAATCCTGATCGCACATCGAGTTCCTGTGAAAACGCGGGCGAAGCCGCTAACAATAGCTAGTACTCAATAATCATGAAGTTAAAAATATTCATTGAACAGAAAACTTATCTGTAACGTAGCTAGCTAAATGTTTTTTTATGTGATAGGTCATCGAAAAAGCTCAAGGATCTCCTGATGGTAAAACACAACCGCGGCCTATAGAAAACTTACTTTTGATCGAAGTCTAACATCCCAGCCTCAGGTTGGCAACGCATCATTACCACGTTTGATGTCTCTAGGCGGCGTCAAATTTTTACCATCAGGAAGTCCGTCTGCTTGTTTGCCTTCCAATATCATAAAAAAATCTATTTATATTTTATAGGTATGACTACATTGTTGGCTTCTTAATTTTTACTGTTTTCACCTGCATTATGTACATGTTTAAATAATTATATTACAATTTTGGAAGCAGCTTGAGAATCTGAATCTTCATTCATTCAAACATTCGATTGAGTGTTGATCGCAACTATTGAGTGAACAAATCCACGCTACGTGAATGGAATCTGAAAACGTTCCTATTCAAAGCAAAGCTTACCTAGCCTGAGTTCAACCATTTGCTTTAGTGCATGTCGATACTAAAGCGAATGGCAGGTTCACTTTGCTATTGATACTGATTTTACATACGATCAAATATTAAATTGTCCCCAAATTTTCTCAATGCAATCACTGTGAGAGACGCAGTTTATCTTATCTTAATTTCGCCTCTGTGGTCTAGCGGTCCGGCGTCGGGCTTGAATTCTTGAGGCAACAAAAAAAAATAGAAAATGTATATTTTCAATTTTTTATAAAAATAACGTTTCCCGGGATTGGATATGTGCCCTGTTGGCAGTACACAAGTATTTCTTGTGTGCGAGTGTATGTAACTGAACTCCTTCTAGACGACTGAAGCGATTTTGATGATTTTTGAAGTGAAACTTCTTTAGAATCGTTGTGATTTCAAAACGGGTGCAACGGAAAAGCGACAGGTAAGAGACACAAATATATATTTATCTCATTCTTTTGCAGGTAAAAGACATAAATATATATTCATCTTATTCTTTTGTCGATTTACTGAAGTTTCACTTCTATTGTGTGTGAATCGCACACACACCTTTTTTGTGTGTTCATTGATTTTGGAATGTTTTACATTGGATCCGGCTTTTAGCTTTTCTTTAATACGCATTAAATAGAAAGATATAGACAAAAATCGTGTACGACATGTCTTGAATAAAGTCGCGGTGAGTAGTACGATTCCAAAACGTTGCGAAAATCAAAGAAAAAAGACAGACGACCGCACTCAGAGACATAAATGTTATTTTAATTAGTTAGTCACTTTTCATTTAACTCCCTCAATAATATATTCATGCTGGAATATGGTATATGAGCCTTATGAAAAATACATGTTATCTAAATAATTAAGTGAAGTAAAACTGTAATAACCGACTTTAACTATTTAATTAGGCACCACTCCGTGATTTGAAAGTCGCGGTTTTCAAAAGACAACAAATGATTTCAAAATGGTCCCACATACATTTTATAAACAACCTATTAGTTGTTTTTAAACGTATTTAATAATGATTTTTTTTAATTAATATGGGATCAACTGTATTTTCAAAAAAGATCCATTAAAACCGATTGGTTATTGGCCGAATTATCGTGCACTCCATAGTCCATACAGGCATGTAGACACTGCTTACCCAATATCTAGATTGCATGTGCTTTATAATTTTAAATACATATAATTTTAATTAAACTTAATTTGCTCTAAGCTAAAACGATTAATATCCACGCCATTCATGAACTATTTAAGTGATTGTTCTATGGCGCACTTTGTGTAACTGTAGGGAAAGATACGAACTAGCTGTAATTATATTTGTGCGAGTGTAATTTTAATTAAATGTCATATAACTAAAACACATGATGGATGAAGTGAGTAAATACGCACACATACGGAAGATTTTGACATGTGTGTGAGTTGGAAAAAGGCAGCGATTGTTGTACTAAATATTGGTAAAATCAAAGAATGACGTAGTCAATTTAGTAGGTTTTACTGGAATTAGCGGCATTTCACTTAGTTCTAGAGACCTGTTTTCATAAAATTTGCCCGATTTTGTGCCTTGTCTTTCGATGATCATTCAATAACAGAATTTATACTTTTCATCGTCGGCACTTGGTGGAATTCCATAGCACACATACTTTTTTAAGGTAAACTCTTGTACTTACTAGCTTAGATTATTCGTGATGGTCATACAAAAAGAAATCATAATTGTTATTATCTATATATTAATACGTGATCCCAAAACTTTGGACTCCTTTTCACGAAAATTGCGTGGACGCAGGAGCATAAAATTTGGCACACTTAGAGTTTGTGTGTAGGAGAAATGCAGAACGCTAATATTTTTCAATAATAATGCTTACAAAGTACATTAAATCAAAAATAAAACATTATTAGCGGTTCAGTTGTTGGACTTGACTGCATGAGGTCTCGGGTTCGAATCCCGGGTCGGGCAACAAAAAGAATATTGAGTTTTTCCAATTTTCTTATAAAAAAAATGTTGCTCGGGATAGGATATGTGCCCGGTTGGCGATAGGCTGGCCACCTATTACATTGTGGGACTTAGTATTTTCGGCTAGTCGTGGGTGCCCTGGTTGTGCCTCTGCCTATCTCTTCGGGGATATGGGTGTGAAGATAGTTTTTTTTACCCACACTATCATGAATTTGACACACACAAACAATTATATTGATGATAACGCTATAAGATCACAGATGGCGCACTAAAAAGTTTGGAAACAAAGTAGTTGGTCTTAAGAAATGAAGATGGCCTTCTTATTAAAAAGATATTAAAATTTATTTTAGTCGAATTTCGACCAATGGGCGTCCACTAGTTATCAATAACTGTGTGGCATGTAAAGCTAATGACTTTTAGTGGTGCAGGTACGGATCAAAACTGAACTGGAATTGGTAAGTTTATTTTACTACAATATCTATGCCTACCTTGACTGGAATCTCTGTGCACGTCATGGTTACAAACATAAAAAAATATAAAAAGAAGCATATAGTAGGATTGAGAACCTCCTCCTTTTTTGTATTCTGTTAAAAAGGAATTAAAACAAGCAAATAAAGGAACTCAAATTGAAATGTGTTTCCTTATTTACGCGCAACACAAGAATTTCGTCTGACTTGAAGCTTCTGCAAATATCGCGCTGGATATTCTAATCTCATTCTAATCTAACCTAATGAAAATTTGAAATTGAATTACGTGTTTTTGTTACCAAATCATTCGGGCTATCTTCACAGCACATGACACCCACATTTAAATCCTTGTTAGTGAAGTCGACAAAGACACTGTAATATTGAACATGTCTGTAATTTCCAATTTATGTATTTGTAATTATTATTAATCTATACTTCTATATACTTAATATTAATGTTTAGAATAGTTAATACATTGAAGATTTAAAAAAAAATTGATGCAGGTGACTTATAATAGGGTAGCAGAACTCATATCTAGCATTATTAGAATCTTGTGTGTGTCTGTCTGTATACCGACAATTCGCACCAAGTCAAATGAACCGATTGTAACGAAATTTAGCAGGTTGATAGGTGCTTTAGGATCCAAGGAAGGTTATATAATACTTTTTATCCCACTCACCGAAGTGGTTTCCGTGAGTAAAGGGGTAACAGGCAAAATGTAAGTTGGACTATAATTTATTAATGCGTAGTCTGACATTATTAATTTCTTTTTATTTCAAAAGTATGTACTTTATAAATTAATTTTTTTTTTCAATGCTATTGGTTTCGTAGTTTAGAAATTACAGACATATCAACACTAAGTACAAATTGACCAAATAAACGTACAATTCATTCTGTATAAACATGTAAATCTTCACGCTAAGTCCCTCGGTAGGATAGGCAGTGATTGTCGAGTGGCTAGGAACGAAGTTATCCGGATCGGCTAGTTTTCAATAAGATCATAAATATCCGCGTTTTTTATATATACCTAAAGATAGAAAGATAGAATATAGATCAAGATCCGACGTTTTTGAATTATATTTAATAAAGCATATCTTTTAGCGCATACTGGCGAAATTTTAATCATTTACAACTGAATTTGCGTAATAAAAACTAAAAGCTAAGATAAAAGAATAGGTTGCAATTAAATGAAGTTTAAAATTCGCTTTAACAATATTCGTGCAAACAACGGAAGGAAAATTTCCATAGAAATAACTGCGTGCCATTTATTTTCTAAGCAAAAGGGCCTCACCTCACGCGAGCTTAAGTGATATAGGGAGCCATACGATGTTATCTCTTTGAATATTACTAAATTACTCGACAATTATAATAGGTGCAGCATAAGCTTTACATTCCATACATAGATATCTTCACGCCAAGTCTCTTACGAAGTAGGCAGAGAGTATCTAGTGCCAAATCTCGGGATCCTGGCAAAACTGCCTTACTTCCTCCACATTCATTACCCTCTTCATACATAAATGCCGGTTCCGGAAACTCGCGACACCACCCTCGGATAACATCCGAACGATTTAATAGTGGGATCTTAACCTATGTCTTCGGGTACCTACATCCATCCACGTCCGAATCTACTTTGTCAATCTTTTACCTGTCATTCTTTTCACGTGACCGAACCAACGTAGCACGTCCTTTCTCGTTTTGACGCCAACACTTTCTTTCAATAACACTCTTTCTCGAATCTCACCGATTAGAGTACGGTCAACAAGCGTTCATCACAGATTATTTGTGGCGCTCTCCTTTCGACTACGTTTATCCTACTTTCATGCATTTTCTGACGTGCCTAACCCATACAACAATGTTGAGATAAGCAAAGAATTATGCAAAGTGATCTAGTATTTTGACTCAAAACCTCGCTTTGGAATACCTTATCCAGCGTTTCATTCACACCATTCTCTGCACACACTCTCCTTTCAACATTCGCGTTATACCTTCCATCCCTACTAAAAGCACAACTGAGGTATACGATTTTTTTCACTTTTTCCAACACTACATCTTCAACTAAAACTCGTACATCCGTTTTGACTACTTCTCTTTCAAACACCATTACTTTGATTTTCATCGCATTCAAATCGCATCGTATAAAATAAAATTGGTCGAGTGGCGACCGTACACGCCTAACTGCACCAACCAACTGCGAGGCTCGGGTTCGATTCCCAACGTGGGCAGGCATTTTTGTGATGAACATCAAGATGTCTGCATTGCCGGATCTGGGTGGTAGTTAAATTTACTCTGGTAAATATTTAAGTATTTCTATGTATTAACAAACACCCATAACACAAGCATATAAATACGAGTAGCTTACTTTGGGGTTAAATACAAATTGTGTAACTTTTCCAGTAATATTTATTTATAATTTAAAAAAAACCTTCTTAAAGCAGTACTTGCACGTACTGTAATACTGTGGTCACACTAATGTGGATTCTGTGACATTTAATATTTTCTATTTCTATTTAGGTACGAAGAAACATTTCTCTGGTTACTTTGTTAGGCTCGAAATTAGCGACTTTTTAGTTTTTTCAGTGGGCTTCTTCGAAAGGCCCATTAAAAACCAAAAAAATATGTTTGCTGTCTTTTTTCAAAAGCGCTGTCTAAGCTACCGTAATAAAAAAGAAACATTTCATTTTTGTTCAGTCTCTCTCAGATCTCTTGAAGGCAAAATCTCAACTGAAATCCAAATAGCTCCGTGTTAGTTCTCGCTTCTTAGAATAGACCATCTATTTTCTTCCTGCCAAGCAATACGTAAGAGGCGAGTATCTTCACGCCCATATCCCCGAAGAGGTAGGCAGAGGTGCAACCAAGGCACCCATGACTAGCCGAAGACACTAAGTCCCACAATGTGATAGGTGGCAAGCCTATCGCCAACCGGGCACATTTCCAATCCCGACCAACATTTTTTTATTAGAAAATTGGAAAAATCCAATTTTCTTTGTGTTAGCCGACCCGGGATTCGAACCCGAGCCTCATGCAGTCAAGTCCAACTTCCGGACCGCTAGACCACAGAGGCGATACGTAAGAGGCGAGCAAAGTATTCATGAATCATTACCAACAACACCGCTGCTGGCACCGCCTTACATATTCGTGCCACCATAATGACAGTGTCGTGTTCCGGCCCTTTCACAATTCGGCCTATCACCTCGGCCAAAAGACAGCGATAGACCTACAACAGCTATGGTATCTATATGCCATAGGTATCTCTTATCATCAGGAAAGGCGTGTGCTTGTTCGCTATCTTTTCACATTTAAAAGCGAAGTTTGATCGATAACCACTTGAACGTCCACGTAACTACAGCTACGTAAAAATTAATAGGGTCGTAAGTCCAAGTAACCATAAGGCGAGTCTACTAAAATATTGACTCTACACACAACTTTATGAGGTAAGATGTCAGATGACGTTCGTTTTGTAACCCTGAGTTTGAAGTCAAAAAACTATCTTCTTCTTGTCTCAATGTTCAATTGTTCAATTTTCAACCACATTACACTTACTGACGGTTGAAAATAAAATAAAAAAAAATTCTTTTCAATTATAATAATTTTCTAGTCATCTTTGACTGATATAAATATAGTATATCTTCATTAAGGGTTAGGTATTAGAATTTTTAGTTACCCATAAAAAAATATTAGCCTTGATAAACGCCATTACAAGATTTGACCCAAGTTAATGAGGTCACAAAATATATGTGATAAATATGAGAAGTCAAGTTGTCATGAAAAGCAACGTATACGGATAAGTAGAAAACGATGCAAAAGATAAATAGAATATTGTGAATTGTGATCCTTAAGTAATGCAATGCTAGAGACATATTTACCAATGTCTTACTTTATACAGTTATTATATATCAAGTAGCAATCCTAAAGTGTGAAAGCCATTGAAAAAAGAGACAACAAATGAGGTACCCATTAGTCCCTTTTTGAGCGAGTTGTACGCCATTGTTAAAATTCTTTAGAAAACGTTAAACACGCGTCAGGACTCAGGACTTGTGACCTGGGGGCATACCATGAACTCAAAGCCCTGACGATGAGCTTACGTCAAGCTTACTATCGCCTCTGTTTCTAGTGATTCGATTTAGATTCACGGGTTGGACAGAAGTAAATGTGTTTTTTTATACATTTTCTAATTAAACGAAGGTTTACCGGTCATCACATTGTGAGACTATGTTTCTGACAAGTCGTAAATCACTGGTTGTATCTCTGTTTACCTCTTCGAGGAAACGGGAGTGAAGATACCTACTTACTAAAATCTAAAATATTATAAACTAACAGACTAACTTTACCAGTCTGGAGATAAGATAAAAATTTAGCTCAAAGTCAGTTTTGTACATATCTGCAAACCAAAAAATGACAACTTAGATTACTGAGGTTACAGTGGCAAGACGACCCTATTTAGAAATCCTCCAACGTTTCCTTTTAATCACGATTAATAGTTATTTGGGAAATCCCGGCACCAATTTGTCACGGCGTTCATGCTCGGTTTTAGGGTGAAGACGCACTCTGATTTATTACTCTCTTTTTATAAACGTGACCTATTATCACTAATGATTTTTATCATACAGATGTGACCTTGCTCTTTTGCCACTAGGAATTGATAAAAAAATATATTCCCGAAGAAGTAGGCAGAGATACAAAAAGGGCACCTACGACTAGTTAAAACACTAAGTCCCCACAATTTGATAGGTGGTAAACCTACTGCCAACTGGGCACATATCTAATCCCGAGCAACGTTGCTTTTATTAGAAAATTATTAAAACACATTTCATTTTGTTTCCCGACTCAATGATCGAACCCGTTACTTTATGAGGTCAAGTTCAACAACCAGACCGCTAGACTACAGGGGCGATAAAAATAAAGATACCTAAAAACCTTCATTACTTTTATCCTACTTGAAAAAAAAGAGGAGATCCGAATTATCTCAGTTTGACTTTTATTGTATTACTTGACTTTATTGATTGCTGATACTCGTGTCTGTCGACCGCCTCGTTGGTCGAGCGGCTAGCGTACATGCCTAACTATACCGACCAACCGTGAGGCTCGGGTTCGATTCCAGTCGAGCATTTGTGGATGAATATTTAGATGTCTGAAAAAAAAACGAATTAACAAAATATTGATAACGATAAAAGATCACAGATGGCGTACAAACTATATTCATAATATTTGGAAAAAAAATAGTTGGTCTTGATAAATGAAGATGGCGTTATAATCAAAAAGATAATTAACAATAGAACCTTAATAATGTTTAATCATTATATTTTATTATTTTCTATTGAATAACTTAAATAATTAAATTTATTATCGTTGAATTTCGACCACTGAACGACCATTAGTTCTTATAAAACGCTGATACGTAACTATTTGTGATTAACACGATAAAATAATCAGATAATAAAAATGGCAAACAAAATAATAATTAACATTAATAGCAAAGACATAATTATTTATTTGTTAACATTAAGAAAAACATAACATGAAAAATTTCAAAGATTCATAATTCTAATATAACGAGAGGATATAACTATTTATTAGTTCACAATGCCTAAGTATTTGCTATTTATAATTTTCTTTCAAAACAAAAAGCAAATAAATTCTTTGATGACTTAAGGGTTGATAAAGCAACGAAGTCCTTAAAGGTCGCGAAAAGGAAATTAAAACAATGGAAACGGCTCGCACTCTTCAAGTTGAAGTGTTAATTTACATTGGCAAACAAAGCGCCCCGTTAATATCTAAACTTTTTTTTTAAATTGTTTTGTATAATCTTTGCTTAATAAAATAAAGATTTCGGGAACTTAAAACCGAAAAGTTCGTTAATATTTATGGCTACATAATCGTAGTATTTATTCATTTACAATTGTAGAGTGCCAATAAAAATATCTGTCAACTAGCTAAAACCCGCGGCTTTGCTCGCGTGACAATTAATGCATTTACTGAACTAGGGTTGGATTTAAAACTGTATAAATAATTAATACCTTTTTGAAACATACTAATTTATTTTATTCAATAGCCCATTAACAAGGACTTTCACATAACCTTTCAATCCTTATTCTGCCCCCTTAGGGGTAGAATTTCCAGAAACGCTTAATTAAATACATGTTTACTCATTTTTAATAAGTATCTCAAAAATAAAGTTTCAGGTTTCTAAATTAAAAAATGACGGTCTTCGATACAAACGTTTAACCCCTATTTCACCACTTAGGGGTAGAATTTCCAAAATTCCGTCCTTAGCGGGTGTCTACTTACGACCCTACTCACTAATTTTCGTGGCTATTATTTTAACAGCTTTTGCTCGGCAATGATGAATCAGTCAGTCAGAACAAGTTATTTTATAAGTATAGATAAACAGCGTCAATCGTGTGACGTTTGTGATTTTGAACGAGAATTTCACTTAGAAATTAGTGATAACAAACAAGTGATAGTGATAACAACAAAAATAATACAAAAACATGATGCGGGAATTTCATTTTCAGCAGTAGCGCCACTGTCGCTGACAATACTCGAAATAGCGGTTTAGTGGTTGGCTTGTCAATTCCGATAATGCTTGTCAACTTGTCGGCATTAAATTCCATATTATAATTTGTAGATAAAAAGTTACAGTGGGGCCCGCACATTGCAAAACTTGCCATCAAATTGAGCTCAGCAGCTTACGCTGTTAAGAAAATAAGGCAGTTAACAGATGTCGACACTGCTAGAATTGTGTATTTTAGTTATTTCCACAGCATCATGTCCTATGGCATTCTTCTCTGGGGAAGGTAAACACAATATTTGTCTTGCAAAAGAGGGCTATACGGGCAATTTATAATTTAGGCCCAAGAGTTTCCCTCAGGGAAAAGTTTAAAGAAATAAAGATTCTAACAGTGACTTCTCAATATATTTTTGAATACTTGATATATGTCTATAAAAATATAAGTTTGTTTAAGAAAAATTGTGATGTACATGCTGTAAACACAAGGAATAAAAACAATCTTGTTGTGCATAAGTCTCGTCTCCACAGAATCAGTTATTCTTTCATGGGCCAATGTATACGTTTTTACAATAAACTTCCCGAGCATATTAATGACTTACCATTTAATAAATTTAAAAAATGTATTAAGATAAAGTTGTATGGTAAGGGTTATTATAAGATTTCAGAATATTTAGAAGACAGAAATGCTTGGGATTAATTGCTCCTCGTGCCAATCTCTGAAAATAATTTGTGAATGTAATAAACTTTTGTAAATTAGATTTATAAGAAAAAAGACAAGCTCGCTGAGTTTCTTTCGCCGGATCTTCTCAGTGAGTGGCCGCGTTCCGATCCGGTGGTAGTTTTTAGAATTATATAGACGCGTTACAAGAATCTTTATATAGATCTACGTAATAAAAGCTATTTTGAATTTGAATTTGAAATTTTGTTTTGTTAATTATCATCATTATCACAATCTTTACAGTCGTTATCATCGTCATCATCATCCTATCATTAAAAGAACCCAGAGTCCGTTTTGCTGCTTTTGCACGGCAGCATCTCTGATCGATGCTATTGGTAGACACATCTTGATCTAAGACATTTAGCCTGCGTTTGTCAGTTCATTTGTTCACACTAGATGCAAAAATGGTTTTGAAAACAAAATAATATACGGAAGGAAGAACACAAAATGTGATACAGTAAATTTATGTGTTTGTCCATCTTTCGAGGCACAAGAGAGCGATATAGGCTCATTTTTGTGAAAATCGAAAATTGACATATGCCACTATTCTAATATAAAAATAGGGGTGTAGCCGTGAGTTACATCTAGTGTTTTAATTAAAATTACCTTGCGTTTGATAAATTTCGCATCATGTTATATCTTTCATTAGTAGAAGATCCCCGTTTTCCAATTTGATAGCATCACTAGGCTGATTGCCGCACTAAGCCCAAATTGGACCAAATTATTGCGTGAGCGGAATAGACCAGTCTCTGTTCAAAGAAAACAACCCCATTGTAAAGAAAAGGTAGGTATACTTAAACATTTATCAAAAAATTGAAAGGTCAGTTCAAGTTTTTTTAGATTTTTTTGTTTACAGTGTTATCGCCTCTGTGGTCTCGGTATCGGTCAGGTGTTGGACTTGACTTCATGAAGTCTCGTGTTCAAACCCCGAACTAGAAACTAGAAAATTGTGTATTTTCCTGGCACTTTGCCTGGCATTAGATATATACCCGGTTGGCAATAGGCTTGCCGCATAACACATTGTAGGCCTTGTGTCTTCAGCTAGTTGTAGATTTGTTGTAGCTCTGCCTACGTCCACAAAACACAGGTGTGAATATCTTTTTTATTATTTTAATATTTTTTTAAATATGCGATTTGCGAAAAACATTCAAAATAATCCTTAGCAATAATATATCCATTATAATTCAAAGATCCAGTTTAATCATTTCTGAGATCTATGACGTTGTCACGCCATTAGTGAAACTAATGAATGAACTAATGACGCAGAATGAGCGTGGTAATGGCGACACGTGAATTAACCACAGTCTGTGGTTAATACACGTGTGGTCCACAGATCATCTTTATCTCAAGTAACAGCCAGCGTTTCTTCATATTTATTATATGAATTAAAGGATAAGTTTCAGATTACATTTGTACTAAAAGTGGTGTTTTTTATGTGATAGGTTAGCGAACAAGCACACGGGTCTCTTGATGGTAAGAGACAACCGTGTCCTATAGACACCATAGATGTTACAGGTGCGTCGTTGTGCTGCTGTCGAGATGTTAAACCTATCGTGCAAGTCTACTGACTAACTTACCCTTCGGACCGGAACATGACAGTCATTATGGCGGCAGGAATAGGTAAGGCGGTGGATCCGATTCTAGGCAAGTTCTTGCACAGCACTCTACCACCAATGGTCTCGTTGGTATTGACCTATATTTTAACCGTTGCTCGCCTCTTACAAGCTGCCCAAGAAAGGCAGATGGTCTATTCTACTCAGCGGACCCAGACCAAAACGGGGAAACTACACTTACTTTGCAAAATTCTTTGCATATCTTGACGATATTATTGGGTTGGGTATGTCGGAAAAAGCATGAAAGTAGGATAAATGCGGTCGAAATGAAAGCACTACGGAAAATCTGTAAAGTTACTCTCGCAGGAAACAGTGAGATCCAAGAAAGATTGGGATTGAAAAAAGTGGGAAAAAAGTGTTGTTGCAGATATTATGTAGGTGTAATGTAGAAAATGATTTTTTTGCAATGCGTTCGTTATACACTACTAACTTACCTACCAACTATTTATTTAATTAAATGTTTTTCAAGTGCTAAAATTGGCTTTGCCATGAAATTTAAAAAACAAAGTGGTTCCGCAAGCGCAGCGGATTTGCAAAGATTGTAGCTTCGTAATATAATCTTGAATCTTACACAAAGGGAAAAATACCAAACCAAACCGTGTCCTGCTATACATATGTGTATACGGACCTCGAGCATCGTTATAAAAAGCAAGTCTACTATTTATTTGTAATATAATTACATTATAATCTTATCCATTAATACTTGTCAATAAGATTGTTATTGAACCAATAATTTGAAAAATAACGGAAAAAATCTAAGTTTCTTCATGCCCGTATCTGCAAAGAGGCAGAAGTCGAATCAGGACACCTTCAATTAGGCGAAGATACTACTCAGTCCCATCTATCTTCAAAATAACAGCAAATTAACGAAAAATAATTACAACTGTTGCTATCATCCCACTTCTGACATTTTTTTTAGTTTCAGACTATCTTTAATATAAATATGAGCTTGTATTAACTACATAATTCATTTTTTAATGATTAAATCTGTTGTTCTTTTGCACATCAAATGAAACGAACTACTTATGCCATCTATTAAGTGTTAAATGTATTATAATAGATTTTAATTATCTGTAGTCCGGAACTGATCTTTTTACATATTCATTCTTTTTATGTTCACTTTCACCGAAATAAACTACTTCTTATTCGTACTTTGAATCGCAAACACAGTCGTTTTATTTATAAAAGGTTATGGGCCCAGGACCCATAGAATAGTAGTCATCTACGTTGTAAAGTTATAAGTGCTAGTTAGTGTCTATCAGTGTAAGCCGAGATCACGGTGAAAAACTTTTATACTTGTTGCACGCGGACAGGCGCGTGGTGTGATCAACAGAAATGGCTTCTGGTTCAAATTCCTTTATTGCTAATGTGCCGAAACTAAAAGGCCGCGAGAATTATAGCGAGTGGGCTTTTGCTGCTGAAAACCTGCTAGTACTTGAAGGAAAACAAATGTATGTCAAGACTGAGGGAGTCGGCGAAGCCAGCACGGAAGACGCCATTACGAAAGCCAAGTTGATTTTAACCATAGATCCTTCATTATATGTACACGTTAAAGATGCTAAAACTACTAAGCAACTATGGCAGAAATTACAACAGATGTTTGATGACGCCGGTTTTTCGAGAAGGATTATGTTGTTGAGAAATCTAATTTCAATACGTCTCGAGATTTCGGATTCTATGACAAGTTATATTACTCAAATAATAGAAACAGGGCAGAAATTATCTAGAACGGGTTTTGTGGTGAATGATGAGTGGATTGGCTGTTTAATGTTGGCGGGATTGCCCGAGAAATATTTTCCAATGCTGATGGCAATTGAACATTCTGGGATCGCCATTACGGCGGATGTTGTAAAATCTAAATTATTAGATTTGACCGGAAATGAGGAGTCGGCGGAAATTTTCACGCGAAATCTGCAAGACAGATGATTGGCATTTAGATTCGGGTGCAAGTGTGCATATAACCTCAAATGTAAACAATATTCGGAACCCATCAGAAAACACGAGTATAAGGGAGATTACAGCTGCTAATAATGGAGTGATGCCTGTATTATGCTCGGGTGATGTTGATATTGTTACAATCACGTCGAAATGCAAAAATAACATCACAGTGAAAGACGTGTTATGCGTGCCTAGTATTACAACGAATCTGTTATCTGTTAGTAAATTAATACAGAATGGAAACAGAGTGGACTTTCATAAAACTCGTTGCTATATTTATAACAGGAGAAATCAACTTGTTGGAGAGGCAAGATTAGTTGATGGTGTTTATAAACTTAATGTGGAAAATAAACATAACTGTTTGCTTACAACAACTAAAAATGTGAAAAGTGAAATATGGCACAGAAGAATGGGTCACTTGAATAGTAGTGATCTTACAAAAATGAAAAATGGTGCAGTTGTGGGTATAGATTTTGAAGACAAGGCTGTCATTGATAAAAGTGCATGTGCTGTGTGTTGCCAAGGGAAACAGTCACGATTACCGTTTAACCATGAAGGTACAAGAAGTAATGAAGCACTTAACATCATTCATGCTGATTTGTGCGGACCCATGGAGGTGACATCAATGGGAGGCTGCAGGTATTTCTTAATCTTTGTTGATGATTACACACGCATGACATTTGTCTACTTCTTGAAAGCCAAGAATGAAGCTCTTAAATATTTTAAAGACTTTAAAGCTTTAGTTGAAAATCAACAGGATAAGCGAATTAAAACATTTAGAACTGATAATGGTCTAGAATTCTGTAAATCATTATTTGATAGTTACTTGGCTGAAGCTGGTATTCTCCATCAAAAAACTGATGTCTATACTCCACAACAGAATGCTATCGCTGAACAAATGAACAGGACTCTAGTCGAAAGGGCTCGTTGCATGTTGTTTGATGCCAAACTAGATAAGAGGTTCTGG
>NJDC01001677.1:221953-235587 GCA_002245475.1 Calephelis virginiensis | reverse complement strand
ACACGAAACTAAACTGAAATTGCACCTAGTTACAACAATATCACGTGTCTGCACAAAACTAATTAAGAGGCGAGCATAAATCAACTTGGCCCAATTAAACATACTCGTGTTTACAACTTGGCTTATTACTTACAGCAGTGACTTTGGTTTTACATTAAAAGACAGGAGGTACGGTGAGATATTAATTAATGCAAATAATTAAGTGTACTCAAACTTTAAATAGGTACCGATTCCGACTATTACATTGGGTGCCACGTCGCTTCTTGATTTTTTTTTCGAAAGATAGTAAAATGTTCCGAAATAATCCCACTATATTTTTTATCAATATCCTAATAGTAGCTTTGAGTAACAACTCAAAACCCACTAGTCTGATCGTGACAAAATTAGGGAATCATGACCAAATAGAACGAACAAAGTCGTGTAGATATTAATAGATTAATCGCGTAACAAACATACCAAAAAAAATCATACAATCGAATGGAAAACTTCCTCTTTTTTTAGTCGCTTAAAAACTACTAAAATCAGACTTCAATTTGAACATTATGTCATCAGAATACACAACTAATTGAGGATATCCTTCGATTTATCTGGGATTTTTTTTTATTTTTCCTTATCTTCTCTCCTTCTCCCTCTATCGTCGAATATATAACCTCCAATTTCGTAGTCGGTTAAAACAACAATATAACGTGTCTTACTTTTGAACCAACTTTAAAAAAGGAGGAAGTTCTCAATTCGACCATATGGTTTTTTGTATAATATGTTTGTTACGTGATTACTCGGGCAATAGCAAACCCATTCTTATTGTTTTTGAAAAGTCAGTCATGTCTTAAATTTTATAATTATCTCGAAGCTAGCTAACTAGTTTTAAAAAAAATATATAAAATTGCGACGTGGTTTATAATGAAGTACCTAATTGGAGTCGGATTTTGCAGATTTACTCGGCTTCATTATTGGTATCTATTCATCATTTAAAAAAATACTCTAAAGCGATTGTACTTCTTACCATTACGGAATCCATATCTTCTTCATATTCTTATTCTCTAAAATTGTAAAAAAAATATTTTGACTAAGTAACTAGGACACTTCTGAATTAAACGTATTTGTTTTCGGAATCCTTCTTTTTATTTGTAGCCTCAAGCGAAAACTGTCTAATCAATTTCTGGGTTTGCTTTTGTTTGAATTACATTGGTACGAATAGATTTTTTTATAATATTGGAATGCAAACAAGCAGACGGATTTCCTGATAGCAAGAAATTCACGCATTCACGCAATGAGTGAATCGGGATGTTAGGCTTCGAGCAAAAGAAAGTTTTCCGGCTACCTTACCCTCCAAACCGGAACACTTCATGACGTTATGGCGGCAGGAGTAGGTAAGGCGGTGGTACTAATCCGGGTGAGTCGCTGCGAAACTCTACCAACTAGTCAGATGTCACGGTGTTAGTGACAGTAACGCTATGCTCGCCTTTTGCTAGCTTCCAGGCAGGAAGGTATCTATTGTACAAAGGAACCCGGACTAACATGGGGAAAATTGTAGTAAAAGTTTTTTAAAATGTTTTATGTTAAATTAGCAGTTCCAGCAAACTTCATTCTCCCGTCTTGTTTATATGGGAAATATTCAATTGTTGTTTTTCCTACATTTTTTGCATTCGAACGTAAAAAAGTATCCTATGTCCATTTCCTGGTTCTAAGTTACCTCCCCATTCAGTTTTTTGAGTTATAAAAAGTATTACTAACGCGACTTCCTTTTATATAGGGTTATTTTGAAAGGACCGGATACATTTTAAGAAACGTTTCGAAATCTATAACACATTCGATTTATAAAAAAATAAAGTTCCACCAGTTTAGTTAAAGATAAAATATAATGCCGTTCTTAAGTTATAAAGTACCTGGATGACCGAGCTTAGCTCGTTATTTTTTATAAATTGTGTTTTTTTGGAAATTATATTTAAGTACGACCCATAATACAAAATTTCTTGGCAAACACTCATTTACTTTGTGTCACTTAACAACGCCATCTGCTGGAACGTCATATTTTTTCAGATTAAACACGAATAAAATGTCATTTCCTAAAAATGATTCCTAGCTAGATCGATTTATCGCCCCCGAAACCCCCTAAATACCAAATTTCATGAAAATCGTTGGAGCCGATTCCGAGATTCTAATTATATAACAACCAAGGGATCAGACTGGTTTCATGTCATCAATACGTCTCAAGCAAATTATATTGCAGCTTTGAACGCTGTAAAGGAATTAGCCATCTTGGCAAGCGTATGCTAATAGGTATTCCAAAGTAAGTCCTTTCAAGTCTGAACAGATAAGCATGAAAGGTTTTTAAATGACTCTCAGAAACACCGATTCGTTCCAATATCTTCATTTATTCACGCTCGCTTTACTTTGACAATTCATATTTCTCATACATTATTTTATGTTGCGTGTCTACGTCGGATATCTAATGAAACAAGTGGTCGTCCATTGGTCGAAATTCGACCATAAAAAATTTTAATATCTTCATTTCTCAAGACCAGCTACTTTATTTCCAAACTTTTTAGTGCGCCATCTGTGATCTTTTATCGTTATCATCAATATATTTGTTTGTGTGTGTCAAATGCATGGTAGTGTGGGTAATGTTTTATTTACTGATTTAATGTACTTTATAAAAATCATTGTCAAAAAATATTAGCGTTCTGCACTTCTCCTGCACATAAACTATAAGTGTGCCAAATTTTATGCTCCTGCGTCAGCGCAATTTTCGTAAAAAAGGGGTCCAAAGTTTTGGCATCACGTATTAATATAAAAATTTAAAACAGAAGCTTACAGTGTTAAAATTAAAATAGTTTAAGAAGAATTTTGTTACTTTCAATTTATACTATAAAATGTTGCGTGAATATATCACTAAACACGTACTACTAAAAACTAAACATTAAAAAATATATTAAAAAAAAGTAAAAAATATAATTTATAAATTACCAAATTTAATTTTTTAGCCCTTTCATTTTATTACTCTACTTGGTAAAAGGAAAAAAATTAACGTCATTACATGTCCTCAAACACGTCATTTTTATATTTTTAATGAATCATGAACAAATATGTTATCATTGAAATCTTATATATCAGAATTATACATGTCGTCTAGCCGGTAATAAAAAAAACTTCAACTAGAATTCGAAAAGAGGAATAAATATTCAATTGTTTTTTTTTATATTTAAAAAAGTATCTACACTCCCATATCCCTAAAGAGGTAAGCAGAGGCTCAACGAGGGCACCCACGACTAGCCAAAGCCACTGGGTCCCACTATGTGATAGGTAGCAAGCCTATCGCCAACCGGGCACATATCCAATCTCGAGCAACATTTATTTATTGAAAGATTGGAAATACCTACCATATTTTCTTTTTGTTGCCCGACCCGGGACTCGAACCCGGGACCTCAAGCAGTCAAGTCCAACAACTGAACCGCTAGTAAGTAATAAAACTTTTACACATAAAAGAGGAAAATATATTCAATTGTTTTTGTATAACTTTTATTCATAATTAATTAAATTCATATAGGTACATGTTGAAGTGAATATTTGTGGTTAGTGATAGGTAATACATACTCCTAAATGTTAATCCGGACTGTCAGCTACTACAAAAAAATTGGTAAAATCTGTTCTGTAGTTTCGAGTGAAAAGTAAACAGACAACTAAGCTACGTTTCATCAAAATCAGTTTAGCAAGCTCATAAAACATCGAAATAAGAAAGAATGTAGCTCCCGAGAACAGCCATGTAAAAACGCAAAAATAATGGTACCTATGTAATTACTTGCTTACTTATAAAAAAACACGCGTGCTATACATCTAGCTATATAATGAGTTTGAGAATAGAGTCGTCATAATTAATATTTTAAGGTCTCCCAAAAATCAATACTGGCTAGGCAAGGCTAGACCTTGTGTATGTTCATCATGACCACACAATTTATTTATTTGCTAAATGTGTTTGCTATATGTATAATATAAAAATGAACCCCTATTTAGTGTGGTTATCGCATCAAGCCTGAACGGATGTAGCGATGTTGTTAATTTTTTCTTATGAATTTCTAGCGGTCCGGGTGTTGGACTTAACGTAAGATGGTGGATCTTAGATGGTCCGCCATATAGGATTTAGAATGACGTTACATTATTTTTCGAGTTGCTATCCTCTCTCAATTAATTACTCTGCCTCTTTCATTAAATACCAATATTGTAGAAATGCATTTAAATATTCATTTCAATAAGTAATTGGTCCACCATATTAATTAGATTTAGAATAACGTCACAACATTTTTCGAGTTGCTCTTAACGAGTCCTTTTATTTGATACTCACATTGTGGAAGTGCATAAAATAACTGTTCCGCCATCTTGGAAAGTCTGCAATGTTGTATTTAGGATAATGTCATATTATTTTTTGGTTTGCTCTCAACGAGTTCTTTCATTTAATACCCATAATGTAGAAATGAATTTAAAACAGCCATTTTGCTATCGTAAGAGGTCCACCATATTAAATTTAGAGTAACGTCACATTATTTTTCGAATTTGATACCCATATTGTAGAAATCAATAAAAAATATATATGCCGGCATCTTGGAAGGTCCGCTGTATTGGATTTAGAATGACGTCACATTATTTTTCGAGTTGGTCTTTGAGCTCTTTCATTTAATACTCACATTGTAGAAGTGCATAAAATAACTATTGCACCATCTTGGATGGTCCGCCATATTGGATTTAGAATGATATAAGATTATTACACGAGTTTTTCTCAACGATCCCTTTCATTTGATACCCATGTTATAGAAATGTATCAAAAGCAACTATTTTCCTTCTCAGGTTGTCCATCATGTTGAATTTAGAATAACGTCATACTATTTTTTGAGTTTCTCTCAAATATTCCTTTCATTTAATACCCATATTGTTGAAATACATTAAAAATAACTATTCCGCCATCTTGGATGATCCACCATATTGGATTCAGAATGATGTCACTTATTGTAACGTGCATTGTTATCTAAAATTAATGTGTATACAAAATTTCAGCTCAATCGGTGGAAGATATCTACTTCAAACTTGAGTTCAAAGATTCCACCCGAACTAACATACATACATTGCAAGTTAAATAAAAGTTTTTAAAAACGGGGAAAAAAACACAAATTTAAATAAAATTAAAGTTTTCTTCATACAATATTCTTCTCATAACAAGTCTCATATTTATTAAATTTATTTCTATAAAGTAACTAATATTGTTCTTGATCATTCAATTTGCTGAAATTTCACACAATGCGAATTCATTGTAAAGCTCTGTGTGGTACAGACGGTATCGACCGGGTTATGTAACGGTTGCACAAACCGGGCTGAGGTCTCGACCTTTGCTTTTAGTGCTTACTTTGCATTCGTAGATATTAATATCTGTTGAATATTGACGATATTATTAGTAAAGTAATGCTATTCTTGATAGATACAGACGATTTTATAAGACTTTTATGTTAAAAATTCTTTGTTTAAAAATCAAAGATTACGTAAGAACTAAGTATCTTCACGCCCATATCCCCGAAGTAGTAGACAGAGGTACAACCAGGGCACCCACGACTAGCCGAAGACGCTAAGTCCCACAATGTGATAGATAGCATGCCCGCCAACCGGGCACATATCCAATCCCATTTTTTTTGTTAGAAAATTGAAACCAAATTTTCTTTTTGTTGCCCGACCCGGGCATCCAACCCGGGACCTCATGCAGTCAAGTCCAATACCTGAACCGCTAGACCACAGAGGTCAGCATTAACTGTTGAGTATTCATTATTTTTAACAAATTAGTTGCGTCTTAGAAATATCACGTAAGAAAATAGACCAATAAATCCCTGCTTGAAAGAATGAAACAGTACACGATCCGAGATCATTTGGACCTTTAGAGGCCGTTGCAAGTGATAAAGAGTTTCCAACTGGAAAGTGATGACTTCATTAACTTTCCAGCTTAATCAGTTTTTTCGTCAAGAACTTTCTAACTTTAATATTAAAATTAATCAATGACCGAGTTTGTAAAACTACTTTGTTTTATATTGGAAGTTAAAAACTTTTCGCATTATATACAACACAACCGGAAAGCAATAGTTACTGTTGCCATCTCATTATCTTTATTCTAATATAAAAAAAAATACTATTACTAAAAACCAGTTATTGAATTTAGTGTACGTATTGTGTAAAATTAGTTAGATTTAATGGCATTTGATGCTATTACATTAAAGTAAAAAATCGGTTGTCTGTAAAATCGGTTTTGTGACGATAGTTGAATATGAAAACGTCATAAGAAGGGAGGCCGATTGTGCCCCTTTGTCACTTAATCCGCGCTCTCGCTTGCACTTCAAACTTTAAAATATGGAACGCCTCAGAGCGAAGTAACGCCGCATGAGTCATGTTTTATGGTGCGTGCAGCCGGCTCCAACGAATTATAAGACGTTGTCTCGTCAAAAGCACATAATATGAAGTATTCACGAAGAAATTAGTGTAACGTGTATGGTTGTTTCGCCAGATCGCGTCCACTTAGTAGAGTTTGCAGGTTTCAGGTAAAATATAAAAATTTTCTATATATAGTTTTAAATTAACTAATATTGTAACCCAGCCGTAGTATAGTCTATTTTAGGATTAAGCTAAGTTTTAGCCTAAATGTCTAGTGATTATTTTTTAAAATTTAAAATAATCGAAATATGGCGATTTCGCCAGTTTGCGTCCACAAAATCCAGATCGCGTCCACTCATGGACCAGTTTGCGTCCACCAACTTATAAAGGGGTTAAGTGGAGATTTTGTTAAGGAAATTTATAGAAATGTTAGATTTTAAGTCTTTCTCTATAAAATACATATGTTCACCCTAGTCCCTTACTGGGTTGGCAGAGAATATCGAGTACCAAGTGTCACTAGCTTTCTTCACATGTATTACTTTTTTAATACAAAGAAGCTGGTTGTGGAAACTGTTTTGGCAAGAGTTGGCCCTAGGTTAAATTGCCCATGGAATGTCAACTTAGGTCTCCCCGGGTAACTAAGTACGTTCATCCAATTTTGCAATGTATGTCTGTACTGGCAATCTTTCATCTGCCATTTTTACAACATGAACGAAACAACGGAACATGCCCTTACGCATTATTGTAACAAAACATTTATTTTTAATCTAACTCTTTCTCTGATCTTATTGTTACGATTGCCGTCAATCAAACTATCCCTCCAAAAAGCAATACCGGGATAAACAAATTCATTTATTTGTTCCAGCTGTACTATGTCTACTAAAACTCTTGAATACGTTCTGACTATATCTCTTTCATGTGCTATTTTGGTTTCATTTGCATTCAAATGTAGATACGCCTTTTTCTTTCCAATCGTCATTCATTAGTTCATTACTGTTGCAGCTTAGATGATTTGGAGCCCAAAATCACATCATCAGTTGTTTATAGCAGGCAGGTCACCAATAGGTCAAATAGTTTTTCTTTGTTTCGCTTTTTTCTTATTCTTAAGTTTAAAATACAGACATTTTATAATCTTTAAAGGATTTTGTTTGATCTGCAAGTAGTCAATTTTCCTTAGAGATTTCACATCGAGCACGTCCATTTTACAAAAATTTTTAGTTTCGTTCATTTTTTTCCTAACTATTTTTACCTATCGTGTTCCCTCTTTCATTCTTGATATGCTCTTTATCTTTATTACTTTCTAATGAAAACATCATCATCCGGGATAGAACATATGTCCGGTTGGCAATAGGTTTACCATCTATCACATTGTGGAACTAAGTATCTTAGGCTGATCGTACGTGCCCTAGTTGCACCTTTGTCAACTTCGTTGTTTTTACGTGTTTAAAATTTATCATACAGCTGTTTGTGTAAAAGTGGAAGAAGAAAGATTTAAATAAATAAGTGGACGCAAACTGGTATATAGTATAATCCGTCCATCCAGTTTGCGTCCAGGTAAATTTCGACATCTGTATCTTTTTCTATTACAATAATTACGTGGACGCAAATTGGCTATTTTAATAAACATATTAAAAATGGTGAAAACAAAATAAAACCCCACCCTTATAACATATTTCTTCATATTAAAATAAAGGATCAAGTTAGAAATAGTAAGATGGGTTCGCGTCCACTCTGGACGCAAACTGGCTAATTCGTGAAATTGGTATACCAGTTCGCGTCCACCTCATTTTAACTTTAAAAAATACAATAATCAATAAAAATCATTATTATTTTTATTCTTTTATTCATTTTCGAGGTCTAGGAACTAATAAAATCTTTAATTAAATTTAAAACATTGAAAAATTACGTATGAAACTCGCGCCGGTTCACTATTTTTGTACTAAAATTATAGCTATTTACACAACTTTTTTGTATAGCTGAGATTCATTATTTTTTTAAACAAAAAAATTATGCGAACAGTTGTTTTGTCTGTGTATGTTTCTAATATCTTGTATTATAGACAGAAACGTCTTTCATTTTCCTAGTTTGTTAGTACACTTATATTTAAGGGTTTTCTAAACGGTGTTCGCGAAATGGACGCGAATTGGCAAACATACCCTATATCCTCGTTCCGTCCAACAATAACTTAATGAGCTTGAGTAAGGAGGTCACCACTTTAACCAAGACTCTGACATGACTTTTTATGACGACTTGTGACTATTTTTGTTTATTATAAGATAAGACAAACGAAAAATATGTAAACATATTTGCCAAACGGCCACGCCAAAAACTATCACAAAATCCAGACTTAAATAAACAACATCCAAAAAAATTAAAAACTATTTACGGCTTATTAGCACCTAACCAAATAACCCCATTAATTTTCTGAAATATCTCCAACGTTCCGTACGTTGGAGATATTTCAGAAAATTAATGGGGTTATAGCTCTTTTACAATTTTATAATTATCGATATAGACGTCTCTTGCAAAGAGCTTTCTCGCTCAAAGCGCTCTCGTTAGACAAGCTCGCTTCGAGCTAAGTTGTTTTATCTAAAAACAGTTTTTGAGAGCTAAACTTTGTAATTATTTTTTTACATAACATGGTTAAAGAAAAGTTGGTCGGTTCCAAAAATATAATTTTCATAGTTGTAATTTATTTCGACTTTTGTGTTATATTACAGTATTATATTGGTACAATTTATTTACAAACACTTGTACTTTCCACAATATATTTTTATTTTTATGGTTTAGCCAACCGATTTCGCTATACAAGCATCATCAGGGCTATATAACAACTGGCATTATTTTATTTATGTTATGATAACATAAACAAACAGTTATATTTGGATTTTGGAAGATATTAACATTTTTCAAATATTTATACGGGATACTCTCGATGGTTCATTTAACTTATATAAAATTTATTTATGGAAATAGATTGGTACCTTGTCAATCTGAGTTTGAAATGTACAGCCTTTTGCATGGGTTTATCTACCGCAACATTAAAACTGACGTAACCTGACTCGCGAGTCGCAGCTGGTCGCCTGCTACCTAGTGATATTTTAGGGAACTTCTAGAAATAAATAACTTTTAGTGTATTGCGTAGCAATATAATAATAATACAGATGTTGTTCTTGTGAAATTCGAACAGATTTCTAAATGTAATTACAAAAATTTAAAATCTTAGACACAGCTGCCCTGTAAATGGTCATATTGAGTAAGCTTTTTATATCCACATGTTGCCAAATCAGACTCAAATTATGAAGAAACAATACAGGCATCTGAATATATAATAAGGTACAGACAAGGAACTATTATTGTGTTTTCCTATATACCTTTAGGGAGCTCCGACAAGTCTTTTGGTCTACAATTACGATCTAGCCTACAGACTAACTAATTTTCATTTTACTTGCTTTACTTACATATTGTTAACTTTTGCTAAGTACATCTAACAACTGAAATTTTGTCATATAGCCCTGATGATGCTCGTATAGCGAAACCGATTGGCTTAACCATAAAAATAAAAAATGAAAATATATTGTGGAAGGTACAAGTGTTTGTAAATAAATTGTATCAAGAATGGAATTCCACCAAGCACCGACGATGAAAAGTATAGAAACTATTATTATATTGCTTTGATCGATAGTCATTATTAACTAGTTATTTCGCACGATTACTCATGTGTTTTCATTTTAACTGATCCATGGAAACTGTTTAGCCTCAGAACTCCAACTGTCTTCTTTTAAAATTTTTATTTTCCTCTAGGGGTCCAGCGTCGGACTTGACTTCTTGAGGTCCCGGGTTCGATCCCCGGGTCGGGCCACAAAAAAATCCAAATTGTATATTTTCTATAAATTTTAAAGAAAGAAAAAATTTCGCCCCAGACAAATACATTGCGAGAAACGAAAGTTATGGCCATTCTAAAATGTGAATTTCATCTGTGATGATGAACTAATTTGGTGGGTACTCAGAATTGTGTATCTATAGGACATAACTACCCGCGTTAACGGGTTAGAAAGGAATTAAAAATTTCGCCACGGGACTTGAATCCTCAGTAGCTCAATTGGTTAGAGCATTCGTCGGCTTGAGACGAAAGGTTACAGCTTCAAATCCTGTCTGGGGCGAAATTTTTTCTTTCTTTAAAATTTATAGAAAATTTATCCCAAGCACAGGGCAAGTGCTAAAATAAAAATAAATTGTATATTTTCAATTTCCTTATAAAAATAACGCTGCCCGGGATCAGTTATGTGCCTAGTTGACGATAGGCTTGCCACCTATCACATTGTCGGACTTTTAATGTCTTCGGCTAGTCGAGGGTGCCTTAGGCGTGAAGATACTTTACTTTTTTAACTTTATACAAAAAAAATATACATTTATATACAGTACATGCTCGTTACACGAATTGGAATATTCGGTATGTATGTTCGTCTTCCCGAAAATTAAGTATAACATGCAAAGTTTACTTTGAGATATCTTCAACTAAAGATCTAGCCGTTCAGGTGTTGGACTTGACTGCATGAGGTCCCGGGTTCAAATCCCGGGTCGGGCAACAAAAACAAAATTTGGGGTTTTACAAATTTTGTAATAAAAAAATGTTGCTCGGGACTGGATATGTGCCCGGTTGGGTTTTGCAAATTTTCTAATAAAAAAATGTTGCTCGGGATTGGATATGTGCCCGGTTAGCGATAGGCTTGCCACATATCACATTGTGGGACTTAGTGTTTTCGGCTAGTCGTGGGTGCACTAGTTGTGCCTCTGCCTACCCCTTCCGGGATATGGACGTGAAGATAATTTACTTTCAACTAAGGAAAGTATTGAACTGATATGTTTTAATTCCAATCGAAACCACAGGCGTGAGCTTGTAAAGTTTTAATTGCTTTATAAGCTAGATACTTGGCAAAGACCGTTCACTAAAGCGAACTACCGCGTTAGACACGCGGTGTATTATGTTAATTTTATCTCCTAACAATTTTCAGAGCTAAAATTTGTAATATTTAACCGACTACACAAAAAGAAGCAAGGTATATGTTAGGTTCCTATACATATTCATGTATGAAATGTTTAAATGTAAATAAATCGATCAAGATTTCTTTGATTTTTGAAAGATCGTGCATCCTAGTTGGTCTCTTAGCTTCCATATCTGATTCCTTTTTTTTGAATGACTAACTTGTTGCTAATCTTGCGATTTTTTGCAACTTCACCGAACTTTGTAGGCTGAGCAGAGTGCTCAGCCCGGGACATCATTATTTAGATGGATTGGGCTGTTACCTACAACGCCAGCACCAAGGGCTGTCTCCCGGGAGACCGTATCTCGACTTGGTGCTGTGTTCTGGTTACTGGGTGGACTTGATGGAGGAGTATTTGTGGCTCGTCGCTCGGCGTTAGGCGCCGGGCGCAAGAGAGGTCTTCGTCGCCGAGACCGTGTCGACAGTGTACAGTAATGTATATCTGATCCCGTGAAAGTAACTAGCATCGACAGTTATCTGTTTATACCTGGCAATCCAGATAAACAATAGGCAACCCAACTTTTGCAACTTCGTCTTATTCCTACTTTTAGTCGGGATAATATCTTAATATTGCACCAATTAATGAATAGAAAAGATTTTAAAAAATAAAATAAAAATGTCCAGGTTTTTTTCAGGCAACCCATTTTTGATATGTTTTTTGATATATTAAATTTGCTATAAAACCGGTTTCATCCTATTATCAGCTCGGTGTAGGTCGACCTATCTTCGGATCTTCGACTATAAGGGAAAGTCCGACTCGTATGTCGCCACTTTATTTTTAAAGATGATTGCAAAATTTTGACAAAATAATTGATCAGATATTTTATTCTTCTTTTAAAATCTTGTTTAATTGTTTTCGCTGCATGTTACTAATTAGAATAGCAAATATTCAAATACGACATCGGTTTCTAAGATGCTCCCGAACCATTAACATCTTTTACACTTTCTATAAATTTTAAAGAAAGAAAAAACTTCGCCCCAGACAGGATTTGAACCTGTAACCTTTCGTCTCAAGCCGACGAATGCTCTAACCAATTGAGCTACTAGGGATTCAAGTCCCGTGGCGAAATTTTTTATTCCTTTTTTACCCGTTAACGCGGGTAGTTATGTCCTGTAGATACACAGTTCCGTGTTCTTTCTTTAAAATTTATAGAAATTTAACCCAAGCACAGGGCAAGTGCTAAAATAAAAATCTTTTACACTTGTTTGTAGATTTGTGTGTTTGATGAAAAAAGTAAACTACTTGATCATCTTGAATAAAGGTTACCTAAACTCTAATCTTTATTTAATTAAAATAGATCGAATATAGAAAACTGAAACACGAACAATGTGTATTTTTTAATATAGTGTAGAAGAAGTTATGGTTATAAGCTTGTGTATTATAAATTGATAGAAACAAACTCAATAGCCAGAGAAGAATCGTTCTCTAAAACGAGTTTTCTTTTAAGACAAGATGCTGCGAGCTAAGTTTTATTGTTATCTTTCTTTTTAAAAAGCTTTATATTTTTTTTACAAGTCGCTACATTACTGTATTTTTAATTTAGTAAGTTTTTGTGTTATGCCTCTATGGTCTAGCAGTTCAGTTGTTGGATTTGACTGCATGAGGTCCCAAGTTCGAATCCCGGGTCGATTAACAAAAGGAAAATAGGGTTTTTCCAATTTTCTAATAAAATAAAACGTTGCTTGGGAGTGGATATGTGCCCATTTGGCGACAGGCTTGCCACCTATCACATTGTGTGACTTAGTGTCTTCGGCTAGTCGTAGGTGTCCTGGTTATACCTTTGCCGTCCTCTTTGGGGATATGGGCGTGAATATTAAATATTATATGACTAAAATGACATCCGTCCCCTATATGCGCCATAGGTTGTACTGGTGCTTCACTATCTTATAACCGCGATCTGGAAAGTGGCAAGTTCAACAGCTACTGCGACTTCTGCCATAGAATATGACAATGGGTAGTTCTGGCGCAATGACGATAGAAGTAGATATGGAGGTGATATCAATATGGAGAAGCTGTTGCAAAGCTATCTATCACTTGGTTTTAACTACTGGAAAACCCAGTAACCACTAGCGGGCGATGGATCGAAAAAAATAAATGCTGTTAATATAGCTACTGGTAAATTAAGTAACAAACTAAGTATCTGAATCCCATAAAGTACTTTATAGGCATTGTGGGGGGGGGGGGGTTTC
>NJDC01001677.1:131449-169538 GCA_002245475.1 Calephelis virginiensis | reverse complement strand
CGCGAATAAGACGGCGCAGGTCGCTTGCCCGAGATCTAAAAAAAAACGTAGATTCATTGCTGTTTTTTAATGCATATTTCCGAACAGTATAGGATTTGCAATGGATAATGCCAGTACGAGTGTAAAACAATCGCATAAATTGCTGCGGGTTGGCTCCTCGCGTTGATTTGCAGTATTAAATAGTTGTACTGTAAAGTGTAAACTGTTTCTTGCTTTGAATGTTTTGCAGTTTGTGGTAGATAAAATAGATATAAGTTTAGTAAAACATCTTTTAATTTGTTTCCAACTTTTAGGTATATCATAGTTTCTCAGCTAATAGAAATTGCAGTATAACATTGTGAAGAAGTTTAGCTATTTTCGAAAGAGTTGTAAGTTTAACAAAGGAAATAATAGTAGAAAGAAAATCGATATACACATATATATATATATATATTGAATTGAATTATGTATAAATTTAAAAAATTAAATATTTCATCATATTTTATCTCATAAGTAATACTATTTTTTACTGGCCTAGGTAAATTATGAAGTGGCCGTACTAGTAGGTAGGTAGCGTATTGAAGTTTCATGGTTTAGCATAGAGTACTAATAGGTAGGTACTAATAGTACTAATAAGGTGTACTAGTACATTTTACGGATTGTACAGTGCGAACCCAAAAATGTCCGATAGAGCACAAGACTGTTGTATTATACGACATAAATTATAGTACTTTCATACTGGTAATTAAAGCAATTCATGCAAAATTATTCCCTAAACATTCTAAAGTATCCAAAATGCACAACCTTGATATTCAAGTTCTCACTTCTGCCTGCACTCCTGGAGTGTAACCCGTTTTTTTTATTAGAAATGTTTTTTGTTGATTCGAACCTGGGACCTCCAGAAGTCAAGTCCGGCGCGAGACCTTGGATACTGGATAAAAAAAATTGTTTTGAAATAAAAATAATACTTAACCTCATCAATAGCTGAAAAATGGAAGTATGAGTTTCCGATACATTTATGTATTATGACTGAGTACAGTACAGTCTTCACCATACATCCCTCGGGACCCATGAGCAGGGACCGAGGAATTTGTGGCCTTGAAAGGCATTTAACATGTGTTACCTAGTTAAACAAATAAAAGATTTCATTTTGAATGTATTTACTTAAGCTTGTTACGCTATATTAGTACAATCTAAGCTGTATTTTAGGTAAAAAAAATACCTAGTATTAAAATTTAATATTTAATTGGTGAAGTTTATAAAATAGCAACATTTAACTAAAAGTTTCTTTTAAAAAAAAATTGATAGAATCAAATTTAGACTTGGTCATCGCGTCAGGCGTAAGCGGATTTCACTCATTCTTTTTTGAAACGTGCTAATTATTGTCAGGAATATAAAAACCATCTGGGAAAGTTGTAGAAAAAATAGGCAAAACAATACTTTAATTTTTCCCACACAAACAGTTATTAGCAGAAAACGTCAACTGAGGTGAAGTTTGCCTGGTCGGCTAGTACAAAATTTTAGATGCTAAGAGTGCGTATTACATTATTGCTCCAGGTTTTTTGTTCATCAGTTTCGTTTTAATATTCCTTATATCATAACTATTCTAAAACGTTATTTAATTCAATTCGATAATAGGTAACATTTGCTTAACTAACAAAAGTAAAAAGTGCCTTCACCGAGAGGTAGACAGAGGCACAACCAGGGCACCCACGACTAGACACTAAGTCCCACAATGTGATAGGCGGCAAGACTATCGCCAACCGGGTACAAATCCAATCCCGAGCAACATTTATTTTAAATAGAAATTACTTGTTTTTTAATTGTTTTTTTAATAAATAAATATCCCTGGACAATTTACACAAAATGAATCTAATCCCAAAGTAAACAAATGTTGATATTTTGTTCATATCAAAAGTGGAGTTTAAGTTTTAGCCCTGATGATGCTGTTATAAGCGAATCTGGTAGGCTATTTATAGAATAATAAATTATAAGTGATACGTAAAACAGTATAAGTGTTTTTTCATTTAAATATATGATTACATGCTTGGTTATGGGTGTTAGTCAAAGATCCTGATAAGTACATAGAAATACTTATACTCGTACAATGTGGTTTTTCGTCACTCGATCAACCGAATTCTAGACAAGTAATTACCGATTAAAAATGAAGAAAAAAGTATTTGTGATGGTGTATTTTTTGAAGTGAAAACTTCTTTAGCGGCCTTGCGCACTGCTTTTGGAATGGGTTAAAACTTCTAAACTCGCGTCAAGACACGTGACCTGAAATTTCGTTAGACCAAAATTCGTAAGACGGCGCAGGGCGCTTGCGCAAATGTTCGTGTCGTCATGTTTGTGTACGATAGCGCAATAAATGAATATTGTATTCTACCACATACCTAAATGACACTGATAATTAAAGCAGTTCATGAAAAATTATTCCCTACCATTTCAAAATATCAAAAATGCACAACGTTAATATTTAAGTTTTCACTTCTGCTGGCACTCCCGGAGTGCAACCCCTCTCTTTTTAATTAGTCTCGTCTGACAGCTAAAAGTATACCTACTTGTTTGATTACAAAATAACAAATTGAAGCAGGAAAACCTACCAAAAGTTTAAGTGTCAGAAGTTTGTAATGTTTTTTAAAGTTTTCTTAATTGATTGCTCTGTAACTTTAAAACTAGATCTTTGAAATACATTTGTTTGTATGTTTTAATAAAGTTATTTTTTTCTTTTTTTTTAATTTCTCTAGCACCCGCATTCGGTTAATCAAGTTTCGAAAAAATCACATTGCATAGATACTAGAATAAGTTGAAATAATACCCATTACTGGAAATGCTGAAAATATAAAGTATAGAGCCCACTATTGACTTGACAGAGCGTGTCGGGTCGGGGCTCATCACATTGCAAAGTACACTGAGGCGGGCCGCATCGCATTAGCGGATTTTTGTTACTCAGTACCAAAGAGTAGAGGAAAAAAATAGAGGGGCGACTCTACGTTAAAATCGTCAACTATGGAAAGTGGCGCCTCTCGTAGTAATCATACGAAACTTTAGCATTAAAATGCTATTAGTTATCTAGTCTTAATAATGATATCGTGATCTTTGGTCACTGTAGGCCGCATCGGGGAATGTGCGTGGCACAGCATGGCGGCTTTGCTCCATACAAAATGTGTGCAAGCGACCTAGGCGGATTATTACGCTGCGATGCGCCCCATCCCAGCCCGCCCAAATGGGCGCTATCCTTAAATGTTCATCACTCAAATGCCTGTCCCTGTTGGGCATCGAACACGGTTAGTCGGTGGAGTTACGCGTATACGCAAGGCACTCGACCAACGAGGCGGTCTTAATCGTACAACATACATGTAATAAGTATCTACATGTAATGTGTCTAAAAACATAAAAAATACGAAATGAAACACGCATTACTTTTGAAACAAACGTTACGAAAACATTGAAATATTTATGTATACTGAAATGTAAAGTGTTACAATAATTGTGCCGATGACGAGTTTACACGCAATTTAATGTAGAACGTGTATACCATTGCCTAGAGCATGTTTTAATGTAGAGTGAACAATTTTTTTTAACCCTTGTCAAAAAAGAGGGTTGTAATTTGTGTGTGTGTGTGTGTGTGTGTGTGTGTGTGTGTTTGTGTGTATGTGTGTGTTTGTGACTCTTAAACGAGAGGGCATATTTGAGACCCGTAGCTAATGTAGTTCTCAACTATATTACTAAAAGGTTTTATCGCGATTTTTTTTAATGTAATATTCTTTAACATATTTAAAGGCGAACAAATAGGTGCTAGCATGCATTACATGAATGCTATGCCTTTGAAAAAAATAATGTGGATTGATAATACACGTTGTCAAGTCCAATTTGGCTACACTAGAACGTAACACGACGCTGACGAACACTGGCATAGTGTCAAGAATAGTTACTTTAATGAGGCATTGCAAAACTAGCGCATTGTCTTGGGCACGGTGCTATTGCTAAATGAACCGCTGACCTCTTACAATCAAAGAAGTTGTCAGTTCTAGAAATTAGCGAACAACACGGAGAAAGCAAGTAAACCATGCTCAGGACTATTATTTTATTATTTTTTTGAAGCTTGAGATTGTCTTTTACGTTGGTCTATGACTACTGTGTAGAATATCTGCCTTCTTGCCAAGCAGCTCGTGAGAAATGAGCAAAGGTTAAATTTGTCATTACCAAAAAGGCCACTAAGTAGTTAGAAAGAGTGCCGTTCTGCAACTGGTGCGGTAGGCATCCACCACCATATCTATTTTTACTGCCATAATCTCATTATTCATCATTATTATCATTACTCTCAGAGTATCATGTTTCACTCCAGAGGGTAGGGTATCCGGCAAAATTACAATAATCTACCAAAAATCTCAGCCACAAGATAGCAAAGCACATATAACTTCTCTTATCATCCGGAGAGTCGTTTGCTTGTTTTCTTTGTAATCACATAAAAATCCAAGAGTTTTTTGCAATTCGAATGAAAAACAACGTTTCTGGATATTCGATAAGTGCCTGGTTTTTTTATGAATAAATCGTTCCGTTTTATACTTTCCGTTTCAAAATTATCAAGCGTAAGTTTTTTTTTATGACATTGGTAGGCAAACAAGCAGACGGATTTCCTGATGGTAAGAAATTCACGCCGCCTAGAGACACCAAAGGTATTAATGGTGCGTTGCCAACCTGAGGCCGGGATATTAGGCCTCGAGCAAAAGTAAGTTTACCGGCTACCTTACCCTCCGAACCGGAACACGTCAACGGCAACCGTTGGAAGTTATAGGTAAGGCGGAAATTGGTTGGCGATAGTTTCGCCACTTATCTCATTTTTGAACTAAGTATCTTAGTCTAATTGTACTTGCCCTGATTGTAATCTGTATACCACTTCGGGGATAAGGGCGTATAGATACTTTTTTTTAAATAGCTTAAAAAGTAAATTTATATTCATGTCTCGTAATCTATAGGAAGAAACACTCTGAAATAAATTGTTATTAATTTCAAAGTTGTGGCTTGTGAGCGGTAGCACTCAACCTTGACATTAGCCTTGACTATTAATACGCCTCGGCGAGAGGGCTTGGAAATAAAACTTATTTAAATTTAATAAAGGTAATTCAGATACATTTTGAAATATCAGTTTGATTCTTTTATATCCTAACTACCTTTTTATTCCTAACGCACCAGTATAACTTTTGGTTTGCGTTATTGTTATTATTATATATTTCAGTGGTTTAAGCATGATCTTTTTAAAGTTTTCAGGTGTATATTTTGTGGAAAATAAATTTTAAATTAATAAAAATGATAAAAACAATGAAAAAAAGCAGTAATTTCAACATTAGATATTGATCTAAATTTTGGCCTTCTAAATAGTAAATGCTAATATTAAAGTTATAGCGCTGATTGGGTTTTGAAAAACAAATTTAAATTCAATAAAGCTAATTGCAGTTGTATGTGGCATACACACGCCAGTTTCGTAGATGCTAATTATTGTTTTCACTCAAGCTTTAATTTTTTTGTTTTTATTATCATACCTATTAGAAATCATTGGCCTCATGAAAAAGTAAAGTTTTTGTCTGAAAAAATATGTGTATGTTCGTCATATTATGTACTCATATACAAAACTTTAGTAAGTGTGCCCAGTAACTTTATTCCTCCAGCACCATTTTTAGTTGACAATTGAAACCTACCTACTATAGAAGAGGTATTTTGTAGACATCCCTTGCACACACAAACCGTCTAATATAATCAAAGACTAAGTAAGAATATATTTAACTTGATTTAATGGTTCGTATCACAGTGTAATGAAAACTGTAATACCATGAACCTTAAAGTTTAATCCTTGTTTAATAATAAGACGAAAAAAGTTTTATTGTGGCTATTGTGGTTTAATAAATAATAAGTTATTTGAAAGGCTAAGAAAAAAAACTATGGACGGCTAGCGGTTATCGGCAAATTTCAATAATCTTCCTACAGATATTGACAGTTACGTTGATAAAATATTTTTGTTATTATTGGAATATAACGGTTTCGGTACGATAGCTTACTGATTTATAATAACCTCAATTCTTTTCCAAGTTATTGAAATTGGCCGTAAAAGTGGATTTTCTTGGTCAATAATTTAAGCGTCTTTAAGAAAACAAGAAATAGACATCTAACAGCTCTGTTTTTGATCTCTTTTCCACTTAACATCAGAGGACCTAACTCCGTTGTACAGAACGATAAACTGTAAAAATTGAGCTCTGTCTATAAAGAACAACGCCAAATAAATGTAAGGTTAAGTTAGGTATCTTCACACCCATATCTCCGAAGAAGTAGGCAGAGGCACAACCAGGGCACCCATAACTAGCCGAAGACACTAGGTCCCACAATCCCATAATGTGATAGGTGGCAATCCTATCGCCAACCGGGCACATATCCAATCCCGAGCAACGTTTTTTTTATTAGAAAATTGGAAAAATCCCATTTTCTTTTTGTTGCCCGACCCAGAAATCGAACCCGGGACAGTCAAGTCCGACAACTGAACCGCTAGACGACAGAGGCGAGACATTAATTTTAAAAGTATGACTTGTGACTAACAAAAAAATCTAAAACAAATTGTTATTTATTTCAAAACCTGAACCTTGACATTAGCCTTGACTATGAATACGGTTTTGCGAGGGCTTTGAAATAAAAGTTATTTTTATTTAATAAAGTTAATTGCGGTTGGAATTATGAGCTTCGTTTTTGTAAGCGCTAATGATAATGTTTTCAGTGCACTGAGTAATTAGTTAGTGTATATTTTTTGTAGAATAAAACATAGCATATTTTTCTTTGATAACTTTCTCTCAATAGATTTTCCAACAAAGGCGGAATAAAATAAGTGTCCGACTGACGACAGGTTTGCCACCTATCTTATTAGGGGACTATTACCCTGTTTGTACCTTTGCATACCTTTAAGCGACAAGATACTACAAAGATTATTGAAATTGGCCGTTTGCCGTTCATAGTTCTTAGACTTTATAATAGACAAATAATAACTGAAGAAGTTAAAATTTGTGTGTGGATCTATATTCTACCAAATACCTAGTCTATTATAAGTACATCTCGATTCTCAGCTAAAAATTGTGCTAGAAGAATGAAGAAGTTCCTGGGTACACTCATTAAAGTTTAATGTGTGAATACATATGATGGAAAAAGAGTTTTTTTTAAATTATTGAATTTCGTGTTTTTATTGAGTGAAATTAGTCAATTTTGGTGGCATTTTGTTCAGTGAAAGTGCACAAATAAAATAATCATGAAGAAATTAGCGTATCATGTATTTTCTCGTTGCCGCCAAATCTCACTACATGAGCTTGAGTAATGAAGCCACCGCTTTACCCAAAACCCTGAAATGACTTACTGACGACTTATGACTTAAGACTAATTACAATTGAATCCTGAGTTTGGTAAATTTTGTGCAAATTGATGCAAATTCCTACTTGACCAATGGCAAAATACTAACGTGAATGCCAAAACCTAAAGAAAGAAAGAAAATATGACGGAAGGATATACACAGATTATTTGCCAGGTCTACACCACATCAAGGAGTTGTCATTCCGCAGTTCAGACTTATAATCACAATACAAACGTACAGAAGACTTACTGATGAAAGATTGACAAAGCAGATATACAATGCGAATGTGGATGGATGACCGGGGAGACCAAGGCTGACATTTCACGATCAGATCCATCGGATATTATCCGAGGGTGGTGTCAAGAGTCTTCGAAACCGGCGTGTTTGTATGAAAAGGGTTATGAATGTGAAGGAAGCAAGACAGGTTTGTCAGGATCGTGAGGTCTGGCACTCGATACTCTCTGCCTACCCCGTAAGGAACTTGGCGTGAAGATATGTATGTATGTAGAAGACTTACTGTCTTAGAAAACGCAAAGACGTGTAAAATGTTTCACTTGAAAACAGAATAGAAAATTATTGCTCCAAGTTTCGCTAAATCTATGATTGCGCTGCGACGATAGTAATGGTTGATAACTTGTACTAACTATCGATACACACATAGAATAATACATTAACTGACTCTATACAAGCGAAAGTTATTAATTCGACTGTATGTTTTTAATAGTTTTCTTTTATTCATTTGTTACGCTAATACAGCAATAACAAACACATTTAGGTGGTTCTTCTTCCTGCGAGCAGCTCGTAAAAGGCGAGCATAGACTTACCCTCACTAACACCGTGACATCTCACTGGGTGGTAGAGTTTCGCAGCGACTCACCCGGATTGGTACCACCGTCTTATCTATTCCTGCCGCCATAACGTCAGTGCTTGCCGTAGACGTGTTCCGTTTGGGAGTAAGGTAGCTCATAAACTTAATTTTGCTCAAGGCCTAACATCCCGGCCTTAGGTCGGCAACGCACTTTGGTGTCTCTAGGCGGCATGAATTTCGTACCATCAGGAAATCCGGCAGTGTGTTTGCCTTCCAATATTATAAAAAAAACACAAGACATTTAAGTAATTTTATATAGGCCTTTCGAAAAAAGAATCAACAAAACACAAGGTAGGTAAAATTGGAGTCGGTATTTTTTTCAGTTTTACCGCGCTAAAATCACTTAATTAGTTATTCTATTTGGCATTTCTAATTACTTGAGTTTAAACATTCTCTTTCTTTTTATCGTTGCCGGAAAAATCCTTTACCAGATACAAAAAAGCTGTTTACGGCTAATTTTAATACAAATGTGGACGATGACGTTAACGAAAAACAAATTTCATGAATTAAAACGTGCAGTGAGCTATATCTGGCTTTATTTGAAGTTTAAATATCTTATACATTATTCGTGTCAAAGCGGTTGAACTGCTTTAGATGAATTTTAAGTCAAATATAGATTAGACATAAAAAATAAAATAGGCTACTTAATTTCGCTATTTTAAAGAGTTTCCGTACAGCCCATTATCTTTAATCATTGCATAGAATAAAACAAAGTAGCTTCCGCTGTCCCTATGTCCCATTGTATGCTTAAATCTTTAAAACTACGCAACGGATTTTGGTGCGTCTTTTTCAGTAGATAAAGTGATGCTTCTTCTTCCTCTTTAGGAAGGTTAATATGTCTATTTTATACCCGTGCGAAGCAGGGGCGGGCCGTTAGTCTATAATATAAAAATAAATCGTTATATGTGTTGGTAAGAGCTTAACTTCCGAGCAACTGAACCAATTTGGCTAATTCTTACTGGGAAAACAAAACTTTATTTTTCTCATACAAACAGAACGGGTGGATCAAAGTTCGCCAGAATAGGTAGAACGTTTATAAAATTAATTTAGTTCCACCCTCGCTAAAACATTAAATTGAACAATTCGGATTACATGAGTGAATGAAGATAATGTATTCAAACTCACGTAATATTGTGTCAAATACCATGTCAACATATTGGCATTTAATTATTCCGTAATATTCAGTAAGCTGTAACAAAATTTAACATAAAATCGTTTCGCACGTTTCACTGGTGCTCTACCACCGTGGTACGCCGTTCAGCAACTTGACTTGTAAATCTACCTACTGACATACGAGTATTTCTGCCACCATAATAACTCTCATTTACCAGGGTAGGGTAACAGACAGACTCGCACAATGGGCATAGGGAATGCTATGCCCATTGTGCGAGTCTGTCTGTTGTCACTAGTTGCATCAGCAACATCGATGGTGTCTATAGTCCACGATTATCTCTTACCATCAAGAAATTATCTTCACACTCACGTCCTCGAAGAGGTTGAGGGCTTTCAGGGCACTAACGACTAGCTGAACTTAACTATATAATTAAGATATCGGGGTAGTTAGTATCTTATGTCACCTCCAGCTTTTGGATTTCCACATACGTTATATATATACCATAACATCGCAATAAAGACATAAATAAACAAACATGTAAAAGGGAGATTATGCAGGGAATAGTGTGAATGGAGCGCTGGGTAAGCTATTTCAGAGCCAGATTTTGAATCATATTGCTAGACTCGCTTTGCATAATTCTGAGCTTATTCCAACATTGTTGTATGGAAGTGAGAGTCGGGTATGGCAGAAAAAGCATAAGAGTGGGATAAATGCGTTAGAAATAAGAGCGCTGCGGAAAATTTGTGGTGTTACGCTCGCTGACCGCATTCGTAACAGTGAGATCCGAGAAATAGTGGAATTGAAAGGAGTGTTGGTGTTAAAATGCGAAAGGGCATGCTCCGCTGGTTCGGTCATGTGGAAAGAATGACAGATGAAAGATTAACAAAGTCGATATAAAATGCGAATGTGGATGGATGTAGGTACCCGGGGAGACCAAGGTTGACATTTCACGATCAGATCACTCGGGTATTATCCGATGGTGGTGTCAAGAGTCTCCAAAACGGGCGTGTTTGTATGAAAAGGGTTATGAATGTGGAGGAAGCCAGGCAGGTTTGCAAGGATCGTGAGGTTTGGCACTCGATACTCGCTGCCTACACCGTAAGGGACTTGGCGTGATTTACGTTTGTATGTAAACAAACACACTTTCGTTTATCATATTAGTATGAATGTGTTAAATTTATTTCAGCTTACTGTGCCAATTTCCCGCATACTTTAAATAAAAAATGTTCATTAGCCCCCGGTCTAATACGTTTAATAATCATAACGCTACAGATTAAAACACAAATTCCCACACATACAGACACGTCAATAAACACCCTTCACTTAACGTGGAGAGTTAATAAAATGAATTGAGTTACGTACGTACACAATATTTATCAAATTCGATGTAATCATACTGGAATCTAATTATTTCAATCTGTGACGCTACACAACAGATGACATCCAAGATTAGGAAATCAGCCTAGAAGGGCTAGGGTGCGCGCATAAAGACATAGCTCTCTTAAAATGTATACATAGTTTGCGTTGCTCTAATGATTGCAGTACACAGTGGGCCGAGGTGCTAATCGCTACAGTACATAAATGAAAAAAATTTGCGTATTTTTAATTTTCTCACAAAAATTCCGTTGCCCGGGTTTGGGCATGTGCCCAGTTGGCGATAGACTTGCCACCTGTCACATTTTTGGACTTAGTGTCTTCGGCTTTTTGTGGGATGTGCCACTGCGTTCTCTTCGAGGGTATGGGCGTAAAGATACTTTACAGATACTTTAGTAATAATAAGAAGATAGAAGAAAGTTTTCTCCAAGCTTACCATTATTGGAAGAGTGTTTGCAACCGTCTGGAACGTCTTTTGGCGTGTCCTGCGGCTACAACCTGTGCGTAATGCGACGTCCACTAGTTACGCTTCTGGTTTTTGCATATTATCATACCAACCATGGTCATTGTTTCTTTTTTTTATGATATTGGAAGGTTAACAAGCAGACGGATTTCTTGATGTTAAAAAATTCAAGCCGCCTAGAGACACCAGAGGTGGTAATGGTGCGTTGCCTGAGGCCGGGATGTTAAGCCTCGAGCAAAAGTAAGTTTACCGGCTACCTTGCCCTCCAAAACGGAATACGTCATGACGTTATGGCGGCAGGAATAGGTAAGGCGGTGACACCAATCCGGGTAGCTCTACCACCTAGTCAGATATCACGGTGTTAGTGATGATAAGCCTATGCTCGCCTTTTGCGAGCCGCCTGGCAGGAAGGCAGATGGTCTATTCTGCAAAGGAACCCGGACCAGTTATAGTAGTAGTAGTAATATAGTGTAGTATTATAGTATTATAGAATTATTATAGTTGTTGACGAAAACCAATAACATTTGAGTCGAGAAAATTTTCTCAATATGCGCATCCTAGCACAGCGGGAGATTGTACTTAGCTCGAGAAACTGTTTCAACTAAGAATAGATTAATGGTGTCTACTATGAAGTACTTTAACACGATTGGTAATGTGCTACATTTTTATTTCATTACAAACATTTATTTAACTTGCGACGTTTTTCCCCGTGTTGGACCGGGCTCATTCGCAGAATAGATCCGCCTTCCTGCCAGGCGGCTCGTAAAAGGCGAGCATAGGCTTATTATCACTAACACCGTGACATCTGACTAGGTGGTAGAGCTACCCGGATTGGTACCACCGCCTTACCTATTCCTGTCCCCATAACGTCAGTGCTTGCCGTTGACGTGTTCCGGTTCGGAGGGCAAGGTAGCCGATAAACTTACTTTTTTTTGCTCGAGGCCTAACATCCCGGCCTCAGGTTGGCAACGCACTTTTACCACCTTTGGTGTCTTTAGGCAGCGTGAATTTCTTACTATTAGGTCTAGTTTCTTACTATTAGGTGCCCTGGTTGTGCCTCTGCCTACCTCTTCGGAGATATGTGCGTGAAGATACTTTTTTTAGGAAATCCTTCGGCCTTCCATTATCATAAAAAAACGTATGAACGAGTATGTTTACCTGGTAGATTGTTTATCGTGAAAGTTGGATCTAATCCACTTTCCGGTTTCCGATTGATCTGAAATTTGGTATGTATGTATGAATCGAATGACAATGCTGAATTATTTGACCATGGAACTGAACTGATGATGCAACAAGGAAGTAGATATCGTATCTCCAAAAATGTATAACATTCTCGTATCGTGGTTGGATTTATTTGATATGTCTCAGATCTCACAAATAAAAGCTTATTACAAAAATACAATTCTTAAGAAGAAATTATAAATTAGTAGCATTACCCGCATATTAAAGAAATATGAAGATTTATGAGTATTTTTTCAGCATTTTTTGCTCTATGTAGGCATCCTTAATACAGGGAGATAAAATTACACAACAATAAAAAATAAAGTGACCCCTGACAAAATCTACGTATAACATAGTTAACACTTCAATCACGTTAGCTTTCAAATGCCTGATGGTAAGAGAACCATGTCCTATAGACACCATAGGTGTTACAGATCACCTCTGTGGTCTAGTGATTCGGCGTCGGACTTCTTGAGGTTCTGAGTTCGATTCCCGGGTCGGGCAAGAAAAATAGATTTTTTTTTTAATTCTATAATAAAAATGAGGTTAGATATGTGCCTGGTTGACGAGAGGCTTGCCACCTATCAAATTGCAGGACGTTTTGGCTAGTCGTACGCACCCTAGTCATGCCTCTGCTTTGCCTCGTCATGCCTCTCTCTTCAGGGCTAATATATAGCTGTCCTCCGGCCGGGATGTTAGGCCTATTGTGCAAGTCTACCGGACCCTTCGGACGAAATCATGACTATAGGGGCAGGAATAGCTAAGGTGGATTCCTACCCAGGTAAGTTTGTGTACAGCACCCTACTCTCTACTCTTTATGTTATTGGTCAGTGGTTTATTGATGTTGGATTAATTAATTTAATTCATTGGCTTAACGCTCGGCCACAAGACAGCGACGTAGCTAAATCTATAGTATCTTTATGCCTTCGCTGTCATGTCACAGAAAAATCCCTAAACCAGAGCAGACATTGGCGGGTATTGACTATATTATAAAAGAATAAACAGGTAGGCGTTTTGACCAATCCGTGCAAGATTTTACCACTTTGACTAATTGCACTAGACGATATAACGCAGCAATTTAAATTACGAGACTATTTTAAAAGAAAAAGTACTTGACATCCGTATTACAGGGCACCCACGACTGACTGGCCGAAGATACACAATGTGATAGGTGGCAAAACTATCACCAAGCAGGCACATAGACAACCCCGAGCAAACTTTTTATTAAAGAAATTAAAAAAAAACACTTTTTAGTTTTTTTTTTGTTGTTCTAATCTAGAGCCCAATCGGAGGTTCGTGAAGTGCCTTAATATAATTTACGAAGTAAAAATTTAGAAAAAAAGAGTCCACTTTTATTGTAAAAGATGTAAAATAAGCATTTATTTATTTAATTCCACAAACCCCGAAAGAACAAATGACCTAAGTGTCCATGTCCAGTGTTACTTCGGAGATTATATCTCGGGATCGAGATCCGCCACAATAGTCGGATTGAAGTCGCGGAATGTGCCCTCGCAAAGTGTCTAACGCCTGATTCTTTATCTCAAAGGTACCTCATGATTCGTGTTATTCATAAAGTACCTGGATGCCCGAGCTTTGTATTGCTGGGTATTTTTTTAGAAAACACTCATTGACTTCGTGTTCACAAAAATAGTATTATTATTCACCAATAGATGTCAGGACGAGACATTTTTTTCATTTTTTCAGTTTAAACACAAATAAAATGACATTTTCTAAAAAGAGATTCCTAGCTAGATCGATTTATCGCCCCCGAAACCCCCTACATATTAAATTTCATGAAAATCGTCGGAGCCGATTCCGAGATTCCAATTATATATTTATATATAATTCCCACCCTTTCATTCAAACCGGAACACGACATTGCGATTATGGCGACAGAAATAGGTAAGGCTCTACCGGGCAAATTGCAGTGCACTCTACTACCATTAATCTTGTTGTATTTAAAAAAAAAAATTTAGAATTCGTGACTGGCAACATTCTAAAAGTTGCCACTGGATTACAATTAGTAAGCGTTTGTAGCTGACCTATAAATAGAGAGCTCAAACGGAAAAGGCAGGTAACAAAAAGAAAGGGTCTTTTCCCATTATTAAGGAACGGGCTCAGATATAAAACAAGATCAATGCTTTCTAATCTTTCATATTAATTAAAAGCTTTTCTCGGCATAGCCCTAGAGGGAGGTAAGAAAAGTTCCGGTTATTTTGTTTTAGGTTAAATATTAAGGAATTTCTCTACACTTTACTAGAATAATTATAATTATGAGTGTACATTCGCAATCGAAGTTTCGCAAACAGGATATCAGGGGGCACGGTAGCGCCCCCGCCAAGACGAGCCAAGAGAAGTGCAAGCACTACCTACTTATCCTCTAAGTTTTTGAAGTTATACTTCTTTTGGCGCGATTGGGAAAAATGATAAGAGTGAATTTTTACGATGCGCGCGCACACCGACAGATAAATGTGACAGTCTGAAGTTAGTTGCTACCGACAGAAAAAAGCAACACCCTAAAGTTAGTTGCGAACCTTTTTATTTTTTTTGATATGTAAAAAAAGTTAAGACGCAAAAACAAATTTTATTTTAATTGTATTTTATGGTTTTTAATTATTGTTGCATGCTACGAGTAATTATGTATATTTTAGTATGTATGCGTTGTGTTATTATTTGGTATTTTTGGATTGTTACGCCAAAGAAGTATAACTTCTTACGTGCGTACATGAGTACACACTCTTTTTTTGTCGTTTGTTATAACCCTCATAGAATGTACGTGATGTACCAGATATTCATATTCTCCGAATATTATGTTAATGATAGCCTTATGAAAAAATACAAAAAACATACAAAGTCTTAGTTGAAAAGTTTTAATACTATAGATTTTATTAATATCTAAAATACACCGATTTCGTCACTGACACAGTCACTGATACACCGACATACTGATGATCATTAAAATGTTTGACTACTTCCTGAAGTTTTAGAACGCTGAAATTTGGTATGAAGACTAAGTTTAATCAACAAAACAAAATATAAACTTAAAACTTTCGCCCCCATTCCCTTTAGGGAATGGGGAGGGGCATTTTAATGGGGAATGGAAGTTTGTATGAGACTTCAAAACGTTAGGGTACTAACTCCTTAAGTCTAGAGAGCCGAAATTTGGTATGTAAATAAAGTTCAGTATACAAAAAAAACACTACCATGCCCCCAATAAACTTATAAGTTTTGCCCCCCATCGACTAAAAACAAGGAGTGAAATACTGCCCTGCTTTATGATTTATGGTAGTCAATAAAACATTAAATATAAAAGGCAAAGACAGAAAATGGGCTATAAAAATCGGCACTGCTGATTTGTAAGAAATAGACTCACAAAATAGAAAAAAAACACTGAAAATACAGACTAGCAACTTACAAAAAAAACTGAAATCCTACCAAAAACATTTCATGTGAAATGTTGCCAAGACCATCACATAAGGTTTGCCCTGTGAAAAAGATATCAGATCTCATGTAGAGCCAAGCTTCTATATCTACATGGCGTTACTCTATCGACCATAACTTAAAAATTCTACATATCAGTAAAAGTTTATTGTTTGGCTGTTACCCGTTACTTACATACACATTTACGACGCCGCGACGGTAGCGAAACAGCGAAGACAAAATTTAAAAATGAAAAAGATAGCTAAATATCAGAATAGATTTAGCATTTAGGTATTAATATAGCTGCGAATCAATATATTTTTTATTTTATTGCAGGTATCTATTTAAGTATTTCTATGTATTAGAATCATTGACTAACACCCGTAACTCTAGTATATAATTTGCTTACTGTAGGGTTAGATTCAATTTGTGTAACTAGTCCAGGTATATTTATTATTATTACGCGAATATCTACCACCGAGCACGATAATAACGAGCACTGATGTTATAATTATAAAAGATGAATTTAATACTTATTAATAAGCTACCATTAAAAAACACTTTATCAGCTACAACACTCCAGTCACAGGTGAGTTGCAGTCACTTGAACAGACTATATGTTTATGGTCGTAACACCCAATGGTAGACCCATCTATCTATACCACAATGATTTCATAGTAATCCCAGAATTCTCACCTATTAGATTTTATTTAGATTAGCATATCAAAATTAAAATATATTAAGAAAACAACTAATGTTTGGTCATAATAACCATTGGATCTCGCTCCATTTAAACCGGTGTGATATAAACTGTAGAATCAATATATTCCAGTACCTTATTGTGTTAAATAGGCGTTGAAGAAATTTATTATGTTTACGGTAACAGGGAGAATAAGCACAATAAAGGCCAATGAATATAAACGCTGTTATAGATTCTAACAAACGATGTCAGAATATAATAAATGGCTTGCTACAAACCAGGATATAAACTATGGTGAAGTGTTTTATTAACAAAACTTCTTTTACACTGTTGTTTCGTACAGAAACAGATTATTTTAATTTATATTTTTTATTTTTGTATTTTTTCATATTTTTAAAATAAGATAGCACAATTTGGATAATTCAAAATACTTCGGATCTATTTTTTGTTACAATGCCGAGGTAGACAAATTGAGATGTCCGTCCGTCATCTACGCATCGGGCAACACTAAAAATCAGTTGAATTCGAACTGCGTACGGGACACGTTAACCACCGCCGTGTGTGCTTCCGTCCAATTGTTTACCTAATTAGCAAAGTGCGTTACATGATAACAATTGTGTCTATGGAAAGTTGAACCAGTCCCCCTATGGATTAAGTGCTAGAAATAGCTGCCGAATATTGTGCCCGATTCGACTCCAGAAGCCCACGAGCTACCCGCGTCTATCTTCACAGAACCGATGGCTTAAGGACATTCTCGGTAAGTCAACCCCTCGGCAATATTTGTATGGTACAACTGTAAAGCGAGTGATTTTGTTTTCAAATTAAAATTAAATATTAAGTATATTTGATATCTGCATTCTCGTATCCCTGAAGAGGTAGGGCGGAGGTACAACCCACGATTAATCGAAGGTGACCAGCTCCTTTGGTGGTAAACTTATACCAAATGGGGCATTTATCCATCCCCTTGCAGCGTTATTTTTGTTAGAAAGTTGAAGAAACACACATTTCCTATTTGCCCAATTCAGGAACTGAACATGGAACCTCATTTGAACCAACACCAGACTACTTTTGTACTGTAACTAGACCACAGAGGCGACTTTTGGCTAATATTGTTGTAACACGTACACGTCGAGCACATATTTCGCTTATTTTGTTGTTCTAGGTCGCTGAGGAGAGACCATCTGCATCCCTAAAGGCTAGTTCGTAAAATACGAGAACTGATTAACATACAGGTATATAACAAGACCACTGGTGATAGAGTATTGTACAGCAACTTTAGGAGCCACCGGGTAGGGATCCACCGCCTGACTATAGTGACTCTGCCATGTTTCGGATGGCAGGGTAGCCGTAGACTGGTCCAATAGGCTTGATATCATGGTCTCAGGATGACTACGCACCTGTACCATTTACATTATCTACGGGCCACAACTATATCTTACCCTTGGGAGACTCGTGTACTTGTTCGTTATTCTCTCACGAAAAAAAATACAATCTTCTAATTCGTTAAGAAAGATATTTAATTTTTTCACTTTTAACATATTTAACATATTAATATTATATAGATATGCGAAAGTTTGTTTGTTACTCCGTCACGCAAAAACTGCTGAACCGATTTTTGGCACACACATAAAGAGTAACGTTCATAAACACATACGATAGTTTTTATCACGAAAAAATTTTCCTGTGGGACCTTTAAACACGCGGGCAATGCCGCAGGCAACAGCTAGTATTATCATAAGCTGTAGTTCTACCAACTTATCTGTTTAGTTGACAAAATCGGAACTAACCCTCTATTTTGTGAAACGTCTTTCCGTTAGCATTCTCTGAAGTGTGAGCACCGAAAATGTAATTCCTGCAATTTTTTTTTGCTAATCTATATATTTTATAAAATAACATATCCTTATTCATCATTGCGAAATAAAAACTAGTCGAGTTACAGCCATGATATTTGGTGAGTAGGGTCAATTTATTGAGTAGACAACCACTAAGGACGGAATTTTTTAAAATCTACCCCTAAGGGGGTAAAATAGGGGTTAAAAGTTTGTGTCGAAAACCGTCATTTTTGAATTTAGAAACATGCAACTTTATTTTTGGGCTACTTATTAAAAATAAGTAGATACTTATTTAAGCTATTTTTGCTAGGTAGTAGAGTTTCGCAGCAACTCGCCCGGATTAGTACCACCGCCTTACTTATTTCTGCCGCCATACGATCAGTGCTTGCTGTTGTCGTGTTCCGGTTCGGAGGGTAAGGTAGCCGGTAAACTTAGGTACTTTTGCTCGAGACCAAATATCACGGCCTCAGGTTGGCAACGCAACATTACCATCTTTTGTCACTCTAGACGGCGTGAATTTCTTATCATTAGAAAATCTGTCTGTTTGTTTGGGAGGCGCTTAATGTCATAAAAAAGCGTTTCTGGAAATTCTACCCCCAAGGGGGTGAAATAGAGGTTGAAAATTCGTATGGAAGTCCTTATTAACAGACTATAATCAGTAAATATATTTACTGCTACGCGACAACAGCCGCGGGTAACAGCTTGTTTTAAGATAAAATTTTAAACCGGAAACACTAAAAGTCACACTAGCGACGCTGTCTACTGAACAGATAACTTGGATGTACTGTACACTCATTAATTCAAAACAAACATAGACTTTTCTCCATGTAGGCATGTGAGACCACCACGTTGCTTGTAATAGGCTAGCAAAAGTCTAATTGGTTATTACTCACTACCAATAGTAGCTGATAGACTTGGCCTAACAACCCTGCTACAGGACAGTGATGCACCTACAATATCTATGGTGTCTATAGGCCACAGTGATCTCTTCATCAGGAAACCCGTGCCTTTGTTCACTGACTTATTACATAAAAAACCATAGTACTCCAAGATTCAAGATGGCATTAGGTAGTATACAGAATATATTATCAGCTAGAATCTTGGAGTAGCTTAGTCTATGTTTATTAATTACACGGTTAGATAGTACATATTACATATTTACTACTAACAGAATTACATAATATAAACCTAGATTAAACATTAACGTTTTGCGGTGGAGCCTTTTCTTTAGTTTTTAGCATTCGCGTTAGCATTTGCCATTAGTAAAGTAGAAATTTGCATAAAGTTAACCGATTTACTGAAATCGGGTTTCAATTATTCAAAATTAGTTACATGTCGTCAATCATGTCAAAAGTCATGTCGGGTTTTGAGTAAAGCGGTGGCCTCATTACTCAAGCTCATATAGTGAGATATGGCGACAAAAGGGAAATACACGATACGCTAATTTCTTCATAATTATTTCATTTGTGCACTTTCACTGAACAAAATTGTATAAAATGACATTGAAATTGACTAATTCAACTCAATATAAACACGAAATTCAATAAATATGAAAAAGTTCAACAATCTTTTATCGCGATGGCACCAAAACTCCTACCGTTAGAGTCGTAAATATTTTTCGTAGGAATGTTACTTTACAAAGAATTATTGAACATAGGACCTTTTTTATTGTATTCGAAGGCAAACAAACGGTGCGAGGTAGCCGAGCCAACCGTTTCCGATGCCCTACGCGCTATTTAATAGCCTATACTCGAAAACTACCGTGGATTCGTATTAAAATCAAATGTCAGCTCTCAAACGAGAACACGGGAACTTGTAAATGAACGATTGACATAACACATTGATTGAAAAAATGCTTGGACTGTTTTGTATACGCGTATAAAACACGTACGCGTCACCAACAGAGATACAAGTGGTAAAGTCGAGTTATCAACCCAGGGTTTTTTGGCCGGTTGTGGAGGTTTACCAGGGAACATTATCCTGCAGACCGAGCCACTACAAAGGTTGGTAGCCCGGACTAGAAGAAAACATAATTCTACTAGATTATGATGCTTAGTCCCAATCCTGGCGAATTGAAACAAAACTTTGCCATCTAGGCTCAGACACTGTGTTAAGGACAAACAGACTAATACTTGCCCTTAAAGCTACGAGTACCTAACAGAGTTGCAGTTGATCAGATTGTTGAGGAAATTGTAATGATTTGGGTTATTAAACACATGGAAATAAACAACTGCTATGACTTATGTTTCTTTATTATTAATCTAGCTTAACCCTATGCACAAGATTTCATAAAGGAACTAGTTCCATAAACTACTACAATTCTACACAAACAACGGCATCGGTAAAAGTACGTGTCCATTGTCCTTAAAATATATTTCTAAAAATAGTTCCGAATACACACAGTAATAAATGCTCACTACACTCAGTATGTCGATATACAACGGAGGGTATTTTTTAAGATTCAAATAATAATGTAGGTATATAGAAGTTTTTTTAAAAAAATCCTTAACTAGATCACAACTTGTAACCTAATAAATTGTTCAATGTAATTATGCTATCTGAGGTCGTACTCCTTCAATTTTAGCCTGACACGGGAATTGAACTTGCCAATATTCTTGGTCAGCTTCATACTATTGTGCTACTGCAGCTACCGGCTTTATGAAAGTGGTTGTATTTGTAGTACAGCATATTTTATGTAGTGAACTATATCAAATTACTCACAGTGACTGTAGATACCTAGTCATTAGATTTAGGAAACTAATGGCTCCTTAAAAATGGGCATCTCCGTAGATTGAAAATAAACCATAAAAAGATCAGAACGGTACCGAATAACTACATATAGTTGTTTTAGTTTACGATTATTCCTATTAATTTATAATAGCCTAACCAAATATATTACACGAATTTAGAAACTACTAGACCACTTTCAATATACTTGCCCTGCCACTGGAAGCAACACAGATTACATTTTATCAAAAATGGCTAAGTAACAGTGAAGTTGAAGTGATGGGTAAACTGCTGGTATACCAATATTATAAGAAATTAAAACATTTGAAGCTAATGAATTGATTATAGTTTTAACAAAAGAAAAGTTAAACAGACACTTACCCTATTATTTCGTCTGTTTCTCATTTAGATTAATATTTCAAAATTGCTGATTTCTAATTACAACCCAAAATATCGACGTATAATATTTCTATTTTTATTTAAACTCTTTTCTAGCATCTTATGCGAAACCTATTTTCGTAATGAGTTTTTGACTCCTACCTTCTCCAAAAATGTCACGCAAATTAATATACAAATGAGGCTAGCAGAGCCATCTCTTTTGTACCATCTGAACTAACCATTACAAAATCTAAGAATCTTGTGTGGGAGCTAATAATACATTTTCAACAATAAACTTATATTTCTGACAAGCTTTTGTTTGTAAAGGGGTTTCCCCAATAGTGAGCGTGCCAAGTTGTTTCAAATAAGCCCTAACATAAATAAATATCCCTGGACAAGTAACACCAATTGAACCTAACTCCAAAGTAAGCAAATTTTAAGCTTGTGTTATGGTTATTAGTCAACGATTCTAATACATATAAATACTTATAAAGATATCAGAATATTTAATAAATACCCAGACCCGGAAATGCAGACTTCTAAATGTTCATTACACAAATGCCTGCCCCCGTCGGGAATCGAACCCAAGCCTCGCTGTGGGTCAGTGTGATTAGGCTTGTACGCTAGCCACTCGACCAACGAGGCGGTCTAACATGAAAGTATAATGTTGGGTATTTAGACTATTTAGGAATCCCTATCACCACCTGCTTCCATACTAGCTCAATTATACCTTAAAAATTGAAATTACGTATTCATGCCAAAGTGAGCTCAAGTAATTGATATCTGCTTTAAAATTGAATTTCCATATTCAACACAAACTGACATACATTGCTCGTTAAATAAAAGCTTGTAACATTAGTTATCTGGTAATTGTGTCACAATTTCTATAACACCGTATATTTCTGCACACGACCCGCGTATATCACATCTAATTGACATTTGGTGTGACATCCGCTTATTCACTCTATACGTACTACGAATGGCACGGATCGATGTCGGTTCCGTAATGTTACTGCGTTAATAAATCTGTCTAGAAACTTGTACACTTATTATCGTAAAACTCTTGCTACAAAGTATATAAAAACGTTGGTATGCACAGAATCGCAGAAATTTGATCAATATAAAATACCCTTGTGTACTACTTTGAAACGATTTTTTGTAAGATTCACTTTCTGTCAGCTCTGAACTTTTTATATACAGAATGATACACTCAGCGACAGACTTTTTTGTAATACTTTTTCGTGTTAGTGTGAGATAGCCTCGATGCTGTGTGTGTCGACTTTTTAATGTAAGAGTTACTTATGTCATTCGTACAATTTGTATTATTTACATTAGCAAACCCGGCGAACTTCGTTTCGCCATTCAGTTTTCCTGCTTTTCTGTTAAAGTTTTTCCTGAACTTTGATTGCTATAAACCTTACGGAGCCCGAGACCTTTCCGACGAATGCAAAACCGTGGAAATCAATTCGTGCGTTCTGCAGTTATAGCGTCAAGAAGGAAAACCCGACTTATTTTTATACATATAAATTATTTTGGTATATGTCAACTATTAGCTCAGAATACGTATTCTGCACTGTGATTGCAAACGTAAAAAATAATACAAAAATTACACAACTAAAAACAAGTCAAACATTTTTTTTAACTTTCTTTAAAATTATGGGGTCAATAAACGCTCATAGTTAAAGTCCGATGATCTTCCGTATTTTCCTTCGATAGCATCTCGCCAGTCTTTGAACTTAAGTAAATGTGGTATATTAAAAGTGTTATAATTTAGATGTTGTATGGCCGATTTATTTATTTTTTACTGATCCTAATATTTTGAATGTTCAGGAACAATTTCAAGCATTATTTTTTAAGACCTTAATACCTATACGAGTATGTATCAGATATTTGTAATGCTGAGTATACCTGCCATCGTTTTAGTAAGATTTAATAACAACTGTGAACTACTTTATTCAGCTACAATTTTAGTTGAGTTTAAACTATTGTAAGGGTTGGGGTTCTATCTAAGTCTTAATTTGTTAAAATCGATCAAGTAGAAGCTGAAATATGTTCAATGGAATCTTTAATTTCTGATTTGAAAAAGCTGTGAGCAAGACTTACATAATTATAAGATTTGTAACTATTTGAATAGATGGTGTACGAAAACTTTCAATTTATAGAGCACAATTGGAGGCCAGCTAGAAGTTCCTTATTTTCTCAGAAATAAAGTATACAGAATAACGTAGTGTTAGTACATACTATGAGTGTATTATACCTGCTAGCTTGAACCGAATGAGATGTCCGATTTACAGGAACCAGGTGCTTAAGGTAGGTGCTTAACATTTGTTAAAGTTACAGTGTTGATTTTTCACTGTGATTTATGAATTATTTTTAAAAATTAATTAATTAATACTACTAGACTCATTTCGGTGGCGGTTTTTTTTTTGGAATGACTACTGTTATGTACGTCTATAGACTTTAACAACGTCACCGGGCTAGTGGGCGAGCAGAGTGCTCAGCCAGAGATTGAATTTTGGGTGGGGCCTGGGCCCTCCCTAAGAGCGTCTACTGTGAGACCGTACCTCGGCTTAGGATGGGATCTTGGTTTGTTACTTGCCGCCTCAGTGGCGGTAATCTTTATGAGAGCCTTTAAAGCTTCCAAGCTTACTTAAAATCTTAATCTTGTTTAGCCTTGTCAGGTATGCATAAACTCATAGTATATACTGATATTACGTCATTCTATCATCATCATCAGCCGGAGGACGTCCACTGTTGGACATAGGCCTGCCCTAAATAGCGCCACAAGTCGCGGTATCCAGCGGCTCCCCGGCTTTGACCAGATCATCAGTTCACCGGGTGGGAGGTGGTCCAACACTACGTCCTTCTGTGCGGGGCTGCATTCATTGTATACGTACAATATATTTCTGAGAAAATAATAAAACGCCTGGAGCCCAGGGACTTTGGTCTATAGAAATAAATTAAAAGTGTTGAACTTATATTACCACATCAATATTTCTACGTAAGACGGGTAATCAATTCCTTTTCAGAGTCATGACGTAGGTACTTATCGATTCTATCGTTTCGTTTTGTAAGAAAATACATTAAATTATTTCCTCAGCGGTCATTTTTACCCTTTAAATTGCCTGACTATCCTACAGAACGATTAGCCCCGATTTATACTGAACTCTTTAGCAGTTTCTGCCAGAACGTCAGCGCTTGCTCCTTCTTCATTTTTGAATGATTTATATTTGGTAAACTTCCTTATGACATCTTCAACGGTAGATTACAATTCAAAATAAAACTCACAAACTTTGTTTCTCGCTGACGACACTGTGTCAATCGAGCTGCTGGGGACTGAGTCCACGCATTATTATATTTCAGATGATTTTTTATTTCCTAAATTTTGTGAAAATCTATCCTCACCAAGATACAGGTATATTAAAGTCTACCACATACATTCAGATTTCATTTACAGAAAACCGTTTCGAAGTTTCAAAAAAAAACCGTTGTATTTATTTAAATCTACTTAAATTCCGTACGAAAAATGTATTTGATAGCTATCAAATCTTTACACTATCTTTATAATAATACGTGATGCCAAAACTTTAGACCCCTTTTTACGAAAATTGCGCGAACAGAGGAGTATGAAATTTGGCACACTTATAGTTTATGTGTAGGAGAAGTGCAAAACGCTAATATTTTTCAATAACAATGCAAAGTACATTAAATCAATAAATAAAACATTAGCCACACTATCATGCATTTGACACACACAAACAAATATATTGATGATAGCGCTAAAAGATCACAAAAAATAACCATACAGTTTGGAAACAAAGTAGTTGGTCTTGAGAAATGAAGATGGCGTTCTTATCAACAAGAAATTAAAATTTATTATGGTCGAATTTCGACCAATGGGCGATCACTAGTTGTATGAATTCGTCGAGTTCAAAACTCTTTCAAAACGGAATTCCTTAACGAAATTCCGAATGTATGTATCTAGCCTAAATGTCTCATTCCAGACTATTGTTTGTCCGGTTTCACTTCTCGGAATCGTAAATAGACATGGTTTTACGAATTGAAACACTGCACTTCCCGGATATTAGAATACCGAGGGAGATGGCAGCAGTAAACGTTTTGTAATGGCGGATATAAGCTGTAAAATTGAGCACATTAAACTGTCAATAATGTTATATTAAGAAAACTTTACGATTTTCGTAACTTACGCAGTGCGATTTTATATTTAATGTTCTTACTGGCTTACGTTTACGGTTTCTTTTTGGTTAGAACAAGATTCGGTTAATATTTGCTACGAAACGTTTCGCGCTATGGACACCGCCTTATTATTCCGGTCCCTTGCGTAATTAAATCAGTGTTTGTCATTCGCGTTTGAGTTTTGAAGTGAATTATAAAAAAAAATCAGCCAATTGCGAGTCGGACTCGCGCACGAAGGGTTAAGTACTATCATGTATGGAGCTATCGTTTATAAGGGAGCTATCGTTTGTATAGGAGCCCCTCTTTAATATTTACTTTATTGTTATTTAATTACTTATTTTGAAAATTAATATACAAGTAAATATTCTGTGAAAATTTGAAGCGTCTTCCTGTTATCGTAATTTGATATTGAGAAGAAAAATTAAAAAAATACGTATATTATGTGGTGACCCCCTTATTATATATTTTTTAATTTTTAGTATTTATTGTTATAGCGGCAACGGAAATACATCATTTGTGAAAATTTTAGCTTTTCTTGCTATCACGGTTTATGAGATACAGTTTGGAGACAGACAGACAGACAGCGGAGGCTTAGTAATAGGGTCCGTTTTTAACCTTTGGCTACGGAATCCTTAAAAAGTATCTTTATGCCAGTATCCGTCAAGAGGAAGGCAGACCTATCATCAGGCAACCTTGATTAGCCGAAGTCCCACACTGATATGTGGCAAACCTATCTCCAATGGGTCACATGCTAAATCGCAGGTAATGATATTTTTAATGTAATGGTAAAAAAAAAACGCATTTCCTACCTATTGCCCGACCCGGGGATTAAACCGGGACCTTATGTAGTTAAGACACAATCTGGACCAATAGTCCACAGACACTTATTAAACTTAGGCATAAATCCACCGTTATTATATATTCACATCGCAATCACTCACTTGGATTAGAATAAATTGGATGGAAATCAAGCTTGGATGTAAAATCTTCTTCGGTTGGATGGACATAAAGGAGATTCAACCTAACTAAAATTCTGTAATGTAAAATCGTCGTCGGTTGGACGGACAGAGAGCTGAGAGGAGATTAAACTGCACTACAATTATATACGTCATAAAGCGTCCGTTATTTTTTTTCTTTGAATGGAAGATCATAATAAGTTAGAGACCTGAAACTTAACTTTTTAAAAACTAATAGATACATATTTCAGCGTTTCTGGAAGTTCTACCGCTAAGGGGGTGAAATACGGATTGAAAGTTTGTGTGAAAGTCCATATTAATGGCTATAATCAGTAAATATAATAACTGCATACGCGAGCAAAGCCGCGGGTAACAGCTAGTAGGTATAACATAAAAAGGTATCAAGCCATCAGACTAGCCTTCGGAGTTACCTATTTGGGCTTGGTGTAATAGTGTAAAATGGACTACCGCCTTTCGAGAATGTTCTTCATTGTAAAATCTATAAAATTGTATAAAATCTATAAAATACTTTATAAATAACTAGCTATCCCTGCGAACTTCGTTCCACCCGTTCAGTTTGTATGGGGACAAATAAATTATTGCTTTTAATAATTTCCCTGCAATTTTCCTGATTTTTTCTTTGTAACAGCCTATTTTTGACAGTAACAAACACAACAAAAAAAGAATTAGCTAAATCGGTTTAGTCGTCCGGAAGTAATGCCCTTACCAACACATTTAGCAATTAATTTATATATATTATAAGATAATTGTTGTAGTCTGAATATTTTGTACGACTTTTGCATTAATGGCTTGAGAGAGCATGGCTTTTATATATTTATTTTAGCACGTGTATGAGCAGTGATTTTATCGTAAATTAATTTCTATAGAAAAGTTTTATGGGAAAAAATATATCATTTCTATTTGTCACTAAATGTGTTTGGATAAATGTAGGTACCATACCACTAATTATTTATAAAAAAAACTAGCTGTTCCGGCGAACTTCGTTCCGCCCGTTCAGTTTTTATGGGAAAAATAAAGTATTGTTTTTACTAGTTTCCTCGCTCTTGTAAGGGGTAAAATTTCCTTGTCCCCCTTGTCCTTCTCCCGGTTCTAAGTTACCTTTCCATCAATTTTCAGCCTAATCGGTTTACCTATCACGACTTGGTTCATCTTTCATAATTATTTTTTTTTTTTTTGTTTTTATTGTTTTTAAAGTGTATTCTGCTATTCGGGGCGAAGACAAATTCAACGAATCAAAAATCATGAAAATTTGTCCAGCAGATCTCTAGTTATAAGTGTTGTAACAAACCCGACTTTCTTATATATATCTTCTTCTTTATAATTTTCTTATATATAATATATTTATATATTTATTATATATTTTTCTTATATATAATATCACATATTATAACGGAAAACTTTAGGCTAATTTTTAATCATATTTTAATTGTGCATGTTATTATAAGAACCAACTCATATTGCCACAACTGCTATAAAAATACGAGGAAAAGATGAAAAAAGCAGTAATTACCCAAGAAATTGTAGATTGTGCCTCGTCCACTTCCAGCTCTACTAATGACTACAACAATAAAAAACGGCATTTTAATATTCTGCTTTTACTACGCTGTTCTGATTTAAAAGATAGCCGAGTTCTCATCCTTGAATAATATATTTTTGTAAATTAAACATAACGTTTAATGACGAGTACAATCTTACATAAATGCATTATACTTTAACCGATATCTATAAAGGAGGTTACATATTCAACGCCTATATTTTTGATGTCTGTTAGTCGGTTTCTCCGGCATTTATGAACTGGTTTCAGTAATTATTTTTAATTTGAAAGCATGTACTACCGAGGTCTAATTACTAGCAAGTTAGGATCTGATGACCATTTTCCTAAAAAGAATCTTTAATTTTTGTGTACTTAGATACTGAAATTGAAACAGTTTTATTGCATTTAAATTAATTAAATAAATAAATAGTCCTAGACAAATCATACAAAAATCTCACCACAAAATAAGCGAATCATATCCTTACATCATAAGTGTTAGTTAACTATTATTATAAATATAAATATTAAAATAGATATGGATATGAGATATGGGCGTGAAGATACTTTTTACTTTTTTTTTTAAATAGATACCAGTATCAATGTAATGAACACCCAGACCCGGAAATACAGAGAGCTGTCTATATTCATCACACAAATGCCTGCCATCGGGAATCGAACCCGAGCTACGCGGTTGATCGGTGGAGAGTCATAAATAATTTTATACTTTTACAGAACTTTACGAGGGCCATTCAATAAATTTTTAGCCTAAGAAAAAATAAAGAAAATTTTGAGAAAGTAAAGATTTATTTTTCAACATAGTCTCCTATCAATTCAATACACTTGGACCAGCGATGCTCCAACTTTTTTAACCCGTCAAAAAAATACGATTTCCCGAGGTCTTCAAAATAGGCCTCTGTGGCGGCGATGACCTCATCATTCGCCTATAGTCTCAGCTATCTCGTGAATCTTCAGTCGCCGGTCTGCCAACACGAGATCGTGGATTTTTTTTACGTTTTCTTCTGTAGTAGCCGTTTTCGGTGCACCTGGGCGTGGCTCATCAAAAACCGACGTGCGGAAGAAAAGTCACCGTATACAGCATCCAAGCGCTCTTTGATTTCGCTGCGCGTTTTCCCTTCCAAAATCAAGAATCTAATCACCGAACGATATTGTTCTTTTTCCATTTTTGCAAAACCGACCGACACGCTCGCTTCCAAAGGCTCTCAAAACAAAACAAATGAAGGGAAAAGACTGAAAACTACTTGATAGACTTCAAAAAGTATTTACTGCACGAACTCTTTTGTAACAACAACGCCATGGGGCGATGAGGCTAAGTAATTATTGAAGGCCCCTCGTACGTTTCTTACATATTTCAAAATAAAAACAAATTAGTAATTATTATAAAATTAATATAGTATGTTTTTATTTAAAATACCTTTAAGCAACTTTTAGTCGCTGTCTGTGACTTGTTAGGCATTAGTTTCATTTTTGAGTTTCCCGGATTTTCTTACAGCAAAAATGTATGCCCTCACTGGTAACCGGTCTCTACATTGTTGAGACAGGTTACTGTTTCTGACTTAGAACCAGAACTAGAATCAGAAAAAAACTTTATATACATGAATCATACAATTGGTACTTGTGCTCAACGACATTTTTAAAAAGTACCACCGGATCGAAATCGCGGCAACATGCTGAGAATATCTGACGAAAGAAACTCAGCTAGCTTGTCTTTTTATAAACTTATTTTTAGTACATAGTACAAAACAAAGTCGCCTCTGTCTCTAAGTCCGTATGTATGCTTAAATCTTAAAAATTACGCGATGGATTTTGATACCGTTTTTTTTAGAAAATGATTGAAGAGGAAGGTTTACATGTGTATTTCAACACCGCGCAAAGACGGGGCTAGCGGCCTGCCCCGGCTTTGCGGGGCAATTTTTAGAGCGCAATATTTAATAGTAATCATGGAACGGGGGAGTGCGCTGATTGGCTCTTCTGGCTGACTAAGTATGGGGCCTTAATTGTGTACTAACAACTCCATATAGATATCTTTAAAATACATTCGGATTTCCGAAGCTTGACGAATACAGCCGAAGCGCATAATTTAAATAGTACTACTATCTCTTGATACGTGTTGATCAACTAGCGTACGATTTTGAACGTACCTACCTACTCAGAGTAAGTAGTATTTGAATTTTTGTAATGTCTGAACTAAAAAACGATGGTTATTTAAAATTTACCAGACAATTTAAAACTATGTATTTCTTTTTCTTTAAATCAGACTAATGGATTACAATAAATATACATTTTGACATTTTCGTCTTGCTAACGCGATCTTCCAGGGTAAACGGTATTATAAAAAGTAGTCTAGACTTCTCACAATTTATTTTGTGAAAACGTTTATAAGATAACACGTATATACAGGGTAACATTGAAAGGGCCAGTCAAATTTTATTACGAGTATAAGGAGGTTTAGGCTTAATTGGTAATGCACTTTGAGTATTTTTGCCAAATTGCAAAATTTACTTTTATAAACATTCATTCAAAACAGCCCGCAAAACTGCTTTACTCGTTGTCACGCTATGTCGCGCCTATTACGAGTCATGGCGTCACCAGCCTGCAAATGTGACTACTGTCCGTGGGAACCAAATTTATGCTATAACCATCTTGTATTTTGCATAAGTATAACCATTTTGTATTTGGCATCGGATAAAAATTGTTTTTTGTTTAATTTTTAGTTCTTTCATAGATCAGAAATATTGTCGATTCGAAATTCTCAAAATTTGGCTGGTGCCTTAGATATAACCCTGTATAACAATTAAGTGCAATAAAGCTGAAAACGGACTCCGATTATTTACGGCATCGCGATTTGACCATCAACGTGAAATTAAAAAAATATGCATCATTAAGTATAATTCAAAAACTACTAGCAAGATCATGATAAAATTTATATGACACAAATTCAGAATCTAAACATATCTTTCTAAAAAAGAACCACTAAGCTCGATTTGTTATTGGCTGAATAATTGCGTAACAAGCAAACAAAACACAGTCGAATTGATCGCCTTTTTGAGAGACGGTTAACATAAAAAAATAATTTTGGTTTCTAATTAGTATTAAATTTTTACGTGTAAAATTCTTTACAAGCAGAACTTGTAAATAACTAGCTATAAAATTACATAGCTAAGTAAATACAAAACCGCCACCGATTCTGCGCTAATAGTTTTAAAATAGGGCTCGGCTTTTTATTTAAACCGGTCTGCGAGCCGAGTTCCTTTACCGTAAATTTCTCATCACTATTAATAAAAAATCGCATTTTAATATTCTCGACTAATGCTGCTTTGATTTAAAAGTTAGCAAAGTTTCCACCCTTGAATAAAAATGTTTAATCAATAAAAATGTAGGACGATTTTACATCAGCGCTACTAATTGACTTTCAAAGTACCACCTACTTACTTAGTTAAGTTTAGAATATTTTTTATTTGTTGCTGCGATCCAATTACCTTTTCATTTTAATTAATTACTTTTAGCCGTCTTCAAAAAGGCGGTTATGAATTAGACTGTATGTTATATTTTTGTTTATTGAACATTTGTTACTGACTGTATTTTGAGAATGGTGGTTTCCGAAGTATTCTCATACAAATTTTATCATGATGAGATTCGTGGTTTTTCGAGTTAGGAATACTAACAATTGCGTAAATATTCCTATGCAACTTAGACCATACTTGAAAATTTATATATTATTATGAATATGTCTCAAAATTCAATGGTGGCATATTGATAAAATTTATGTGCGACCTTGGAGTTATTTACTTTCTTATGAAAAAAAATCATAAAATCGCGAGGCTGTAATAAAACAATTATTGGTTTACAGCAGTTTTACTGCCCTCAAACTATTTTAATAGTACAAAGTTACTCCATTAATCTTCCTAGTGGTGTTATATATAAGTATGAAGTGTTTTATTGATACTAATTATAAAAAAAGATATTTTAGATTACATTAACAGTTATATTTTCTATTTAACTAAGATACAGAACTTCTATTTAAATTATGCGGTTCGGTTTTACAATTTATACTTTTATTTTTAAATTGGCTGACCTAATCTAAATTTAAGCCAAATGGTTAACTATTTGTAATAACAGCTCTATACAGATATCTTTAAAATACATTCGGATTTCCGAAGCTTGACAAACATAATCGAAACGCATAATTGCAATAGAACTACTGTATCTACTTTTCGTTTGTCCGACTTAAAGAGACAGGGCTTAAATTTTAGGTTTTTATTATACTCTCATGTTTTTTTCTGGTAATAACGCCTCAACTCTTGATACCATGCAACAACGTTGAGATAAACACAGAATTATGTAAAGCAAGTCTAGCACCTTGATTCAAAACCCTGTTTTGAAATAGCTTACCCAGCATTCCTTTCACACTATTCCCTGCATATACTCTCCTTTGTACATTGGCGGTCTACCTTCCATCCCTGCTAAAAGCACAACCCATATATACAGATAACATATTCCAGAACTACATTATCAACTACAATTCTGACATCCGTTCAAGCTACGTCCCTTTTAAATACCAGTATATTGGTTTTCATCGCATTCAAATGTAAGTCTTTTTCTTTATCTTTCATAATTGTGACCAGTGTTTGCAGATCAGATGATATAAAGGCTAAAAGTACAGCATCATTTTCATAAAGCGCTCACAACTTGGTCATCCAGTCGCACTTCCACATCATTTATCTAAACCTTTGAATGCATTTGTCCAAAGACAAGCGCGCTGACAACACATAACCCTGTTTAACCTGTTATGCAGTCCACCTGAACACACGCTTTATAATTTAGATAGATATTTATAGATTTATTTTTATATATATTACCTATCTCCTACTCAATCAATATAAAAGTCGAATTTTAAACAATTTTAAACCGTAGGATATGCTAAAAGCACATGCTTATTGTTATTATATTATAGTTGTTAGTTACATATTTTACAAGTAAAATTTATGCAACAACATCCCATTACATAATATTTATTAAACTGCATAGTAAATTCATAAACCTTCACCGCTTCTGCACTAATTGTTTAAAAAGAGAGCTCCGTTTTCTATTTAACCCCTTATGCTAGCCGAGTTACTTTATCGAAAATTTCTCAAGACTATTAATAAAAAACCGCATTTTAATATTCTCAGTACTGCTCCTCTGATTTAAGCATAAGCATTTTTCTGTATTTAAATGGAAATGTTTAATCGATAAAATATTGGATGTTTTTACAGCGGCCCTATTTATAGACTTTCAAAGTTTAAAAAATTGCGTATCAATGATAATTTTTCAACGTTTTAATAGTAATAATCTAAAAACTAAACGAACTAATTTCACCTTAAAATAGCCTAACTATATAAGTATGTATTAAAATTATTAGTCAAGGACACAAACGTGATTAAGTTTTGACAACGATTAGGAAATTGAAATCGGTTATGAAAGTTATTTTGCAACGCTTAAATTATATTCAGATTATACATTTTATATCTTCATAAAAAGTGACTAAAATTTGTAAAATAATACTGACATGTAGGCATCATTGACCAACAAACTTTATTACATTTGTTTAGGATAATGTGATATATTTTATAATATGTCTCATGTAAATATGTTATAAAAGCCACGACGTTATTTTTATTTACATGTTGTTACTACGTTATATATATAGTTAAATGCTGTTACTACGTTTTTATCAGCACTTTTATTACAGTTTAAATATGTCAGAAAAACGTGATTTCCAAAAATATCGTCTGTTTAGTTTAGTACAGAAACCTAAAAGGGAATTAGATTGGGAGGCAAGTAGACTGTATTCCTTCTGGTAAAAATATACATTGCCTATAAACGCGAATGGTGGCAGTAGGTACGTTGTTAAAAGTCCATTATTATATTGTTAGTAAATCTAAACGAGAGTGGTGTCAAGAGTCTCCGAAGTAGCTGTTATTTAAAAAAATGGTATTGAAGCAAGGCAGGTTTGCCAGGAAAGTGGGATTAGACCCTCGATGCTCTCTGCCTACTCTATGTATCTATATTGTTTATGTATGTATAAAACATTAATAAAATGAAACACTTACAAAATCTATTTTTAAAAAAACAATTATTGCAACGTATTGTATACACGATACAAAACCCAAAACGAGAGTTATTACAATGTATGTTCGTACATATTGAGGTACAGGTAATTACGTATTTCTTTAGCCATCTAAATACGCTATAGAACTCCACGCTCCCCTCTTCCAGCATCATGCAACCTCGCTTAGCGTCAATTAAAATTCACTGGCAACTTAATTTTGCAATAACTTCTGAGAAATTCAATGAAAACATTAAGAGCTTTCATATTGTACATGAAAAGCTTAAGGTAACTTATGTATTTCATTTAATTAACGTTAATACTGTATGTGTTTAAACAACTTTATAATTACCATATAATAAGTGCCCATTCTATAAAAAAAATCGATATCTATAACAGTATAATTAGTACATATATATTTTGAAATAAAGTCTCTTGGCCGCGTCTGTGTATCTGTATATTCGCAATAAACTTAAAAACCATGAAACGCATTTTCATACGGTTTTCACGAATAGACAGAGTTATTTCTGAAAAAGGTTTAGACGTACGTATATAAGGTTTTTAGTTTATTTTCCCGTAGTAAAAATTTATTTTATTGCCCACAATCTATCCCCAGAGCGAAGCTGGACCGTGTCTCTAGTCGATACTGATATTATTGTCAGACAGACTGTCTATTACACCTTCACTTTCAGTTTCGATGAAATTTATTATTTATAAAGTTAAAGAACCGAGTTAAAAAAAGACACTTAAAAATAATCAGTCACTAAAAAACTATATTAGGTGAAAGCTTATATGAAAATTTAGTCTTCGCTGATGACGAAGTCGCGATTAAACAGTTAGTATGTAATAGTTTCTAAGAGACATTTATAAAATTTGATAACACTGTTCAAGATGCAATACTAAAAATAATAATACTAATATTTTCTTTCACCTAGACCATAAAAGAGATACTTGAGACGCGTCATAATATTTAAATCTGCCCCCGGATCGGACGGGGCTACACACATTTATGTTCAAAAAGCAGGTGACTCCAAAAGAAACGAGTAGTTTAGCCAACGATATCAAGCTACTAAATGTTCTTAAACCATTATACTAGTAGTAAGCTGCATATATGAAAAATTATCTATCACAATTTCGACGGCAGAGCGCATGTAGCTTTGATCTTTTCTAAAAATGTCTGTCATACACGTAATAACTGTCGACCCACGATACGAACATGAAAACGAAGCGAGAACGAAAACAATATCACGGGCTATTAAATGCTGTATGACTACATGTCAACGTTATTATGTTACAATATTGAGATCGTTCCCGACATTGAAACGATCCAACTGGCGCAATAAGCAAACAGACAATCAGATTAATTAGCCTGCATACAGCAGGCATTATAGAAGGAGAGATCGGATATCGTTGGTAAGGTAGTCCATAACAATGAATGAATAATTACACTTTATTATTAAGTAAGTAGTATCTTCACGCCCAAATCACTGAAGCGGTAATCAGAGGCACAACCAGAGCACCCACGACTAACCGAAGACACTAAGTAACACAATGTGATAGGTGGCAAGCCTATCGCCAACCGGGCACATATCTAATCCCTGGCAACGTTATTTTTATTAAAAAATTGAAAATGTACATTTTCTAATTTTTTTTGTTGCCCGACACGGGGATTGAACCTGGGACCTCAAACAGTCAACATGATACACACTCTTTTACTTATTATATTTAACTAAGGTGCACAAAGGCTGTCTTATCGCTTCAGAGAGATTTCTGCCAGACAATCTTATATGAAGGAGACAATTACAAACAAACAATCAAACAAACAATAGAGGGTTTTGAGCAGAAGAGTTACTTTTGAATCTCGATATCATGCGACTGAAAATAGGAATCGTACGTATGTCATTTTAGATACTCAACACAGTAATAACGGATTATTAAAATTTAGTTACAAATAAATTCAACGAATCCGATAATGTAATTTAATGATTACTACTAACTAAATGTTAATAATTCGCCAATAATGTGTTCAAGAATACCTACTCGATTCTAGTTCCCAATATTGTATGAATCGAGTTTCAAGAGTAGCCCTACAGATAGATCTTTGATGCACGCCTAGTTAAACTTTCAAGGGGGTTTTACCAACAGGCCTTCTTACCTGAATGCTGTTTTTTCATAATAAGTCATTGTTTGTTTAATGCACGTCTAAATCTAAAGAGAGCTACATAAAAAAAAAATATTTTTGGTTTATGTCACCATTCAGTTTCTTATACGAATACCATCAAATGAGATTTAAAAGTAGATAGGTACACCACTCAATATTTTATGGCGTTTTATGTCACTTTTGTTTAACGAGCGAGCACCGATCCCGTCTCCTTAAAAGCGGAGTATTTTGACATATGAATTGCAGGGAACAAATTAGAGAGAGACAGAATATAATTTTGAGTTGTCATATTTTAGAAATGGTAAGCGATTAAATGAATATAACATTTTTAATTCAATGTGTGTTTCTAACAAAAGTGTAGTTTTTATTTTTATTGTGAGTTGAATTCATTAACATGAGTTCAAAGTAACTCTACAGACAAAAGGGAAAATGAAAATAAAGTGTCATCATATCCCCGAAGAGGTGGCCAGGGGCACAAACAGGGTACTGACGACTAGCCGAAGACACTTAGTCTCAAATTATTATGATAGGTGGCAAGCCTATCGCTAACCGGGAACTTATCCAATCCCGGGTAACGTTATTTTATCACAAAATTGAAAATATAAATTTTCTATCCTTTTTGTTGCCCGATCCGGGGATCGAACTCAAGATCTCTAGAAATTAAGCTCGAAGCCACACCGCTAAACCACAGAAGCGATAACTCAAACAAAATATTTTCAGTTTCAAAATATTATGTGGGACTTAGTGTCTTTGGCTAGTCGTGGGTGCCCTGGTTGTGCCTCTGCCTACCTCTTCGGGATATGGGCGTGAAGATGCTTAAAATATTATGTGCAATATATAAAAATCCGACAATACACTTACTCTAGCGGAGTATGACTTTACAAACATAAAACAGCTTTTCGTCTTGCTAAAAAAATATATTTTTGAGTTACTATATTTTTAAATCTATATGTGACATATTATGTTCATTTAACTTGTGTGTAGTCACACATGCGTTATAAATCCACTTATAAATACTACCACTGTACCAGTGATAAAAATCTATGTGTGATCGACGTGGGAGTCTACATCGTAGTTTTACACAAACAAGCATCTTCACGCCCATATCCCCGAAGAGGTAGGCAGAGGTACAACCAAGGCACCCACGACTAGCCGAAGACACTAAGTCCCACAATGTGATAGGTGGCAAGCCTATCGCCAACCGAGCACATTTCCAATCCCGAACAACATTTTTTTATTAGAAAATTGGAAAAATCCAATTTCCTTTGTGTTGGCCGACCCGGGATTCGAACCCAGGACCTCATGCAGTCAAGTCCAACACCCGGACCGCTAGACCACAGAGGCGACCACCATCGTAGTTTTAAACCGTAGTTTTTACTAAAGTTGGTGCTGATTGACCAATGGTTTTGCAAGATGAGTCAAGGAAAAAATACCGCAAATATGACAAATCACTAGTCGGCTCGTTGGTATATAAAACCGCGGCATTGAAATGATACACCAGCAACCTTCACAGACGAGTCATGTAACCGCGGTTTTACTCATTCGTCTCGTTACTCGTTCTAGGCCGGATGAAAACTCAGCAAACAAACAGATAAACCCACAAATACAATACATATATATAAAATATTCCGAACACACGAGCACATCTCTT